>BTPG01000008.1:128558153-128603153 GCA_036245525.1 Semisulcospira habei
AGATGTGGGTAAGCTGGGATCTTACTTATTTCTTCGAAGGTATCGCATTTTGCCGAGGTGGACAAATTTGCTTTCGATGCAGCAGTGAACGTAGGTGTCGTCATTCAAATAAGACGCTGTTAAAGTCACTATGCTAACCGTATTATGTACCTAGAAATGCACAACTGTACAGGTAAAATACGCGGCCGTTACTAGTTGGGTGACTTGGAGGTTAGCACAGTGAAATTCTGCTGAATGGACTAAAGAAGATTGATGCACGAATCATGAAAATCCGTGTAGCTTTGGCTGAGAAATTTTGATTCAAAAATTCGAAAAACAACCTAAAGAAAAACAACATCTTTTGGCAATACCTTAAATTTAACTGGCTTAGCATGTGGCAGGGGCAGATATGTTCAGTTTACAAGCAAGTTTCCTTAGTGTGTGCCAGGCACAGCGTTATAGTCTTCAGTATACTTTTGGAGTGCCATTAGTCAGAAGACAGGAAAATACTTGACAGGAATGTGACCGTGCTTTTATTTCTGTCCGCATATACTGTCGGCTTCTGATCAACAGAATTAGGTAAGTGTTACAAACAAAAATAGTTCGCTTACATTTTGATGTTAATTTATAAATGCAGTCTTAACGTTTGCAAATGGTTAACCTTTATCCTAACAGATCAATAAATTAGGTTTATTATTGTTTGTTGAGCAAAAATTTAAGTTTCTGGAGATTGCCAAGCTCTGATAACTTCATCGGGACTGATAAATAATCCTATTGCTCAAGCGTTGCACTTATTTAGCCTGGCAGCTATGCACATCACTTGTAGAACAAGTCGCTCGTTGTCCCCACAAATTTCGTTTATACTCTGTATACGGTGAAGATGCATTCTTCTATGACTACAGACCGCCGCAGATGCTGTATGCAAATTTACAGGAGCAGCTAATTGGTCACAAAAATGGGTCAGTTGCGTCCCGTGCAACACAGATTTCATCGCAGCATGCTGTGGACTGTGTGTTGGCATTCATTTTCTGGGCTATGTTTTTTTTTAGAGCAGGTTGCATGGTATGTTTCGTACAAGCAGACGACAACAATGGCAAAAAATGGCAATGACAATGATCCACCAAACATCATTTCTCAGGCCGCTTTATTGCTGGATTCAGTAGGTAATGCTATTTTGTGTGCACACATCTAAAATAGGGTGTGATCACAGGGGCCTGTGATGAAGCTCTATGCTCGTGGCATAGTGCTCATACATTAGGGTTAGTACGGTACGGTTTTTGTTAACGGTTTGTTTGTGCCGATAGTCCGGGTGGCATGAAGCTTCACGTGAAATCTGTAAGGCATGGTTAGCACGGAGTTTTGGTGAGTTCTGTTCAGTGAGTTCTAGGCAAAAGCTGTGTCTGTCAGAGGTCTAGATCGGTAGTACGGGGCTTATCGTCAGCTTGGACGGATGTGTTTGAGATACCTAGCCCGTATTCCAAGACTCTGAAGCCTAGATTTCAGGTATGTTTCTATATATGTAGTATTGATAGTTACTTAGTTAAAGACAGTATGCGTTGCTAAGAGTAATTTGTTTGTGTAGTGTTGACCGGTTTGGTTTAGTTATGTTGGTTTACAATTCAGTGAAGTAACCGATGGTTTTGTATACAGTTGTTTGCCGCGATAGATAACTAAAGGAATGTGAGGTGTGTGTGTGTCTAAGTCGCTATGAAGATAGTACGTGGTTGGTTAAGCATAGTCTTTTCCAGTGTATAGAGTAGTGTATAGCAAGAGTGTTAGGCTATAGTCTGTTTCAAGATAGTGACAGAGATATGGGGGTGTTACAGAAGTAGACAGTTTATGAAGCACGTGTGTGTGTGTGTGTGTGAATGAACGTGTGAGTTATTTGTGTCGGCCAGGTTACGTGACGTTTCTCATTGATCCAATATGTTGTGTGTTTAGCAAGTGTTACGTTGGGACTTTTGTTGTCGTATTCAGAGTGCTTGTAAAGAGGGAGCGACGGACGCCGAGACGTCGAGTCACCAGACCTAACGTGAGGTCATCACCCCTCCAGCTCGTCACTCAGGGAGTGAAGCGACCAGGACCGAGACACCCGAGTCAAAGCGAGAACTGCGCCACAGTACGAGTACGAGGACGTCCGTGCCAAAGAGACAGGACGGCAGGAAGAAGCGTACAACGAAGGACTTTCACGCCTAGACGTGAGAAGGACCAACGTAACCAGGCAATAACATCAAACAGGTTGGAGACAGTGTGAAACTAAAGCCTAGCCTGGCCGAGATAGTGTGTGATGTGTATGTGATGTGGATGCTGGGTGTGGGGAAAGGAGTGATGTATATAGCTTGATAGTTGTGAGCGTTTTTTCGCATATTTATCTTGTATAAAAGTCACTTTAGAAAGGGAGCCCGTGTGTTCGTTTTACCGCATGAATGCGCCCGTCTGAGTCAGTGGCGGTGTATGCGTCTGTTGTGTGAGAGTGTACGTGCGACTTTGGGCAAGTCTGCGTGCGTTACAGGGCCTGACGATGTTGCTTTGACTAAATGCAAATCCGCTGCGCCACTGCGTGCGCGCTACGGCATCTAGCTCAATTTAGAATAAAAGGGAAGAAACGGGCGACACGCGCACGCGGCGATGCACCGTGATTTCAGAGCAGATTTCAACCCTCAAAGCAATCGTCCACTTAAAACCCCTAACTCAACAAACTCAGTAGATATTTATAACATAACTATACCAATCTTGTCTGCTGATCAAAACTGATAGTTTAGTATCAAGCCTTTTTGCACAGTCAAGCATCATTTTAGCAGACGTCCATTTATTAGGTTTTTAGCTGAGTCCGGAAATACGCGTCATGCTTATTTTTTTTAATCGGTTTATGTAAATTAGCATATCCTATGAAATAAAACAAAAGTGCATCATCTACTGTCGACATTAACGTGCATGCATCGATCTATAGGTACGTATTTTCCCCATCCGAAAAGCTTTGCTTTAATGGAGTCTGGTTAAAAAACTGCTCAGTTTTCAACATCTTCTCGAGTAATTTGCTTCGAGTTTAGAGTAAACACGGAAGAAAACAATGGATGCATGTTACGCTTGTGGTTGTATTATTCTTTTTAGAGTATGTGTGTGTTGATCATAGGAAAGATCCGATATTCAGTTGACTTATTTTGGATAAGAATCACGTGCCTTTTAGTGTGATTCGTTTTCTTTTGCATGGAGAATTCCGATCGATTTTTGTCCTGTAGCTAGAACGTTGCATATTTTCACTACATTGTTGCAAAGTCTGACCTACATTAGACTGGAAGGTTCTAGTATGGATGCGATTATTCTAGTGACCTTAGATACTACATCAAAGTTGTGCAGTACACATGTTGGTAACATTTTGCAACATTTACGGAATGCGCCTAGATGTTAGTAGAAGACTGTAGATAGATCTGGAGTGGGTTTTTTAATGAATGGTGTTATGACAGACAGCAACTGCTACTATGGAGGAGTACCATTACCAGTGCCCCTGCTCCTGATGTGTGTGCACAGCCCTCCATCAGTGCAGCCATGTGTCAACAGACCCAAGAGGAAGCGGCCTTGCCGAGGAGGACGGCGCAAGCAAGGACGCCCTATACCAGTTATTCTCACTCCTCGTAATGTCCACTCTGCCCCACCCCCCGGGACTACCCATGTCAGCCAGTTCCTAGGGACTTGAACATCATCGCAAACCTGCGCATCTTCACGTAAGGCACGCACGCATTGTGGACGGTCAAGAGACTCAGGTAACCTGATTTATGTCCCTATCAGTACAGATGTATGTGACTGTTCTTCACCTGTGCAGAAATCGGACCAGAACAGTCTGTCATTAGCCTTCTTGAACACTCAGTCTTGCAGGAACAAAACTAGTGAGATAAGTGATTACATCACTGATCAAGCTGTTGAAGTTAGCATCATCAGTGACATCTCAGTTACTTTGACTGTAGTATATCGGCCGCCTCCAAGGAGACAAAATAAACTAACCGCTAGCGTATTTTTCAGTGAATTCCAAGATTATGTGGACCGTGCCTTCAGCAGCATACACGAATTAGTTATGATTGGAGACTTTAATTTTCATTTTGAAGCTCCATCTGATACTGATGCACTTCGTCTGCGTTCACTTCTGTCTGACCGTGGCTTGCGTCAGCATGTGCTGGGGCCGACTCACTGACATGGTCACAGCTTGGACCTTCTGATCACAGGGGAGAGCTCATATCTTGTACAGGAAAGTTTATATGTGTGATTCGCTGTTGTCGGGTCATGCAAGTGTTATCATTCATGTGCTTGCGTCTCGGCCTCGTTCCACGAAACGCTCGATTACTTCCAGAAACCTTCGTCGTATTGTCATGGATGTTTTCAGCTCCGATGTAAAGGTGGCTTGTGATTGTGTATTGACAGACTGCCCAGTACATGAACTGATGGACACTTACAACTGTACACTCTCTGACATTCTCAACAAGGATGCGCCACTCACCACCAGACGCGTAACCTCACGTCCCCCGACCCTTTGGGTAACTCCCCACCCGGGTCTGCCCTGGGGGACTTGGGTGGGGTTAGGTATTTTTTAGTTCCCAGGGTCACCCTGGTCAGCCCCACAGGGTGGGTTTTTCTCTCTATTCTGGGGCATGTGTTTCTGTCTACCCTTTGTCCATTCACCTGTATTTGCCTTTTTAAAACTCTCCCTACTGTCTGCACTGCCTGTAGCTCTTGATATTGGATGTGTGTTGCTAAATGGTCTTAGCTTTATTTAGGCCCCATGTGTTAGGTTTATTTAATGTATTTGACCGGCTGGCGACATACATTCAATGTTCTGTTTATTTTTTTTTTCACAAGCAGTGCAGGCACGTCCTGAGAAAGCCTTGTTGCTGTCGGGACGTTAAGCAATGTACAATCAATCAATCAATCAATCAATCAACCTTTGGGTAACAAAGGAACTAAAAGATGCCAAGCATGAGCATCGAAGCACTGAGAGACTCTGGAGCTGTAGTGGTCTTACAGTACACAGAGACATGTTTGTGAAGCAGCGTGCTGCACTCAAGTCCTCACAGCGTGCAGCTAAGAAAGACTTTGTTTGTGCCAAACTTGAAGACTGCACATCTAGTCGTCAGCTGTTTAGCCTTACAAATGAACTTCTTGGAAAGAAAAATGAACCTGTACTTCCAAATACCATTCCGATAAATGATCTACCTGATAAGTTTTGCCAGTACTGACTCTAAGATAAGCACGATCCGTCAGGAACTTGACAACTGTTCTGATGCTGTGTCCTATATCCCATATGACGGGCCTGTGTTATATGCGTTCACTTCTGTCACAGAGGAGACTGTAAAGAAATTCATTATTTCCCCACCCACCAAATCTTGTTCCCTTGACCCCATTCCCACCTCTATACTAAAGCTATGCCCTGATGAGCTTGCAGTGTGATAACCAGAATTATTAACTTTTCTCTTGAGTCATGGTCTGTGCCTTGACATTTTAAGCAGGCTGTGGTAATTCCACTGTTGAAGAAGGCAGGGATGAATGCAGACTTGCTGAAGAATTATAGACCAGTGTGTAATCTTCCCTTTCTTTCCAAGATTCTGGAGAAAGTTGTGCTGAGTCAGCTCATGTCACATCTCGGTAGTAATGATTTACTTGAACTGTATCAATCTGCATATCGAAGAAATCACAGTACTGTGACGGCATTGCTTCACATTACCAACAGTTTGCTTACACATGCTGACGTCGGACATGTCTCTTTCCTATCAGTATTAGACCTGCCTGCGGCGTTTGACACGCTGGATCATGGGATTCTTTTAGAACTCCAACGCGTGTCTTTTGGTATTTCCGGTACAGCGCTGTCATGGCCTAAGTCTTACCTTCTTGAACGATATCAGTCTGTATGTGTGAATGGGATCATGTCTCAGCCTGTGCTTTTGAAGTATGGTGTCCCACAGGGGTCTGTTTTGGGTCCTCTGTTGTTCTCTCTTTACACTGAACCAGTTTCCCGAATCATCAGCCCAGAATAACTGAGTATCCCAAGTATGCTGATGACGCTCAGATCTCTAAGTCTGACCATCCTAGTAACCTGCAGACCATTGTCTCTAATGTGGGGAAGTGTATAGTTGAAGTGAAAGACTGGATGACTTGCAACCGACTCAAGTTAAATGATGACAAAACAGAGATCATGCTTGTTAATACTCGAGCTAGAACATCTGTCTCCAGCAGTGATCACATTTCCATAGGTGGCCACGACATTTCTTTCAAATCCGATGTAAAGAATCTGGGTGTATTCCTGGATTCGAGTTTATCGATAGAAAAACAGGTTAGCCATCTTTGCCGCACTGCCTGCCTGGAGCTCCGCAGAATAGGCATGATCAGATCCTTTCTGACAGAAATGACTACTGCCCAGCTCGTATGCTCTCGCATTTTGTCCCGTCTAGATTACTGTAATTCCCATCTTGCTGGTATTTCATCTGATCAACTCACTTGCATTCAGCGTATCCAGAATAATGCAGCCCGGTTAGTCCTTCGCAAAAAATAAACCGCACTGATCATGTCACACCACTGCTAAAGCATCTCCACTGGCTACCTGTCAAGCAGAGAATAGAGTACAAAGTTGACCACCTTGGCATACAAACACTATGACAATACACTTTCTGCATATCTGTCTTTTTCCCTTGCATCGCACAATCCTAGTAGAAGTCTACGCTCAAGCTCACAGAAACTGCTTGTTCAGCCCAGAGTCAGCCTAAAAACTGCTGGTGTTTATGTAAAGAGTGAGTGCGTTATAATTGTTCTCCTTTAAAAAAATTATTTGTATGTGCTGTAAAGCGCGCCAAGCGTGCTGTCCGTGGGGAAGGGACGCTATATAAAAACTATGTATTTATTAATATTAATGAGTTTTGGTGTGTAAGTTAAGGGGTGTAGAGTGTTCATGGAGAAGTAGTACCTTTGACTTTTCAGCCAGCAGCGCCTCTCGGGGCAGGCGGGAGCACTGGTCTTCACATGGCACTCAACTCTCACAGCTGGCTCCAGGTCCTTTACCTAGCCACACCCCGGTAACCGCTTCTGCTGGCGGGCGAAACGTTGTGAGGGGCTGACGCGTCAGTTGAAATACTTGGAGAGGAGACGGGCGCCACCAAGTTCGCCTAAGCCCATTGAAAGGACTGATGGACAAGCAACAGAATAAGAATAACATGCCGGATCGGTCGGGGCCCGGATCACCAACGACCGCGCACCCCATTGGAGGTCTCCAGGGTGGGGGCGACAAGTGTGTTACTGGAACCAAACCCACCATCAAGCTGCCCACGCAAGGAATAACTATCGGAACTTGGAACGTTCGCACACTCTACCAGTGCGGCAAAGTGAAGGAACTCACCCATGAGTTAAAGCGCTATCGCTGGGACATTGTAGGACTTGCAGAAGTTCGATGGACAGGCTTCGGAGAAACAACAACAGATGAAGGCCATAAAATCTGGTTCAGCGGAAAAGACACCAAGCACGAACATGGCGTAGCTTTTATCGTAAGGAAAGAGGTGGCTGGAACTGTCATCAGCTGCACCCCCGTGTCAAGCAGACTAATCTCCATCCGCATCTCCGCCCGACCACACAACATCACTATCATACAAGTATACGCTCCAACAGCAGATCATGATGATGAGGAATTAGAAGAATTCTACGAACAACTGGACAACATCATCAAGAAAACACCTAAGAAAGACATTCTGACCGTCCTCGGTGACTGGAATGCAAAGATCGGCCCTGACGCTTACCAACAATGGGCAGGAACAGCTGGCAAGTTTGGCCTTGGAGAAACAAACGACAGAGGCCTGCGACTTTTAGAGTTCGCACAGAGTAACCGTCTTACCGTTGCTAATACCCTCCATCCACACAAGAAGTCAAGAACAGTGACATGGCAATCGCCAGGAGGCCTGGTCCATAACCAGATTGACTTCATCTTGCTGCCTCGACGATTCAAATCCAGCGTTAACAAAGCACAAACGAGGTCCTTTCCTGGCGCTGATATTGGCAGCGACCACAACCTCGTCCTTACTAGCCTCAAGTTGAAGCTGGCATTGAAACGAGACAGCAAGAGCCCTCGCATCCGATTCGACCTCGAGAAGCTAAAAGACCCGGAAGTAGAAGAGGTCTTCCAAGCCCAGGTGGGAGGCAGATTTGCAGCCTTGGCTACTTTGGATTGGGACGTAGACACCCTTGCTGGAAATATAAAAGAGGTGTTACTTTCTACAGCAGAAGAAGTGCTGGGGAAGCAGAAGAAGCGCAAACAGCCCTGGGTCACCGATGACATCCTTGATCTCTGTGATGAGAGGAGAGCCTGGAAGAAAAAGAGAGGCCAAGACCTCACATCAGCAAACAAGTACAGACTTGTCAACAAGAAGATCAGGAAGAGGATGAAAGAAGCCAAAGAAGATTGGATTGAAGACCAGTGTCGTAGCGTGGAAGAGGGCATGGCAAACGGCAACAGCAAGAAGGCTTATGAAACGCTAAGGACCCTCACCAAGACTCAACAGCGAACAGCCACAGTCATCGAAGACAGCAGCGGCCAACTCCTTACGGAAAACACTGCTGTACTAAACAGATGGACTGAGTACTGCCGAGACTTGTATAACTACAAGCCTGAGCCAGACACCAGCATCCTCCAAAACAACCAGGCTGGGGCCAGGAAGGCCGAAGACCTGCCAGTGTTAGCTGAAGAGGTGGAAACAGCTGTACGCGGCCTGAAGGGAGGAAAGTCTCCAGGTGTAGACAACGTACCTGCTGAACTGTTGAAACATGGAGGAGAAGTAACAACGAAGGTCCTCACTACACTCTGTCAAAAGATCTGGGAGCAAAAGAAATGGCCAGTAGAATGGACACAGTCTCTAGTGATCCCGCTCCCCAAGAAAGGAAACCTGAAACAGTGCCAGAACTACAGAACTATCAGTCTGATAAGTCACCCTAGCAAAGTAATGCTTAGGATCATTCTCAACCGCCTCAAAACTTTCGCCGAGGAACTGCTGGCAGAAGAACAGGCTGGCTTCAGAGTTGGAAGAAGCACTGTAGAGCAGATTTTCAACTGCCGCGTCCTGATTGAGAAACATCTGCAGCATCAGCGCGAACTCTACCACAACTTCATTGATTTCAGGAAAGCATTTGATCGCGTCTGGCACGACGGACTCTGGCAAGTCATGAGATCGTTCAACATAGAGGAGGGACTGATCCAAATGATAGAAGCGCTTTACAAGAACGCCTGCAGCGCGGTTCTACTTAACAATCAGTCAGGCGTGTTCTTCAGGACGACGATCGGTGTCCGTCAAGGATGCCTGCTCTCTCCTGTCCTTTTCAACATATTCCTGGAGAAGATCATGCAGGAAACCCTCCACGACCACCATACTTCAATCTCTATTGGTGGCAGATCCCTGTGCAATCTTCGATTCGCAGACGACATTGACCTCATGGCAGGCAGCAATAGTGAGCTTCAAAACCTGACAGACAAACTTTCAAGTAGCGCAGGGTCTTATGGCATGGAGATCAGTACGGATAAAAGCAAAGTGATGATCAACACCACAAGCGACAGCAGCAGCAACATTCACATGAACGGCCAGAAGCTAGAAGAGGTCAATAGCTTCAAGTACTTGGGAGCCACCCTGTCCAAAGACGGTAGTTGCATAGCAGAGATCCGTATCAGGATAGGTACAGCAACATCCGCAATGGCCAGGCTGGACAGGATATGGCGAAGTAACTCCATCAGCTTCACCATCAAGTACAGGCTTTACAAGTCCCTCGTAGTGTCTATTCTACTCTACGGCTGTGAGACTTGGACACTGCTTGCAGACTCAGAAAAGAAAATCCAGGCCTTTGAGAACAAGTGCCTGAGGAAGTTGCTCCGCATCTCGTACCGCGAGCACAAGACCAACGAATATGTACGGAGCATCGTCACTTCCCTGGTGGGCCCACATGAACCCCTTCTGGCAACCGTGAAACGGCGCGAGCTTGCTTGGTTTGGCCACGTGACCCGACACAACACCTTGTCCAAGACTATCCTCCAAGGCACTCTCGAAGGAAGTCGTCGGCGAGGTCGTCAGAGAAAGAGTTGGGTCGCAAACATAAAAGAATGGACCGAACTCGAGATGCCAGACTTGCTTGCCACCGCCCAAAATAGAACTCAGTGGAGAGCACTGTCTGTTGCTGCTGCCTTTCAGTCCCCCCAACGCCCAGTTCGGGCAAGGGACTGATGATGATGATGATGATGATGATGATGAATGAGTTTTGGTTACGTTTTCTTTTCGGATTGGTTGAGTTGTGTAATTTGCTATATTGTTCTGGAAATCTGTAATAGTATAAAAGAGGTTGTTAGTAAATATGTGAGTGCATTGTATGGAAGAAACATTGTATCAGAATTGTGGATGCATTGTAGGAGACGGTGTACCAACGTGTGGATGCATTTGTGGATGCATTGAGCTGAGAGTGCATCGTGAGAAAAAACTACTGTTGGAACTATTACTCCAGAGTGGTCTACAACCTTGTGCCACGTGTGACGAGTTACAGCTGAGCGAAGTTTCTTTACAAAAACCCTACGCGAGTTTCAGATGTGATTGCATTATTCTACTACGACTACCACGTAACAATGCAAAGTAGAGCAGAGTGGCCTCTTTCACGGCACTCTACTAAAGGGTTTAACGTTGGATTCTATATGTTCAGAAAGAGGTCTGTGCATGCTGGGATACTTCCGGACTCGGCCAGATTCTCTCGCGTGTCGTCCGTTTCCTCCCTTGTATTCTAAATTGATCTAGATCCGGTAGCGCGCAAGCGGTGGCGGAGCGGATTTGCTTTTAGTCAAAGCACCATCGTCAGGCCCCTATGGGTGTGATGACATCACAACCGCAATGTTAGTCATCTGTTCCAAACAATCCCATGGACGTTTGGCAAGCTTGAAACCATGGCGCGCGACTTTAAATGAATTAACCATTTGAATTACCAAATGTTGACAGGACACAACTTTGGATCGGAGCACGATCCGGCCACAGAGGAGTGTGGCCCAAGCAGCTTTCAGAAAGGCAAGTTCATCATGTGGCCATACGCTGTCACTGGCGAGGAAGTCAACAACTGTGTAAGTTGTTACAGTAATTGACTCCTGGTAAAATTTCAGACAGTCCAACAGCATAAGACATAGATCCTGAAGAGCCCTGAAAATTGTATGTCTCTTACTTACATCACTTTGTATCCATGCTCCTTGGACAGATTGGGGTTTTCTTCGGTGCTGAATTAACAACAATATGAGTAACAATATACATGACCAGTGACGGGGTTGATCTCCCTTTGTATGCAGCCTTCTTTACCTTAAACAAGAAAAGTTGAACACTACCCAACTGCAATGAGTATAGATCCTCATCAGCCCTGCAATCGCGGGGGCTCTTGAGGCTCTCTGCTTCTTGCTGACACCACTTTGAATCCATGTTCCATGTTGGGACAGCTAGGACCTTTTGCTGTTGGATTAATGAAGACTCCATAAACACAGTCCACGTCAACCGGCACTGAACGGGTTCAATCAGTACAAGTGGCCTCAGGCACAAGGTGGCTGCAAGATTAAAAAAAAATAACACCACAATTATATGTTGGATACTTCTTTATTTCATATAACTGAGCATCTAGCGAGCAGAATTACCTTCATGTAGGTGTGATCATGGGGTTAGCAAGTAGCTTAGATCCTGGTGATCGAGATTAACCTCTTCACTGCCAGCTAATAATAATACAGTCGACGACGCTTAAGTCGAACCTGCAGGGGAAATTTATTTTCGTTCGACTTGTCAGTCGTTCGACTTATCCTTATCCATATGACGAATTTTTCACAGAGTTGTTCGACGCGTTGTTGGTTTTTTTCCTACGGACCAAAGTTATGTTTGTAACGCACACTATTCTTCTAAGATAAGAATAAGATATAAAAACAAGTCATGTTGAAATAGACAAAAAGAACCGATTGAAGTTTTTCCTGACAAAAGCACATCATACTTACTGACACCTAAAATCAATCTCGCACATGCCGGTGTGACAGAGAGACAGAGTAATATACTGGACTCTACCGGCGACCTCTGTAACCAACCACACGTCTGAAAGCAGTTATAATTCAGGATGCTATTTTTTTCCGGTGGCAATTTTCTCAGATCCGTGACTGAAGGCATTTACACACAAAATAATGAACAACTTTCAGGACTTAAAAGTTCAACAAATTCATTGCATGTGGCAGAAAATGTAACCTGTAGTCCATCTTTCTGTCCTAGACACACCTTCTTTGCAAACAAATTGATATTAGAGAGATGAGTACACTTCTTAGTTCTATACCATCAGTAATGATTAAGAAAGAAAGCAGAGAGAATACACGTAACACGAACCGACCGACTCATTTTGTTGTTATTCTCCTCACTTCCTTAGAATTGTTTTGTGTTTGGCTCTAAATATATAATAATAGTAATGAAGAATCAAAAAGAAAACACAAGACGTATAACGCAATGGTCACATTAAAGCGGTCTGCTCTAGGGTGGGCTTTGATTGCTAAACTTTCCTGATAAAGCAGGTTCTCAGTATTGTCTTGCCTCAGCAGAGACATTTCTGCTCTTCTTTTAACAACTCCTTGCACATGTAACAGAGGTCTTCTAGTGGTCCTGGTAAACGTCGTTGTAACTCAACTACGTACAAAGGGGAACTGAGAAGAGCAGAGAAGTCTTTCATTTAATTACATTCAGGCTTCAAAAGCTGTTAGCCTCTTTGTGCAGCATTGTTGTGAGACATATTGAGAACATTTTAATACAAAGTAGGTATTACCAAGGGGAATTACTGAGTGCTGGACATAAACTACCTGCGCTAGCCTCACCTATCTGGTTTGTAAGTAAATTAGGTATTGCAAATGATTGATCCACCATTGTCGGGAAAAGGTCGCTTTCAAAGTCACCCACAGGCACACACTCTTTTTTGTTTAATTCTCTCTCTCTCTCTCTCTCTCTCTCTCTCTCTCTCTCTCTCTCTCTCTCTCTCTCTCTCTCTCTCTCTCTCTCTCACACACACACACACACACACCACACACACCATACACACCACACACACCACACACACACATGCAGACAAAAGCGTCAGAGTGGGTTACCTACCATTTTATGTCAAAATGGGTTCCCATATCTCTATTTATTCTAGGGCTCTGGAATTGATGCGAATGTTTAGAACTCACCTTATAACTAAGCTCTATAACTTAAAATAAAATAGACATTTTCTAGAAACAGAGCCACTAGATGGAAAAAAATGGGTTTCTACCAATAATGTGGGTGCCTCTCACACACAAAAACTGGCATTACAGTCAAAATGGGTGTCTTCACAACAGTAGGCGTCTGTAATAAGGTCAAGTTCATGGAATACTTCTTTTTCACATTAATTTTTTTTCCAACTTAATGTGTATGTGTGCTTTAACATTTTTTTACATTGTATGGTGCAAAATTCAATAAACAATGGCCCGTAACTTTTCGATTATGATTTTTACAGAGGAAATCTTTTAAACATTGCTGCGTTTTGTCCTTCTGAAGCAAAACAGTTTATCATGGCATTGATGTGAGAATCAACATAATGTATTCTGGAAATTAAAGGACTTTTTTTGTTTTGTTTTTGGGTACTCTGGAGTTTCAGACAAACAGCAACAGAGCATTTTGAATATTAACCCTTATCATTCGGAATACACCAGTGTGTGCAACAAGTGTGACTGAAATAGTCCAAGGGTTAGTGCCAGAATAGCTTGGTGCCTCTAGGCGCCAAGCTATTGTGGCACCACCCTTGAACTAAAGCCATTGGTCTATGTCCTCATCTGTAAGTACTGTAATGTAGCTTGCATAGAATTATGGCAGTGAACAAATTTGAAGCTTTTAGCCTCAGTATGACTATGATGCGGGTCAAAAAGTGTGGAAAAATATGAAAGATAGAAAAAGACCCAGACGAAGAAACTAACACTTAACTTATTCTACCCCAGCAAAATTTAAGATCCACCACGATAGTTCAAGGGTGATGCCAGAATAGCTTGGCGCCTATGGGCGCCAAGCTATTTTGGCATCACCCTTGAACTATCATGGTGGATCTGTGTCCTGCACTGCAACGCAGTCTTCTGAAGACAACTTCAACATTTGGGCTTAACTTATTGTACCCCAGACACACCACAGCAAAATAAAGATCCACCACGATAGTTCAAGGGTGATGCCAGAATAGCTTGGCGCCTATGGGCGCCAAGCTATTCTGGTATCACCCTTAAACTATCATGGTGGATCTGTGTCCTGCACTGCAACGCAGTCTTCTGAAGACGACTTCAACATTTGCGCTTAACTTATTCTACCCCAGACACACCACAGCAAAATAAAGATCCACTATGATAGTTCAAGGGTGATGCCAGAATAGCTTGGCGCCTATGGGCGCCAAGCTATTCTGGTATCACCCTTGAACTATCATGGTGGATTTGTGTCCTGCACTGCAACGCAGTCTTCTGAAGACGACTTCAACATTTGGGGATTCCGGTCTTGGGGTAGAATGAGTTAAAATGACAGAACAGAACACTGACATTAATTAATTAACTGACAAAATAAGAAATCACTTGAAACTTCAGCCTTTATTATTGTCTTTCGTCCCCAACAACCAACCATTCTTCCACATTTGCAGAGTTTAAAAAATGGTATGCAGTATATTACAAAATGGTCCAGGCCCCCCCCCCCCCTCCCCTCATAACACTCTTGTAATCAATCTTTACGTTGTCAATGGTTTTCTTCTTATCTTATCTTATTATTGTCTTTTGTCCCCAGTCGGCTGTTTCGTTTTGCAAATCCAAAGGTTATACAGTATACAAAATGATCCAGGCGTCCATCAGATAAAAAAAGCAGGCTATACTTGCTGAAACTACCCCAATAATAACACTCTTGTAATAAATCTGTATGAAACCGAAAATGCCGGGAGTGGCGGGGAACCTCAATTCATTTCTTTTGTAACTTTTTCAGTATGTTGCGGACGTAATCCTTAATGTTTGTCCAGCGCCTATGTCTAAGTGCCGGCTCCTCTGCCATTGCGTGCTGTATCTCGGCCTTTCCAGGAAGTTTGTTCATGACGAGGTGTGTCTTGAAACGAGTTTGAACAGCTTTCTCTTCAGCTTCCCCCCATGGTTTCCTTGTAAATCTAGCTTTCTTTCGAACAGGAGCTGACGCAGTACTGTCATCATCAAAACTATCTAGATTGTCATCAGGCTCTGGACGTCTTTTCTCCGTCATGCTCATCGATTTCTGTGTTGTTGACTTGCTACTTGCTTCATTCACAGGTGCTGTTCCCCCCGAGACCTCTCTGCCAGTTTCTGATGTGTCTTCATTGTCAAAGTCAATCTCTTCTTCATCGCCCAGCTCAGCTCTAATGCAATTCTCAAAATCTGTCATCCCATTGTTAACTGACAGAAGAATCTTTGCCACTTTTGCCTTTTGAAGGACGTCTTGAGGTTGGCGGTAGATATGGCGATGTATCAGAATATCATGGCCAAGGAAATCTGCCAGCTGATCCTGGTCTAACTCCGAGATGGCCATTGACTGAGCCAAAGTTGCAACCTGCTTCCGTAACTGAGTAAATGTGAACATGGCTGGTTATGACACCCCTGCTTCTAGGGCATGGGCCTTCAGAACATCATGGCCTCTGTAAGGCCTCTGACCAGAAGGTGTGGCAAAGATGTACTGGGAATCAGCGAGAGCTGGCACTGATTGCCTCATTTGAAGGATTCTGTCCACAGTTGTCATCATCTTCTTCGTCAGCAAAACAGGAACACTCCTATTAAACTTGCCTCTGATTTCCACTCGCTGAAAATGATTCACCATTTTCTTCTCAACCTCTGTGAGACCTTTCAAGATATCTTGATTGGTGATCGATCCAATCTTAGCATTCTGGAAGTCTGACACCTTCATTTTCTGAACTTCTCCCCCTCGTTTTCGGTTGAAAAGTGATACAGCACAAAGAGTTGCTTTAACCACTGTCGGATAATGTTCCGAAACCATCCTTGTCTCAAGAAGCTGTTGGACCTTCCTCACATCTTCACATGATGGGATCAGCTTGGGTTTGTTCATGGTCATTTTCCCGACCGACTGGGCTGCTGTAGCGGACACACAATCATACCAGTCCCCGTTGAAGACAGAGTCAAACCGCTGCGCCTCAGAGAGCTCCTGTCGCCACCTGTCGTCTGAACCCTGCCCAAGCTGTTTGGATGCCTGTGACTGTTTGATCTGTGAACACTTTTTCAAAGCATGGCCTATGCGCATTGCGAGATTGCCTTTTTTGAACTGATGTGTGTCCTCATCAAAATCTGCTAGCTCTTTTACAGCCAGGACAACATGATCAAAGCTAGCTGAATTGATCACAGCATTTAAACTTGCGATTTTCATTTCTGACCTCACTCTGATAATCTTTAATAGTCTCCCTAACTCCCGCATCCTGGAGCTGATTTGTCCAGCCGTGTGTTCTTCAATGTCCCTGCGGTCAAATAATCTCTTTCCATACTCAAGAAGCAAGGGGTCAGTTCTGATGAGACGGCTTATCTCATCATCTCTCTGGCTGGCCAAGACCTTGTGATAGAAGGAAAATTCAATGTCTAAGGGTATTGGAAGCATTAGGCGACCACGGCGCGCCGCGTCCCCTCGCCGAGTGATCTGAAACCCTCCTGGCTTCTGACAGCAACGTTTTGAGTGTACAGAGATCAGCTTTTTTGATAGAGCCCTTTGCAATGGCTACAGGCGAGAAGGTCGTCTACCTTACTAGTTTTGGTGCGATACTTAGGAATCAAACATCCGGATTTGTTTTCAAGAACAGCAACGTTATGCATGTAATCATCCTCATCTTGTAGTCTGATCCATGTTCGACGTCTCTGCTTGGTCCCTATTTTCATCGACAAATTTTTAGCAATGTCTGCCTCATCTGCATGGACATCTTGTAAGAATTGATGCCGACACACCCTCTGAATCCGGTGAGCTCAAGCCAGGAACAAACTCCTCGTCATCACTGCCCTCGCATTGCGATGCGCTGGCACTACTCTCAGTCTCGGGTCCATCCCAGGCGCCATTTGCCAACTGGAGAAAGAAAGAAAGAAAGAAAGAAAGATTGAAACCAAAGCTGCATTAGGACAGAAACAGCCCAATTTTGGTTTAAGGGGCCTTGCACAAGAATAAAAAGAGTAATCCCGTGTATGACTGATTTACATATGTGTGACCTCGGTGACGAGGGCTGGCTTCTGCAGCAGCAAAATCCACGTTTTCTGAAAATGCAAGCAGTTTTCATTCACACATTTGTCAACTCTGCGTGACCCTTTGAGAGAGGTCACTCAAATTGGCATGTTTAAAAAGGTCTTGCCACAAAGTATCCTTGGGCCAAGCTTGAAGAATGTGGCTTGAATAGTCTCCGAGAGAATGCCACCGTTAACTCATTCTACCCCCAGACACACCACAGCAGGATAAGGATCGACCATGATAGTTGAAAGGTGATGCCAGAATAGCTTGGCGCCTACGGGCGCCAAGCTATTCTGGCATCACCCTTGAACTATCATGGTCGATCTGTGTCCTGCGCTGCAATGCGGTCTTGAGAGGACAGGGGCAAAATTTAAGGATTTTGGTGTTGGGGTAGAATGAGTTAAAGTTTACCATGGACGACGGACGGACGACCAGTGGCCCAGAACATAAACTCACTTTTTCTTTGCGCGCACGCCAGCCAATAAAATGAAGATGATCATAGAATCACTTTACTTACCAGTTTGTAATTGGGAGCATTCCGCTGCCGTCCATGCACCCTCCTGACGCACCCTCTGTGGCAGAGGCTGGGGGGCCAAGATACTGCAGCATAGATCCTGATGGGTTTGGACATCCTGCTGCCATCCGGCACTGGGTGTGTGCAGAAAGTCCTGAGGCGGTGTGACCAAAACGGTGTTGCTGCAAACATGTCCAATACAACCATGTAAACCAACTGACATTTTGAATCAGATTGATTGTACATTGCTTAACGTCCCGACAGCAACAAGGCTTTCTCAGGACGTGCCTGCACTGCTTGTGAAAAAAACACCTAAACAGAACATTGCCATGTATGTCGCCAGCTGGTCAAATACGTTAAATAAACCTAACACATGGGGCCTAAATAAAGCTAAGACCATTTAGCAACACACATCCAATATCAAGAGCTACAGGCAGTGCAGACAGTAGGGAGAGTTTTAAAAAGGCAAATACAGGTGAATGGACAAAGGGTAGACAGAAACACATGCCCCAGAATAGAGAGAAAGACCCACCCTGTGGGGATGACCAGGGTGACCCTGAGAACTAAAAACTGGTAATACAATAAAAAGCGACACTTCAGTTGCACATTCCGAAAGACCTGTTTGTGGACGTTTGTTCTTCGAATCGCGAGGCAGTTTTGCGAACGAGGATTGAAATCTGGTGCCATTTAAAAAAAAAAAAGTCAACTGATACTGTGCATGCATGTGGCAAGTTACTTTTCCCATCACTGACAATCACACATGTCAGAAAAGAAAAAAAAATCGCGTGGCAGATTGACCTTGTTGAACGAATTCCTTTTATTGAAGAAGAAAGCTTTTGTTAAAATCGTGGGGTTCTATTATCATTTACTACAAGACTCAACGGTCAGAGAGAGGAAGACACGGACCGAGCCACGGCTGAGGCAGACGCCTTATTTTTCTGGGCCAAACGGGTATCGGGGATTGGAGGCATCTCTCAGTTAAATAACTGCACTGAACAAGTACATTTGGGCGTGCTCTTAACTAAGAAATATTGCATAAAGTACCTCTGCAAACGCAGAAGAATGGCCCACTGTTGGGGACGAAAGATGACGTTTTAGGAAGGGCAAGGGAAACAACTCCATTCATTGGTGTTGGGGTAACCAATCAGCGATCATCAAGTTGATCTGAAAACACTCCGCTTCTGTGTCAACACACAGGCCCAGGGCATCGCCAAAACACAACATGAAGTAAATCTGGCAAAATGGGGGCATCCTATTTTGATATTTTTTTCTGACTTTTGAATGAAAGATAATGCAGAAACAACCCTCAGAAAAAATGGGTGGCTGACTTGGTCACCCAGAATTTTACACACACCCATTTTGCATAAGGATGGTAAAGAAAGTAACCCAATTGAGTGGTTTGGTGTACGCACGCACACACACACACACACACACACACACACACACACACACACACACACACACACACACACACACACACACACACACACACACAGGGAGACAAAACCATCAGAGTGGGTTACCTACCATTTTATGTGAAAATGGGTTCCCATATTTCTATTTATTCTAGGGCTCTGGAGTTGATGCGAATGTTTAGAACTCACCTTGTAACTAAGCTCTACAACTTAAAATAAAAAAGACATTTTCTATAAACAGAGCCACTGGATGGAGAAAAAAATGGGTTTCTACCAATAAAGTGGGTGCCTCTCACACAAAAACTGGCATTACAGTAGAAATGGGTGTCCTTGTCAAATCATTCATTTTAGCATGGACATCTCAAGAAAATTAGGTGTCTGTAATAAGGTAAAGTTCACGGAATATTTGATGCTTCTTTTCCACATTTATTTGATTGTTGTCATTCTTTTGTCAGCTTAATGTATATTCCTTCTTTTTCCTGCATTCAAAATGTAAAGCACAATGACACAACAACACTGTGAACAAATACCTCACTAAAAATACCTCTGGTTGATTTTCTAATGATTGTTTGGATAGGATTGGGGGGGGGGGGGGAGGGGAGGGGTGGGGGGGGGGGGTGAAGGTGGGGAGGAGGGGGGGTCATCACTTTGGGTTTTATAGAGCTGCTGAATGCTCTCTTATGAATGAAAGATTTTAATTATCCCTGGAATCAGGAGGTCATTTCTGAAGCGCGCAACGAGTTGCACATCAAACCACCCACAAATACACATTTGGAGTGCACCAGATGGATCCATTTGGACAAGTCCCACAGTCCCACATTCCACACTATAGGACAGCTAAGACTGAGAAGCAATCGCGGCGTTTATGGCGCGGTGCAAGGTTTAAAACTAAGAAACTGTTGTTTTAGAAGCGTGTCCGGCAACAGTTTTTATTAAAACTGTTTTAAAACCTCTCCTTATACTCAACTTTTGTTAATGTTAAGTGTTTTCATTTACAGGCGTGTCGTAACTGTTATGCATCTATTCCAACGTCCCCCACCCGGGTCTGCCATGGGGGACTTGGGTGGGGTAACTACTTTTTAGTTCCCAGGGTCACCCTGATCAGCCCCACAGGGTGGGTTTTCTTCTGTATTCTGGGGCATGTGTTTCTGTCTATCCTTGGTCCATTCATCTGTATTTTCCTTTTTTAAACTCTCCCTACTGTCTGCGCTGCCTGAAACTCTTGATATTGGATGTGTGTTGCTAAATGGTCTTAGCTTTATTTAGGCCCCATGTCGTAGGTTTATTTAACGTATTGGACCGGCTGGCGACATACATTCAATATTCTGTTGGGTTTTTTTTTTCACAAGCAGTGCAGGCACATCCTGAGAAAGCCTTGTTGCTGTCGGGACGTTAAGCAATGTACAATCAATCAATCTATTCCAACGTAATAGTGCTGGATATCATAGTTTTCCCCATTGTCGCCTTCTCTCTTTACTCAGCACTCGACTCTCCAGTCCTTCCCTCAAACACGCAGCATTCACACAAACAATACTTTACTATTACACCCTTTGGCAACATTAGGTGGTTGTTTTTTTTTTTCTTCTCTGACCTAGCATTACATACTGCACTAAACGACCAACTGCAGCAGACGACACACCTAACGACACTGACTGTGTGACGTCATTGTATTCAATCAATTTGTGCATACAATCTGACAGGAGTTGCAGTCAAAACGAAAGCATAGCACCAACAAACCCACTTAAACAAAGCAACAGGTTGAACCAAAAGACACAAGACAACAGCAGCCTCACCCAAAGTCTATACGTCCTCTCTCTCACTGCACACTCATACAATCACTTCACTTCTTAGCAACCGGCGCACGAATATAATTATAGGCTACGTCAAACTAAAACAGAAGATAGTGGCGGAAAACCCTTTAAAATAGAAACAAAGAACGATGTTTCAGATCAAATATTCTTCATCTGACATGGAAACAAACGTAGAAAACGTATAGGCTAAGTCGCTGGTAAACGTATACATGAATCTCGAATATCAAATTTGTTACTAGACATGACCTTCTCCACATCACCCCGGAACTACATCACAACTTAACACTTTTTTAACAAAACAACCACACCCTCAAATAACAAACCTAATTAATTTTGTCTCAAACAACAAAATATTCCCCCCCCCCACCACCCTTCCTGACCCATATCAGCTATGAAGTTATTTATAGCTGAGAAGGGTGATGTCATACATACACGCCCACACGCGCACAACACACACACACATTGCTGGGAGGGACAAGTTTTCAAACACACTACAGGCGTGTCTGTTAAACACAAAAGTGCATGTTTTAACGCCAAAACGAGAAAAACTGATCTTTTTATTTTTTTTTATGAATCTTTACCCCAAGACAATGCAGAAACAACCCTCAGAAAAAATGGGTGTCTGACTTGGTCACCCAGATTTTTACACACACCCATTTTTCATAAAGATGGTAAAGACAGTCACCCATTTGAGCTCTTTCGTGTACACACACACACACACACACACACACACACACACACACACACACACACACACACACACACACACACACACACACACACACACACACGAAACATGATCATAAGGTGCTGGTGTGAATATGTCGCTGTGTGTTCCAAAATATATTTGAGTTCTACTTCTCCGTGTTTGGAAACACATTCGACTTACCCTAAGTTCGACTTAACGGAGCCGTTTCTAGTTAAATATTAATCATAGAAAGAGCAATTTGGACACGAAAAAAAAGGTTCAGCTTATCCGAGTTTGGAAAACGAGAAACGCATTTGACGTATCCGAAGTTAACTAGCACACACTGGGCCGTTTTCGAAATATGCTGTAAAATTAGTCCTAAAAGAGCAGCTTTGGGCAGGGGACAAATTTGGTTTCGATTTAAGCGTGTTTTGACCTCTCCGTCTTTGACTTAGGCGCAAGGAACTGCATTTTTTTTAAAGTTCGACTTATTCAACTTTTGAGAGGAGAAACACCTTCGACTTATCGACTTGCCCGCCTCGTCCTCAAGAAGGAAAAAATCCGACCACATCACTCCCCTGCTCAAACGCCTTCACTGGCTTCCCATCCCCCAACGCATCCAATACAAGATTCTGTCTCTCTGCTACAAATCCCTGAACAACTGCGCTCCTGCCTATCTCTCAAACTTACTTTACCCCTACACTCCTTCCCGCTCCTTCCGCTCCGCCTCCGACCCTCTCCGTCTCCACATCCCTCGCACAAACTCAGCACTTTCTGCCCCCGCTCCTTCTCTGTATACGGTCAATCCACCTGGAACACTCTCCCACTCTCTCTCCGTCAGAAACACTCTCTCTCCTCCTTCCAGTCTGCTCTAAAAACTCACCTCTTTCAACAGTTCTAGCACTATATCACCACACCCCACACCCCAAGCTGTCGTAACTATTTGTGGTACGTGAGTCGTTGTCTAAAGCGTGCGCATGCGTGCGCGAGTTGTGAGTGCGCGCTTAGAGTTATAATTATTATAAGATAAGCGCATTATAAATACCGTAATTATTAGTTCATCTTAAGCGAGTTTGAGTTATCCGTTGTACAATTTGTCATAAAAAGAGCAGCTTTGGCCGGGGGCAAAAAATACCTGTTCGACTTAAGCGTTTTTCGACATACGTACATTTTTTGAATTAAGCGCATGGGACTGTATAATAATGATAATAATGTAAACTTACTAAAACGCCTAACCTATAAAAAAATTTAAAAAATGGGATGAACCATAACCCGCAAAGTCTGTTCTATATAAGAGCCATAACTCACAAAGTCCTTTTACATGTGAGCTGTACTTGCTGTCAAGGATCTCTACCTGTTATCTTTGACCTAATTCTGATTTTGATATCTATTTGAAAAAGCCTCGCAAATTTGTCAATGCATCAGTAAGCTCATAAGTCTATTACTATATGTGTGCAACGCCTAACGAAAATGTCGACACGTAGAGTCGTGGCCCACGCGCTTTTGAACAGGTATTTTCCAAGTGTCTATTTTAAAACAAGGTGTCGAGAGCACACTGGTATAAAGTACCGCAGGAGCCAGATACACAGAAATCTGTTAAGTAATAATTAATGTTCGTTTTGGACGTATTGGCATGTAAACGTCATGTAATGTTTCTAAGCATGCAATGTTGAAAGAATACTTTTATTGTACATTGCAGAATTTTGCGTGGTGTGTGTGCGTGTGTATGTGTGTATGTACTGTAGAGTTGGGGGGAGGGGGGGGGGGGGCAAATGGCTGCATAAGGTGACAAAAGAAAAGGATACGATTTTGTAGTTTTTCTGCACGTGCACAGAGGTGACAAAGCAAACAAATAAGTCCTGTCCACAGACGAACCGTTACCGACTATGTACCTTTAACACGTAGTTCCTCTTCGTCTTCGACCTTTTTTCGGATAAGATCAAGCAGAATAAAATGACCGCATTTGTCGCCATGTTGCATAGTTTCATCTTCGTCTTTGATCTCTTTTAAGATAAAATCAAGCAACATAGAATGACTGCATTTGTCGCCATGTTGCATATTTTCTAATTACATCACCTTGCCTAAGACAATGACGTGGTATCGGGGATTTATAGGCAACCTTGCTATGATGCCGGCCTGATTTTTCGCTCACGGGCGAAGCAAAAGTGAGTATGTTTTGGGCCAGTGGTCGTCCGTACGTCGTCCGTCGTCTGTCGTACATCCGCCGTCGTCCGTCATAAACTGGCATTTTCTCGGAGACTATTCAAGCTACATTCTTCAAACTTGGCCCAAGGGTACTTTGTGGTAAGACCTTTCTAACCATACCAATTTAAGTGACCTCTCACAAGGTCAAGGTCACAAGGGATCAGGAAATAGGTAAACAATAGCTATATTTTGACATCATTTTTTTTCTCAAACACTATTCCCAACTTCAAACCCAAATGTGATACAAAGATAGCTGATGATAAGACCTTTCTATACATACTAATTTGGTTGATCCCTCAGAAAGGTCAAGGGTCACAAGAGCTCAGGAAATAGGTAAAAAATAGACATATTTTGACAAAAGATGTTTTTTCTCAAATACTGTTCACAACTTCAAAACCAAACATAGTACAGAGATACCTGATGGTAACACCTATCTATGCATACCAATTTGGATGATCCCTCAGAAAGGTCAAGGGTCACAAGGGCTCAGGAAATAGGTCCGAAATAGACATATTTTGACAAAAATGTTTTTTTTTCTCAAATACTATTCACAACTTTAAACGCAAACTTGCTACTGAGATACCTGATGGGAAGACCTTTCTATGCACACTAATTTGGTTGATCGCTCGGAAAGGTCAAGGGTCACGAGAGCTCAGAAAATAGGTCTAAAATAGCCATATTTTGACAAAAGATGCTTTTTCTCAAATAATATTCATAAATTAAACCCCAAATTTGGTACAGTGATACCTGATAGTAAGACCTATCTATGCATACTAATTTGGATGACCCCTTAGAAAGGTCCAGGGTCACAAGAGCCTGGCAAATGTGTGTAAAATACTGAGTTTTGATAAAATTGTAGGTATTTCAAAATTTGTGCAAAATTTTCAACCAAATTTGGTACACAGATAGCTGATGATAAGACCTTCCTATGCATACTAATTTAGTCGACTCATCACAAAGGTCAAGGATCACGGGTGGTTTGACAGATGTGTGAAAAAGGCGTACATTTTCAGAAAACATGGATTTTGCGGCTGCAGAAGCCAGCCCTTGTCACAAAGGTCACACATGTAAATCGGTCATAGACGTGAGCCATAATGGCTTTGCTTTTCTTGTTGTTCTTTGAAATCTTCGTACATGTTTTTTATGTCACTACGGAACCTTCAAGCTAGGACGATCGAACATTATGCGTCGACTATAGTTACCACATGTTACTACATGTGCGGCCGACGTGTTGCACACTTATAGTAATAGACTTATGGTGAGCTTCATAAGGGTCACAGTGCAAAAGCGTCATTGTTTTGAGAGAGAGAGAGAGAGAGAGAGAGAGAGAGAGAGAGAGAGAGAGAGAGAGAGAGAGAGAGAGAGAGAGATGATGATGATGATGATGAAACGTTTTTATTCAGGATAAAAAGTTTTAGGCATAGCATGCCTATCTTCCAAACTGTCCTGCTACTCTACACATATAAAAATACATCAGACGATACATCAAAAGATAAAATATATGTAAGTAAAAAGACCCATCCCCCCCCCCTACCACCACCACTCAGAAAGAAAAAAAAAATAAAATAAAATAAAATAAAATAAAATAAATTAAAAAAAATATATAATTATATACACAGGTATGAACCTGACATGTTAATGCAGACAGTCGAGCTATTACATAATCTGCAGCAACAGTAGAAGAGTATTAGGTAATAGGAAACTTGTAACTAACTATACGAATAGTAGCATAAGGGAGCCGAACATACTATTACTTCTGAAGTAAATATTTATGGAGGCGATCTTTGAAGACGCTAATCTTACAAATTGATTTCAGGTGTGGAGGTAACATATTCCACGCTTTAGCGCCTGAAAAAGACAGACTGGTTTTACAGATGTCTAATCTAATTTTTGGAAGGTGGATCGAACTATTTCTCGTGTTTTTCCTATTATTGTCGGAACATAGAGTTTTTAGATAGGGTGGGGCTTTTCCGTGCATGATCTTGTGCAGAAGAACACAGCGATTAAATTCAAACTGTTTCTTCAATGTTAGTAACTTGAGGGATTTTAATTTTTCATCAGTCGAAGTACGACCGGGAAGTATTAATTTAATGCCCTGACGATACAAGGAATTAACTTTTTTCATGTGAACTTCGCTGCATCCATCCCAGACGGTAGAACTGTAGTCACAATGCGTTTTGATATGCGCATGGAAAAAGAGTTTACGGATATCAGTATTAACTATATGGCGTAGTTTTGATAACAGGAACAGATTTTTGGAGATTGTTTTGCATATTGAGTCAGTATGCGGCTCCCAGCTTAATTGGTTGTCCACTATAACGCCTAATAAGCGATGCCTAGTTACTTGTTCAACAAGCTGTCTATCTAAGGAGAGTGTTAAAGGTGGTAGGCCATGCTGGTGTTTCTGACGTGTAGTAACTAACATGCTCTTTGTCTTTGGAATACTAACAATCATGTGATTATCACTGCACCAGCCTGCTACTTCATCAAGACTTTGTTGGAGTACCTTATTAATGGTTGCGATATCTTTATCAGATGTGTGTATGGTCGTGTCATCTGCAAACAGATCGCAGTTCGCGTCTAAATGAGATATGCACAGTGGCAGATCATTAATAAATAGATTAAATAATAAGGGCCCTAGAATAGACCCCTGTGGAACACCGCAAGTTACTAAACCATCAGAGGAATATTTGCCATTTAGCAGTACTTTCTGTAATCTGTCCCTGAGATAGGAAGATATAAAGGAGACAGCATTTGAGTCAATGTGATAGAATGGTAGTTTTTTTTAAGTAGGATAGAGTGGTTGACAAGATCAAAAGCTTTTTTCAGGTCAAGAAAGATTGTACCTGATACTTTACTGTCATTTATGGCAGAGAGCCATTTATCAATTAAATGATTGAGGGCAGTTTGGCACGAATGTAGAGGTCGAAATCCTGATTGTGCTGCAGTTATCAAATGGTTTTGCTCCAGAATGTTTAGAAGATGAGTATGGATATGTTTCTCGAGCGGTTTTGAAATACAGGATAATATGAAAATGGGCCTGTACTCGTTTAGGTTGCATAAATCTTTGCTTTTGGGAAGCGGGATTACCTTCGCTTTTTTCAGCTCGTCGGGAAAAACGTTATGTCTGATCGATAAATTATAAATAAAGGTCAGGGATTCGACGACGTAGGGCAGAGATAGTTTTAAAATTTGACTATTAATACCATCTGGACCGCAAGACGATTTGTTCTTTAAACTGGAAATAGATTTGCCTACATCTAGGACAGTTATAAGCGGTACTAGAAATGGGCCGCAGGCTCTCTGTTGACTATGGTGACGTAGATGATGAGAACAAGTGTAGTTTACAGGGTTAGGTGTATTTGACTTCGCCAGAGTTTGAGCAACAGTTATGAAGTGAGCGTTGAACGCATCAGCAGTAAGATCGGGCGGAATAGAGAGAGAGAGAGAGAGAGAGAGAGAGAGAGAGAGAGAGAGAGAGAGAGAGAGAGAGAGAGAGAGAGAGAGAGAGAAAGAGAGAGAGAGAGAATGAGAGAGAGAGAGAGAGAGAGAGAATGAGAGAGAGATAGAGAGAATGCGAGAGAGAGAGAGAGAGAGAGAGAGAGAGAGAGAGAGAGAGAGAGAGAGAGAGAGACAGAGAGACAGAGAGACAGAGAATGAGAGAGAGAGAGAGAGAGAGAGAGAGAGAGAGATGAGAGATAGAGAGAGAGAGAGAGAGAGAGAGAGAGAGAGAGAGAGAGAGAGAGAGTGAGAAAGAATCAATGAATCTTTATTTTACAACGGTGAAGATATTAACACAGTGACTATTTCCTTTTTCGTACCTGCCGCTGCTAAAACAGCGAGAGAGAGAGAGAGAGAGAGAGAGAGAGAGAGAGAGAGAGGAGAGAGAGAGAGAGAGAGAGAGAGAGAACAACAACAACCAAAAAAAAAAAAAACCCGTCACATCTAGAGTATTGCGTCGGTGTTTGTGTGATGAAACAATTGCTGCTTTACGTCACCGTCACTGTCTGACTTTCTCCAGAAGTCGAGGTTTTTAAGTCCTTTCTATTTATAGAAGGGACCTTTTAGGACGGGTCGAGGTGGTTCGAATTTAATAGCTTGTCCATGATGTCAAAGGGGGGCAGGCGTAAACCTCTCACAACTGAAGTAACAATATAAAAATTACGTCATGTCTAGTTAACCTCGCTGCTGAACGTACATTTGGCGCGACGCGCCGTGTGTGTGCGTGTGCGTATGTATGTAAACAAGGTCAGGTCAGGGTTTCTCTCCCTGCTACTGGTAACCATGTAACCCAGTACAACCTGTCACATGTAAACCTCACCAGCGGCTCACGGAAGCTGTTAGCATGCGAAATGGTGAGTTGGGATTTGTCTACCCAAGCATGCGAAGATCGAACCCGGCGGTCTGCGTGGAGGAAACCATCAAATGGTTCAACGGGCAGAAAGGCGGTTCCAGTTAAGGCCCCGCCACACGTGCCGGTTGTGCCCCGATTTTGAAGCCGATTCCGATCCGATTGCGATCGGATGACGTCAATTATCCGATCCGGTCCCAATCGGCTGGGAATCGGGTATCTAGAACCTGCTCTATTTTTCCGATCCGAATCGGCCCCGGTTGTAAGCTTCAACCAATCAGAGCGCGTCTCGCAAAGCATGTCGTTTCAGTTTGCAAATGGCGGAACACGCCTGTTGTGATCAGTACCACCGCCGTTGCTGATGTTTCGCACGCCTCTTCCCGAATATGATGCAAAACTGCTGATAATGCAAGCACACCATCATTACTGTCAAAACTAGCAGCCATTTTGCACAACAGGTACGACTTTGATCTTCGGTTCAAACCGGTCGGCTAAACAATTCGGGAAATGTGTGGCAGTGCACACGTTTTTTAGTCCGGCCCGATCACCTACCGATTCGAAACTGATCGGGAATCGGCCTCAAAACCGGGCATGTGTAGCGGGGCCTTTACGCGTTGTGGAGCGTTATAAGGGCACAGTGAGACACAAGGGACACTATTGGCCATCCACTGCATCCTACCTATCTCCAGTCGTCTCGACTATGTCTTGCCACTGGACCAAGATAGGCCTGGACGAGAGAGTGAGGCTGACGATTTGTGCAACTCTCCCTCACTTAAATCCAAATTTCGCGCAAGTCACGACATCCCTCCCCCCACCCCCCCCCCCTTCCGCACCTCAAGCCCTGTGGCGACGGGCGAGCGGCGAAGCAGCAGGTGTGGATGCACTGGGAGCTGTAGCTGCGGACCTACACACAGGCGGCTCAGGCCATAGGGTCGCTTTCTGTTGGGACTGAACCAGCAGCGGAATTCAGCAGCCACCTGAGCGACAGAGCAGCCCTGTTTAGGATCACACTGCTCTCCTCCAGAGCAGGAGGAAGGGGCTAGAAAAGGTGCCATAAACATTGCCTGCTTCACATCACCCTGGCCAGCATACCGCGGCTAGCGGGGATCCCTCTATTGCGGTCGAAACAAGAAAAACTGTAAACAAAATGTGACACCGCTCAATATTGGATCTTGGAACGTGCGAACTCTCCTGGACATAGCCAAGGCCGACAGACCTGAAAGAAGAACTGCCCTGGTGGCAAGAGAACTGGAGCGCTACAAGATTGACATTGTAGCCCTCTCCGAGACGCGTCTAGCCAATCAAGGTCAAGTTACAGAAGCAGGTAGCAGCTATACATTCTTCGGGATCAGACGCAGTGCCGATCATCGTCGCGACGCTGGAGTGGGCTTTGCCATCAAGAACCAGTTGGTCCGCAAGCTCTTCAGTCTCCCCAGGGGCCTCAACGACCGTCTGATGACTCTGCAGCTCCCCTTGAGAGGCAAGCGCAGCATCACGCTGATCAGTGCCTATGCCCTCGCCATGACCAACTCAGAGGAAGCCAAAGATAAGTTCTATGAAGAACTTGACTCTCTGATCTCAGCTGTACCAAAGTCAGACAAGCTACTTGTACTTGGAGACTTCAATGCCCGAGTTGGAAGGGATTACGAAGCCTGGGACGGTGTCATCGGTCATCATGGAGTGGGCAAGTGCAACAGCAGTGGTCTGCTCTTGTTGAAAACCTGTGCCATGCATGACCTTCTCATCACTAACACAGTCTTCCGCCTACCAAACCATAACAAGACGTCGTGGATGCATCCCCGCTCAAAGCACTGGCATCTTATCGACTACGTCATCACCAGATGTGACAGGCGTGATGTCAGAGTGACCAAGGCCATGTGTGGCGCTGACTACTGGACGGACCACCGACTGATTGTGAGCAAACTCAGCATCTGTGTACAGTCCAAACGACGACCACAAGCTCGGAAAATAACAAAAAGACTCGACGTGGGCAAGCTGAAGCCTAGCTCTACCGCAGATCGTCTTGCTGAAGTTCTCGAATCCAAGCTTGCGGACATCCACCTCATCGGAAATGCCGAAGACGACTGGGCCACGTTTAGACACACCATCCATGCTGTGTCTTCTGAGGTTTTCGGGACCACTTCAAGGAAAAGTCATGACTGGTTCGACGATAACGATGAGGAAATAAAAGTCCTAATCCACGAAAAGTACAGTCTACACAGAGCCCACCAGAATGATCCTTCCTCCGTCTCCAAAAAGGCAGCCTTCACAAGCACCCGCAGAGCGGTTCAAGTCAAGCGTATGCAGGACTCGTGGCTCAGTCAGAAGGCAGATGAGCTCCAGAGTTACGCGAAAAATCACGACTCCAAGAGATTTTTCGATGCTCTCAAGACTCACTACGGCCCTCTTTCTTCTAGGACCTCCCCCCTCTGGAGCTCTGACGGTAACACGCTCATAACTGAGAAGGCCAATATCCTGGACAGATGGGCAGAACATTTTGAAGCTGTGCTGAACAGACCGTCCAGGACAAACGATGAGGCGATTGACAGCCTCGATCAAGCAGACTTAACTCTAGAGCTGGAATATCCTCCCCTCGAAAGTGAAGTGCAAAAAGCTGTTGACCAGCAGTCAAGCGGTAAAGCTCCTGAAGCTGATGCCATTCCAGCAGAGATCTACAAGACTGGTGGATCGGTGGTCATCGGTAAACTGACTGAACTCTTCCTGACGTTCTGGATCAAGGGCGAGATCCCCCAAGAGCTCAAAGACGCGTCCATTATTCACTATACAAGATGAAAGGTACCCGTCAGGTTTGTGACAACCACAGAGGCATCTCACTACTCTCCATAGCAGGCAAAATCTTCGCTGGAGTCCTGCTGAACCGGTTAAATGCCCACCTAGAGAAGGGCCATCTCCCAGAGTGCCAGTGTGGTTTCCGGAAGGGAAGAGGAACTGTAGACATGATATTTCCTGCTCGCCAACTCCAGGAAAAGTGCCAGGAGCAGAACAGCCAGCTGTACACAACATTCATCGACCTCACCAAGGCCGCCGACACCGTAAGCCGCGAGGACCTCTGGAAGATCATGGCGAAGTTCGGTTGTCCTGACAAGTTCATCACCATGGTCAGGAGTTTCACGATGGTATGACGGCCCGAGTCCTTGATGACGGCGACTGCTCCGAAGCCTTCCCTGTCTCAGATGTGTTTTAGCTCCCACCCTCTTCAGCATGATGGTTTCTGCTATGTTGACTGATGCCCTTAGGGATAGCCACCAGGGAATCCGTATCAAGTACAGAACTGACGGGAAGCTGTTCAACCTTCGCAGACTTAAGGCCATAACAAAAGTTAAGGAAATTGTGTTGAGAGACTTTCTTTTTGTTGATGACTGCGCTCTTAATGCAGGCTCCGAGCCGGAGATGCAAGCCAGCATGGACCAGTTCTCCTCAGCATGCGACAACTTCGGCCTAACCATCAACACCAAGAAGACCGAAATCATGCACCAGCCAGCGCCAGCCAGCACCAGACCAACCCTATGTTGAGCCCTCCATCTCAGTGAATGGACAAAAGCTACAGGCAGTTGACAAGTTCACATACCTTGGCAGCACCCTCTCCAGAGCAGTCCACATTGACGACGAAATTAATTGCAGGATTGCAAAAGCCAGCGCCAACTTGGGGAGGCTGTGGTAGACTGCCTGGGAGCGCAGGGGAATCAGTCTGGAGACGAAACTCAAGGTATACCGTGCAGTTATCTTGCTCGCCCTCTTGTACGCTTGCGAAACCTGGACTGTGTACAGGAGGCATGCACGCAGAATGAACCACTTTCACCTAATAAAATTATGCCTGCGCAAGATCCAGAAGATAAGGTGGCAGGACAAGACCCCAGATACTAAAGTGCTCCTTTCTGCGGGTGTGCCTTCTGTCCACACCATGCTTATGATGCATCAAGTCAGACGGGCGGGCCACGTCGTAAGGATGCCAGATGAACGCATCCCCAAGCAGCTGCTCTTCGGCGAACTGTCCTAGGGGCAAGCGATGTCAGCGCAAGCGTTTCAAAGACACTCTCAAGGTTTCCCTGAAAGCCCTTTAGATAGGTACCAACTCCTGGGAGAAATCAGCCCTGGATCGCACCTCATGGCGCAGCCTTATCAACAGGGGATCCACAAGCGCTGAGGATAGACGCACAACCGAAGCAGAGAAAGCGCCTCCAGAGAAAAGGACGAGCGGCAAGCACCTTCAATGCCATCTCCGGACACATCATTATTAGACACAACATGGCTAGGGTTGTCAGTGGTCCTCATCGCCCGCGGTGGACGCACATCGTATAAGCAAGAGAATCTCCAAACTTTATGTACACACAAGCTTGAAACTTGGCGAAATACTTTCTTAAAGGGATGGCTAAGAGAGCCTCCGAGAATATTGTAATTAAATCTCTTATTTAAGACATAAACAACCGTTTATAGGAATTGGTTGACCCCGATTAGAGTCCGTAATTTTTGTCATATTTATTTAAAGTTTTGGATATAGCTGACTGCTACGAAGACGTGAAAAACTGGATGGATGACAGCAAACAAGCTTAAACTGAACGACTACAAAATGGAAGCCATGCTGGTAGGCACTCGCCAGAAACTATCCCAGCTCCCTCCCTCTCTCCACCTTCAACTCGACAGCACCCCCATCTCCCTCTCTGACTCGGCCAAGAACCTGGGCGTTATCCTCGATTCCTCTCTTTCTATGACCAGCTTCGCTTCCGCCACGGCCCAGGCATGCTATTTCCATCTCCGTCGAATCAATCAGATCGGAAAATACCTCACCACCGAAGCTTCCACCAAACTTGCTGTCTCTCTCGTCTTATCTCGCATAGACTATTGCAACTCTCTCCTTTCCGGCCTCCCTCACTCCACCACTTTCACTCTCCAGCGCGTCCAGAACAATGCTGCCCGCCTCGTCCTCAGAAAGAAAAAATCCGACCACATCACTCCCCTGCTCAAACTCCTTCACTGGCTCCCCATCACCCAACGCATCCAATACAAGATTCTGTCTCTCTGCTACAAATCCCTGAACAACTACGCTCCTGCCTATCTCTCCAACTTACTTCACCCCTACACTCCTTCCCGCTCCCTCCGCTCCGCGTCCGACACTCTCCGCCTCCACATCCCCCGCACCAAACTCAACACTTTTGGCCCACGCTCCTTCTCCGACTACGGTCCATCCACCTGGGACACTCTCCCACTCTCTCTCCGTCAGAAACACTCTCTCTCCTCCTTCCAGTCCGCCCTCAAAACTCACCTCTTCCAACAGTTCTAGCACCATAATATCACCACACCCCATACCCCAAGCTGACTGTCATAATGTATTTGTGGTACCCGAGTCATTGTCTAATGCGTGCGCGAGTTGTGAGTGCGCGCTTAGAGTTATAATTATTAAAAGATAAGCGCATTATAAATACCGTAATTATTATTATTATTATTTGCATAAAGACATTGGATGAGTTCGTTGGCCAGCTTTGTATCCTTTCAACTTCTTTAGTAAAAAATAATTCTTTTCAGAAAAGAATTAAAACAGTAAAAACAATCTTGACTTCTAGAGAAAGTCAGACAGTGGCGGTGATGTAAAAGAGCCAACTCCGTCACCACGCAGACATTGACATCTCTAAATATGACGTAATTCTCTCTCTCTCTCTCTCTCTCTCTCTCTCTCTCTCTCTCTCTCTCTCTCTCTCTCTCTCTCTCTCTCTCTCTCTCATATAAGCGTGCATCTCCAAGAGGCATAGATCCTTATGTGCCCGGATGGCGCATGAACATCTATGCCTCTTGAGGATGTTTGGAGAGCGCGCATGCACGCTCGCACACGCACACACATACAAACACATCGACGCGCTTTCAGAAGAGTATGCAGGTGTACTTAGTATATAGCTGGGTAAAGTTAACATGCGTTCACACAAATTATAGCTAGACTGAAATTATACCATGAAATTCTAGTTTTGTCACCATAGACCTTCACTGGTGCGCGCATTTTCAGCCAATCAGAAAATCGAAAAAAAAAAAAAAAAAAAAATCGCCGCAGCGCGGTCCTGTTGGTGGGTCCTACACGCTTTCCCGTAACTACGCAAGGAAATGACGAAGTACGATACTGTTTGTGCGCATAACTTTCACTGAAATGGTAAGACATTGCCATTGGGGTACCTGCAATCGGGACGAAAGGTACACTGAAACCGTCAAGTAAAAGTTTCTGGCTTTTATCCCTTCCTAAACCCAACGCTATGGGCTGAATAAAAACTTGCTGTAGACCGCACACTGATTTCAACATCGGGATACTACCCCAAGCGCACAAGAGCAAACGCAGAGCTGTTTGTATGCGGTAAGTGTCATTTCTCTAGTTTGTTCTGAAAATGGTGACAATTCACTTGCGGAAGTGGTACATAAGTCAGCGATCGAGTTACCACGGCCGGAGCGTACTGTACTGTTCAATAGTGTGAAAGCGCTCGTTATCAGGCAGTACCGCACACTGTTCTGCACACTTGGGATACATGTGTGTGTGTGTGGTTTTTGTTGTTGTTGTTGTTTTTTGTTTGTGTGTGTGTGTGTGTGTGTGTGTGTGTGTGTGTGTGTGTGTGTGTGTGTGTGTGTGTGTGTGAATTTAAATATGGAATTAACTTTCCAGAAGCACCATAACCAAAGGTTATAACCAAAGCCCTTACGTTTCTTCAGTCTGCACTCTCTCACTCATTGTACCAAATCACGACAAGCACAAATAGACACATCAATCATACAGTAACACATTTCATAAGATCTCTTTATGATGAGTATATTATTCATGTAACGTTTTTCTTCTCAGCATTTTTGGGATGGCGAACCCAGTGAGTTGCACCCTTACCCAATTCCAGCTGATGAGTCACCTGCCTACAAATCCAGACTGCTCACAACAGGGGGCAGTACAGATTCTGTAAAATCTTTGCAGGAAGATCAAGTCTTGCAACATACACCTTACACTGTAGCTGGCAAGTGTGGGGCAGCAAAACAATGAAGTAAGTGTATCTTTGATGATGATGATAGAACTTTATTGCCATATGTAATAATACATTAGGAAATCGTTGCGGTGCTGCGCAACTTAAAAAGAAGAACATTAAACACATCAAAATATAATTAAGCTACTCACGTGCATACACACACACACACACACACACGTATGCCTAAGTAACTATTGTGGTCTAAACATAAAGGCAATAAACACGATTTCACAGTAACACAAATCACATAGGACATATCGTAATATAAAAACACGTCACTTGCATAATCGACACAGCTGTGCAGTTTAGCTCGATTGTACTCATTAGTTTGGCCAGCCACCTGCTGCTGTGGTATTCAGCCACTCCCCGCTGCTTGGAAAGCTATCTAGGTCACTGTCTGGCATCAACTATTCCTTCTATAATCTCTGTTACGGACTACTGATGTGTGGTGTGTTTTGCCTGTGTTTAATGTTCTCTATCTCCTCTCCCTCAGTTTTGTACATGCCCTGCGGGATGTTTGACAGCAGATACACACAGTAGTAGGATAATGGAAGAGCATTCCCGCCTCGCACCATGAACAGCTCTTCCAGTGTGCCTGACTAGGCGTGCGCTAATGATTAATTGCCTCTACACCCGGCTACTGCCACCGATGGCTTATCTTGCACTCAGTGGCACCCGTCCGCTCCTAACTAAAAGTGTGTTCTGCACAGCCGTGTAGATGAGTATTATGTTGATAGCTGGACAATACTGACAATACATTACAGTAAACAGTGGAACGGATTGTCAGGTTTCGCGTTTGTTTGCATCATTAAAGTCTGGACAGCAGTTGGGTAAAAACTGTTTTTAAAACGACTCGTGCGTGTTCCGATCGCTCTATAACGGCACCCTGATGGCAACATCTCAAACACCTCATGGGCTGGGTGGGAATCATCTCGGAGGATGGATCTAGCCTTTTTTTTTTTCAACATTCTTTCGTGGAAGAGGGACTCCAACGAGGGCAAATCGATACCTTTGATTTTTCGATGCAATTTTTACTACTCTGTTTAATTTGGATCGCTCTTTCTGTGTGGTGCTGCCAAACCAAACCGGCGAGGAGAAGGTCAAAATACTTTCAATAACTGCCCGGTAGAAGTTGTTCAAAAATTGTCTGCTAATAATAATAATAATAAATAATTACGGTATGTATAATGCGCTTATCTTATAATAATTATAACTCTAAGCGCGCACTCACAACTCGCGCACGCATGCGCACGCTTTAGACAATGACTCACGTACCACAAATACATTACGACAGTCAGCTTGGGGTGGGGAGTGTGGTGATATAGTGCTAGAACTGTTGAAAGAGGTGAGTTTTGAGGGCGGACTGGAAGGAGGAGAGAGAGAGAGAGTGTTTCTGACGGAGAGAGAGTGGGAGAGTGTTCCAGGTGGATGGACCGTAGACGGAGAAGGAGCGGGGGCCGAAAGAGCTGAGTTTGGTGCGGGGGATGTGGAGGCGGAGCGGGTCGGAGGCGGAGCGGAGGGAGCGGGAAGGAGTGTAGGAGTGAAGTAAGTTGGAGAGATAGGTAGGAGCGTAGTTGTTCAGGGATTTGTAGCAGAGAGACAGAATCTTGTATTGGATGCGTTGGGTGATGGGGAGCCAGTGAAGGAGTTTGAGCAGGGGAGTGATGTGGTCGGACTTCTTCTTTCTGAGGACGAGGCGGGCAGCATTGTTCTGGACGCGCTGGAGAGTGAAAGTGGTGGAGTGAGGGAGGCCGGAAAGGACGCCAAACGTTTTAAGACGTCTGAGAAAATACAGTCGTTGCTGTGTTTTTTTTCACTAAAGAATCAACGTTTTTCTCCCATTTAAGATCGTTTGATATGTGGGTGCCGAGAAACTTGACACAATCAACAATTTCAACATGGCTACCATGAATAGTGAGGGGAACAATGTCACTTTTGATTTTCCTTTTGTGTATATAATTATGTTGACAATAAAAGCAGAGGTGCACACCTAATAATATTTCGCTTACACTCTGTGATGACACTTCACTTTCCACGTGAGGCTTTCATTGTACTCTGTAGAAAGCTGACAGAGTGTGAAATAGTGATGCCATGAATGGAATTGCTGATGTGATTTTCGATACATTTACATCCCTTTGGGTGAAAACAACAACCTGGGACATTTAGCTGGCCTTGCACCTGTGTGTAGCAGGAATGTAATTTCTTCAGGCCCACGCTGGTGTTGTCAGCTAATTTCACACAAAATGATGGGAACTGACATGCCTCGAGTATGGTGGAATTTCTGGATGCAGATGGGCATTTGCCTTTAATTATGCCTGTCTGACCACTGTCGCACACTTTGAGTTGCTCTTAGAAATAGAAACTGTGGATTAACCACAATGATGCGCCTGTGCAGGTGTCTGTCAGAAAGTACTTCTAAATAGTTACTCTTGGCAGTGTCCTCATGTCGTTTACATAAAATGTGGCTGCAGCTGAGAAAAAAGTGTGTGAAAAGATCTGTCAAGACATTTGTCAGAAACGTTTGCCTTTCTATTTAGATCTCTGTGGAATTTCGATGTTGCGAGTTTCTTTTTTTCCTCAACCCAGTGATTAGAACTGGGCAGTTCTCTGTTCTTTTCTCAAGTTTCTCAGGATTTGGACACTAACTGGTCAAGCGAAGGCGATCCAATTATTGTAGGAGATCAACTGGGGACCTCGTTGGGACACACGTCAGCGACCCTGTTGATTCCCTGGCATTGGCTCTCTTTTCAGTCTCCTGGTCTGTGGACAAATATTGAGTGCAGCTTTAGAAATATGTTTGACGTTTTAAGTTAATCATATACATATACTATTTATAATTTTTGTAATTTCTCTTTTAGGGATTTCACCATTGGAATTCCTGACCATCTCTGCAGAGTACAACGTCTGAAATAGCAAGCAAGAAGATAAAGATAGACCTGCTGGAGGAGGAGATCAGATCAAGAATTTGATAAATCTGAATGACCCCATCTCAAGGCTGCAAAGAAGTAAAGGTGTGCAGACGCAACCAGCAGAAGCAGAAGTATTTGGAGTGGAGTTTGTGAGAAATAAGGAGAGACAACTAAACAGCCTGTTCCAGATCTACACTGAGTTAACATATGTTTGGTGTTTGGCTTTGTTGTCATTTTTGTTGCCAAATGGTCAATCTTTTAAGCACAAATATAGTGAAAAAGGACAGACTTTCAGCACCTTCAGCCACACGATAGACTGTTTCTCACTCTTAGTAAAGAACTTTTGAAGACTTCATAACTAAAGCGAAAATGAGTTTTGAATCTAGTATTCCTGTGCTATCAAATTGTGTCACTGTGAATCAGCCATTTGTGAACTTAACCATTATTTCTCCTTGTGTTGTGTTTTGGCATGTAAACCACTCACTTTGCAGAATAAAATATAATTTACCAGTACATAATAGTTTTGATTTTAGGTCAGTGATGCTTACTTCTTCCTTGCCTTGATGTGGCATGTTTTCGTCCACTGCTCCGATGGCCTGGTCAACACACCATAGTTTAATTATTGGGACAGATGCGATCTTGGTGCCTCTTTTTATATTGCTGCTCCCCAGGCTTGTGGAATGCCGCTGCAGCTCAGTCAGTTAGGCACATGGGTCAAACAGTTTAGCTACCTTGAAGTACTGAAGAGGGTTTTCTGAAGCCCAATGACATGAGAACAGTGACCATTCAATCTGAAATATAAATCGTACATGCATGGTTATTTATTGTAAATCTCTCTCTCTCTCTCTCTCTCTCTCTCTCTCTCTCTCTCTCTCTCTCTCTCTCTCTCGGCGCCATCTTGCTGATGTGCGCATCGCGTGTAAGATTCTCTCCATTTCATTTGGACACTGTGCTGGCAAGGTTTACTCTGCAAGTATGATTCTTGGCAGAGTGTTTGTGCTTAGCGAAAACTCTGCAATGGTGTAGTTTCAGGACTGTCAACTTCATATTTCGCAGAGGGCAGCATTTTTTCCTGCTGTGCTGCGCTTGTCAGAAGGCCACCGGCTTGTCAGCCGGCCTAGCTGCTGGGGGAGGCGTGTGCCTCAGCGCGCCGGTACCAGTTGTGACCCAGTTTCTCGGCTCGCCTCAGTGGAACAAACTAAGTATGCAGTACTAGTGGCTGGGCCAAACAGCCGCCGCGCCTAGCGAGGCGCTGCATAATATCACTCTGATAGAGTGGTCTTTGACGCCTCTTCTCGGCGTTACGGGTGAAACACTCTAGTTGTTCAGCAATCATGCTGACTCGCTTCGAGTAAAGTGACAATGGCGACACCACCATCTCTATACAATGGGCCCGATAACCCGCTCCACTGCAGCGAATTCACGTCTCTCCCTTGAGAAAATTACAAGAACAAGTATACAAGTGACCTTTGAAAGTATTTCAACACGTGTACCCCTGTGGAGACATGATCTATACACCATATACGCACGAGAGTCTATGCCCCCTGGCGTGACACTGCACTGGCAAGACAGGGACAAAAACCAAGATGAACTGAGTATTGTAGTTCCCATCGACCCTCCCTACCCAAGTGAACTTTTTGAAACAATAATTCAGCTCAAGAATGATTCAAAGAAACTTATTACCATAACAATATATTATACGACCGGGACTGTTTGTGTACAGGGCAACTGCTGCCAAGAGTGGGTGAACGATGAGTTCGAACTATTAAAAGACACTATAAACAGAATGGATACATCCTCACAACCAGCATCCCCTGACGTCCACAATGGCGACTCTATGACTGAGTGCGCTGATGGGATTAGTGTACTCGCCGACAGCGAAGCCCTTCTTGCCACTCTCGAACCAAACAGCGTACTCGCCACGGGGACAGACGACATCACCAGCGAACCCCCTGCCAACTCCGTTACTATTTCCCAATCAAAGGTTTCACTCAACCATGCAAGCAGTTGTGAAATTGCTCCAGCAACCCCTGATGGGGACAAGGGCGACAATTCTCCGCCAGCCGAGGCTGACATACCGCCTGATATGTCCTCGGCCCAGGTCACGCCCCACACAAACACCTTCCCACTCATCAACTGTGTGCCCCCTCCTCTCTCTGTAGAGGCACAAGTCTCGGCGCTAAACCAGTGCATGGCTCAGATGCAGCAACAACTAGTGCTGAATGCTGCAACCATCGATAGCCTGCAAGCCGAGCTGCAGAAAGTGCGCACTGAGCTCTCCGACGTTAAGAGCCAGTGCGCTGCGCATGCTGAGGAACTGGCGCGTGTTGACAGCGTCGTCCGTGACAACGAGACTAAAGCCAAGAACAGCGTGAAGGCAGCGGAAGGGTATGCTGAGGGTGTCAATTCGGCTGTCGACGACCTATCCACCAGCCATGCTGCTCTCAGCGAAAAGCTACTCCAGCTTACCAGCAGCAGGGACAACCAAGCCGGTAAGCTGAAGGAACTCAGAAAGCAAGTTGAGGCCGTGGTAAAACAGACGCATCATACCACCGATCAAACTGAGGTGAAAATCCCCGCTGACCCCACACTCCCGCCTCAGCCTCACAAACCCTCTGAAGCCCAAGATGTCGCATCGAAGAGTGCTGTTCTCGCACAGGTGCATATAGAAAACAGGTTCTCTGTTTTATCTGACATAGATGAGAACACCCAAGGACCCAGCGCTGATAACGGTAACACCATCGACAAAACAAGTACTGGCAGCAGCAGTAGTAACGGCAGAGGCGATAGTGACAGCAATCACAGCCCCACACCCCTACACCAGCTCCAGTGTCTTCAGGTCCGGCCAGACGTCAACACACTCCTCATCGGCGACTCCATCCTCAAGAACGTGGACGAGCGGAGGATGTCGGTCAATGGTGCCGTGGTCCAGAACCTGTCGGTTTCAGGACTGACAGTGAGTGACGTCGCTGAGTGGCTCAGGAGTCTACCGCCGTCAAATATCCGCCGTGTGACCTTACACGCGGGGATAAACAACTGTAAAGTGGGCGTGGTCAGCAAGCAGTCATGGGTGCAGCTTATCCGCTTACTCCGTACAGCCTTTCCTAATGCCGCCCTGTTTACGTCCTCCATCATTCCTGGAGGGGCCCACCACTACCTGTCGAAGGCCGTGTTCCCCTCCAACGACAACTTGCGGGCAACGTGCGAGCAAGAGAAGGTCTTTTACATAGACTATATGCCGGCCTTCATTACTTACAATCTGGCACCGCGCAAGGCCTTGTTCCAGAAAGACCGGATCCACCTGACTCCTGCCGGTACCAGAACACTGGCACTCAACATCAGGTTTGCTGGAGTGCCGCGCCGTGCACCAGGTGACGGACCCATCGTAGATCGCCGCAACCAGCAGCATCAACAGCAGAATGACTGGTCTCATCAACACCATCAGAACCAGTCGGGCAGTGGCAGAGGGCCAAAGTTTACGCACGTCCACTACTCCCAACCCAGCCTCTCCCAACATCACTCCCAGACACAAATTGCCCCTCTACCAGCCACCCTCTATCTCCTAGTTCCCCCCCCCCCCCCCACCGGGTCTGCCCTAGGGGACCTTGGTGGGGTTGTCTACTTTTTAGTTCCTAGGGTCACCTTGTCTAACCCCTGCAAGGTGGGTTCTACTCTTTTGGGGGGTTTGTATTTCTGTCTTTCTGGTCCATTCATCTGTATTTTTCTTTTGAAATTCTCCCTCCTGTCTGCGCTTCTGCAGTTCTTGTCTTCATTTAGCGCAGGCACGTCCTGAGAAGGCCTTTGTCGCTTGCAGGACGTAAAGCAATCTATACTTACTTACTTATCTCCTAGTTCCCAGGCCAGCCACTTGCCTGCAAACTATGCCAGCCCCAGCCACTCCATGTCCAACCGTGTGCATGACCTGGCCATCCCTCTGCGTACTGTCCTCAGCCAGGTCACGCCAAGCCATTTACAGTGACGGAGGAAGAGTTTCCCCGCATGCCGCTCCCGCCTCAGAACAACTCGAGAATCAACAGCGCTCTCCAGGCTCTGGCCGCTCCTAAAACCGCAAGTACCCCGGCCAGGGGGTGGGAGACCCCTGCAGCTATCCCCGGAGGCAACGGCTCGCAGGTAATGGCGCGTACTGGCGCAGCTGCTTCAGCCATTTATCCAGGGGTATATCAGTCAACAAACAGGTTTTTAGTTCATTGTTTAAAAAACAACATGTTTACAGCAACAACAAAACAAAAAAACAACAACGATCGGTGGTGTTTCGTCGTTCCATTAATTCTAGCGATTGACAGTTCATTTCTGATTCTATTCCTTGATAAACGTGTGTATTTGACACCGCTATTACTTTACTTGTAGGCATTCGTTCGGACTGTGCCTGTGGACTTTTATTTTATGTATTTGTATTTCTGACTGTTCAAGAACTCTTGTTAGCTTGTGGACAGTGCGCAGTAAGCAAAACTTTTGGTGATCAATGTGCCACTGTAGTGTTATGTATTTTGCGATGACCAAGAACAGTTACGATCATCATTTTCTGTGTCGTTCGTTCGTTCGTCGTGGATAAAGTCTCTCCGAGACTAATATCATTGATCCGTTAGTTTACTACTGTGTCGGAGTACTCTGTGTGTTTTATACGAGGTCAGTCAGTGCTTGTTCGAATACCAGCAGACTATCAGCGTGAAGGAAACTCGATTGAATCAAGACGATTCAATCAAGCTTCAATTTACCAGTGATAACTGTGTCTCCGCTTTACTTCGCTGAGCATTATCGAGTTGAAAGCGGATTACCAAACCCCGGCCAGTATTGTGCTCGTGTGCGGCTGATACGCCTAACTGAACTTGCTATCGGGACTTTGATGTTCGAGCAGTTGGATTATTTCCCTGCCGACGAGTCTGCTAAATCATTTCATTGTGTCTTATCCATTTACCAACTTTATATATACATAGGCATTTGTGCTGTTTCATTTAATAATCTCAACGTATCTTCTTTTGACATTTTATTTTGTTGTTGTTGTTTGTTCTGTACAAATTTGCCTTACTCCGTAATAGACATAAATTTGAAAGTTATGCGAATAGGGCATCTCAATGTTTTTCATTTGTACAATAAACTAACCGATATATCTGTCTACATTAGCAATCCCACACCGTTTCATTTATTTGGGCTTAGTGAGACGCGCCTGAGCTCGTGTGTGAGCGATGAAGCCATTAGTATTCCTAATTTTTCCTTGACTAGGAGAGACCCCTCGTCCCCAGGTCAAACAGGCATCGCTGTCTACATTCACAACTCCATTCAGCATTTAGTCCATAGACGCTTGGACTTGGAAACAGCAGACGTAGAGTGTTTGTGGTTGGAAGTGAAATGCCCTAAATCGACACCGCTACTAGTTGGATTCCTTTACAGAAACCCTGCCGCCACTTTTGAATGGTATGACCATTTTAGTCGGATCCTTGATAGAGCGTGCAAAAGAAAGGCTGACCTTCTTCTCATGGGAGATTTTAATATAAACTTCCTTAAGAATCACACTGCGTGGGATACAATATCTTCATTGTTTGGTCTAGTCCAGTTAGTAAAATCGCCCACCAGAATTACTCAGAATACGTCCTCACTTATAGACCACATATACACTAATAAACCCAAAGCCGTCTATAATGTTGAGGTTTCAAATCTAAGTGTTAGTGATCACTATCCAGTTGTTTGTTCATGGTAAAAAAAGATTCCGAAAGCAAAGAAGAACGGCCATACAACCAAACATATCGATCATTCAAGAACTTTAACCATAATAAATTCCTATTTGATTTAAATAATACTCCGTTCAACGATGTACTTCTCTCCAATGACCCGGACACTGCCCTTTCTATTTGGTACACTCTTTTTCTAACTGTATTAAACAAACACGCACCCCTTCGTGAGAGAAGGGTTAAATCAAACACTCTTCCTCCATGGTTAACCCAAGAAATAATGCAAGCGATGGCGCTCAGAGATGATCTGCGTAGTCGAAAACTATTTCCTGAATTCAAGCAACAACGTAACCGTGTTAAGTACATGATCAGAGAGGCAAGGAAAAGGTTAATCCGTGACACAGTGAAAGACAGTAAGGATACTTCCACTATCTGGCGCCTATTAAACACTCTAACTAAAGGCTCCCCTAGCACTTCAACAACCATTCCCAGCAGTCTTACTGCAGAAACTTTTAATAATCATTTTCTTTCAGTCGCTGAAACTCTAAATGCCTCAATTAATAGCAGTAAGTATGAATGTTCTAATTTGCTTTCTGAATTCTGTAAACACAGAACAGAGGACACAGACCCCTTCAGCATTCCCTTGCTATCAGTTCATGAGGTGGGTTTGCTCATTAGTAAACTACCAAATAAAAAGTCTTCGGGGCCTGATGACATCAGCCCCCAAATACTTAAGTTATCCATGCCGTACATAGTAGAGTCTATTACGTACATTTACAACCTTTGTATCAAGCAACATACTTTCCCTAACAAACTAAAATACGCTAAAGTCATTCCACTTCCAAAAACTAAAGATCGTTCTGACCCTAACAACTATCGACCGATTTCATTATTATCAGTTTTATCAAAGCCGCTTGAAAGGCATGTCCACAAACACCTGCTTGCCTACTTAGAAAACCGCAAGCTCCTGCATCCCTTTCAATCCGGATTTCGTTCACAACACTCGTGCCACACTGCACTCACGCGCCTCGGTGACACATGGCTTCACGGTATGAACAAATCCCAGATAACAGGTGTCGTTTACTTAGACTTTAAAAAGGACTTTGACCTAATCGATCACAACACTCTAATGACAAAGATTCAGAAATACTTGAATAGTACAGAAGTAGTTGCATTTTT
>BTPG01000008.1:128608153-128908153 GCA_036245525.1 Semisulcospira habei
AGGAGTGCCTGGCCGTTCGCGCTTCGCAGGGGACTTTGTACCAGGTGCCTGGGGCCATACACTGCTTTCAGTGCTTCGTAGAAACCCCTGTAGTCACCATTGTCAGCGCAAAGCTGGGTCCTCTGTGCAAGTCTGGTCCACCACTCATTCTGGAGATCTCTGAGCTTGCGCTGGAGACTGCTGCAGACGAGGCGGAAGGCAGACTTCTTCACAGGGCAGGAAGGCTGGGCTAGGTGAGCCTGATGGGCGGCTCTTTTTTTTGCTAGGTGTTCCTGGATCTCTACATCGTTTTCGTCAAACCAGTCTTTGTTCTTCTTTCTGGCGAAACCCAAGACTTATGCAGAGGATTTTGCAATAGCAGTTTTTAGTTGTTCCCAAAGTGTTTCAGGGGAGGAGTCTACTGGGTCCGCTGTGTCTTTGAGCCTGCGCTGTAAATCTGTCTGAAAGGCAGCTTTCACATCATCACGCTGAAGGCTGGCAACATCAAGCTTTTTCTTGGGGGGCCCCCATTTCTTGGGTTTTGGCTTGAAGTGGAGCCTGAGTTTGCAGCGGACAAGGCGGTGGTCAGTGTGGCACTCTGCGCTGGGCATCACTCTGGTGAGGAGGACGTCACTGCGGTCCCTCTGACGCACTAGGACATAGTCGATAAGGTGCCAGTGTTTGGAGCGAGGATGCATCCAGGTGGTCTTTCGACTGTCCTTTTGCTGAAAAGTAGTGTTGGTGATGACCAGTTGCTGCTCCGCACAGAACTCCAACAGTAGGCGGCCATTGTCATTGCAGTTCCCCACGCCATGCTTGCCGAGGACTCCTTTCCAGGCTTCAGAGTCCTGGCCCACTCTGGCGTTGAAGTCGCCAAGGATGATGACTTTGTCGTCTGCTGGGGTACTCTGTAGGAGGCTGCGCAGGTCAGTGTAAAACTTGTCCTTTTCAGCAGGCTCTGCCAGGAGGGTTGGGGAGTACACACTGAGAAGGGTGACGTGTTGCTGGTGTCTCAGTGGGAGGCGCATGGACATGATGCGATCTGAGTGGCCCGTTGGTAGGTTTTCCAGCTTAGTCGCAATGGATGTCTTGACCATGAAACCCACGCCTGAGAGCCGTCTTTCTGATGCAGGCCTGCCTGACCAGTAGAGGGTGTACCCAGCACCAAGTTCTTGGAGGCTGCCTTCGTCCGGAAGGCGTACTTCGCTGAGCGCGGCGATGTCGATGTTTAACCTCCGCAATTCATGGGCAATGAGGGCGGAGCGACGTTCAGGGCGTCCGCTGTCTGCTTTGTCGAGCATGGTTCGGACGTTCCAGCATGCTACATTGAGTCCAGTCGTGGTCGTCATGAGAGTGGATCCGTTATTCTTTCTTGTTTTTTGACCGCAGGAGAAGATGCCCGTTGACCGCGGCTAGCCAACTGGGGTTGCGAGGGGACGAGCTTTGGTTAGGCCACCTTTTCTAGGCCCCTCTCCGTGTGGAGCAAGCAGTGCTGTCCCTAGAGAAGGCTGCTTGGTCGTTCAGGGTGTGCCGAGTGATGTTGTCATCCCCAGGTCAACATCAGGCGACCAATATCCTGAACCGCCTGCATGCAGGTTTGAGACTGCGGCTTCCAGTGACATCTTTCACCTGCCGTTTCGCCCCTCGCCCATCGCTACAGGACTTGGAATGGTCAGTGTCATGGTCCGTGGACGTTTCCTAAAGCCTGCGCAGTGGAGCTTTTTGGTGGAGTGCAGTGTGCGCAGTACTGGCCCCACCCTTTAAACCCTTGGTTCATCTGCCATGGCCTAGCAAGCTGGGACGATGGCATCGAGGTCCTCGGGTCGTAGGTTTTATATCAGACTGTCCTTGTCCTAGTCTCTGGCTCAAAAGCCTTCCCCGGAGACTCGGGGGCTTTGATGTCAGGGGTTTCCTCCCTTAGCCTTTCCGCAGCCAAGCGGCCAGGCCTGCAAGGCAGCAGGCGACTCGTGGAGGGCGGGGTCGTCTATGTCCCGTGCAGATGTGAACATCTGCCCACTGCCCACAATTAACATTACAACCAACTAATATTAACAAACGTACAGCACATGCAAGACAATAATATTAGTATTGCAAGGACACCAGTTTTCCACACTCACACACACAGACATGTACACAGAGACACCGCACAGACACAAGAGTGCAGATCAGCTGAACATTAATCAATAAACAGCTATTCAAAAACGGAGAGAAAACTTTAAGTTTTAAGGGAAGTTCGTAAGGACTGAAGATTTCTTGAGTGTGATACAGAGTGTGTTGCTGCAGTCTTCGTTATTTCAACGCCTAAGTCCCTCAGCCATCACAGGAACATGGATACAAAGTAGTTTCAGCAAGACGCATAGATCCTCATGGGCCCTTACAACTACGGGGGCTCATGAGGATCTGTACTTCTCACAGTTGTGTGGTGTTCACATTTGTCCAGCTGTGAAGGGGTTAGTTTGAGACCCAAATCCAGCACATTTTTTGCTGACTCACCCATACTTGGGAAAACTGGGAATTCTTTGTCGGTATGTGTGTGTAAATTGTGACTGGTTATACACCTGTTGACCTTTCGATTGCTGAGTATGTAAAAAGAAAAAGAAAAAAAGACACCTCTCATGTCCAGCATTCAGCTGGTTAGCGTCAGAGGTGCTTCCCCAGCGATCTGAGGTCATCTAGAGGCACCAATAAGCTAATCTGATACCACCTTTGAGCTACCATAGTCGATATATATATACATTAACCTCTTCACTGCTGAGGAAAATTGTGAATACAATCCAGTTGCAAGAGTCATGGATCCTCAGTTCCTTGGGTTCATGGAGGTCTATGCCTCTTGCTACCCTTACTCTTTGGATGGCTGGGGCTCTGTCGTAAAATAAATGAAGATGAAAATCAACAAAGATACCTGGTATCCATACTAATTCGGTTGACCCTCGTAAAGTTCAAGGGTCACAAGAGATTGGGAAATAGGTCAAAATAGCCATATTTGGACAAAAGTTTTTTTTTAATTTTTTAAATCTCAAATACCATTCACAACTTCAAGCCCAAATTATGAAGATTTTATAAACATGGCAGTAAAGGTGTTGATCATTTTTGTTCTTTCAGTTGTTCTCCCCATGCAGCAAGCGATCGATTGCGATGGTGTTGAGAGCCAAGTCAAAAATTTGTTTCACAGGTGAGACCTTAGCATTTTTCACTTTACTTTTTGGCTCACGTGGGAAGCAAAAGTGGTTGCCCGTCCATCTAACCCAGCAGGGGCCTCAGTTATTTTGGGGGGCTCTAGAACCGAGGCCCCGAAGCCAACCGCTGAAAAGCAGTGGCGCACTAACTTAGCTGATATGATTGTGGTGGCGCACAAGATCCTTACGCTTTCGGAAGTTCTAAATTGACTGTAGGTGTCGTGGCGCACACTAGAATCGGAGCGGAATCGTTGCTTAGGGTAGCTTGTTTTCGTCGTTAGACCGGAAGAAATCTCGAATTGTGAACACGGGATGCTTGCATCTCCGCCGCAGAGTTGGATTGGTAAAAGTATTAGCTGGTGGTGCAGAATTACGTAGTATTTTCTTTTTCTTCCCGTAAAGAGCCTTCCCAGGGAGTACAGTATTTTCATATGTACTGCAAAAATGAGACGTCAAAGGAATTATGAACAAGAACTATATGACGTCATCGTACTGTCGAGTGACGTAAATGTGTTGTTGTTTTTTGTTACCATCATATATGCTAATGATGTGGAATCTATTTATCCACCCAAATTCTTCAATTTCTTGTGGACAAAATGGCGGGATGTTTAAAATCTTTCACGTAGCTGTAGCTGACAGTGGCTTGTGAATTTAATAAAACTTTCTACATGAGTGTATGGTGACATAGGAGCTCCAGGTATGTTGCTTCTCTGGTTCCTTCCTTTATTTTTTTTTTTCATATTTCTGTCGTTTAGCGCCGCGCCATGACTCCTATATGTTTTTTAACATACGGCAGGAACTCTAAGCGCTGTTTCTTGTTATGTGATTGGTCTACGAGCTACTGCCACAGTAGGCACAGGAGGACATTACACGCATATACACATACGTACTATGGTAAACAATAGACAATCAGATTTATTTAAAAACGCATTATCTGTATTGTCGTCTGTTCTTTCGATTTCGCGTGCACGAGCTGATTTCCATTCGCACGCTCGTCACTATTCTTAGACTGGGGATCACATAACCGGTCTCATGATTTCACCTGAAGTGATTTCCACCGCAAATTTACAATAGCCAATATGGCGTCCGGGCCCGAGGGGGTCGATTCGAAGACAAGCGTCAAACGGTGACGCTTTGCTGCAAAGTTGCGTCGTTCTTTCAGGTAGCAGAACAGCTTTGGACACAGTATAGCATTAATATTAGGCCTTATTTTCTTCCTCCTTTGTCAGGTATTTGTGCGCCACCACTCCTACGCGTTTTTAACATAGCAGGGACTCCAATCGCTGTTCCTTGGTATGCGCTTGGTCTTCGAGCTACGGTCCATCCGTCCGCTATTGCCCATGGTAACTTTAAAGTTGGCATTTTATCGGAGAATTAAAGCCACAGTCAAACTTGGCCCAAGGATACTTTGTGGTAATACCTTTCTAAACATTCCAAGTTGAATGACCTCTCAAAGGTCAAGGTCACAGGGGATCACAGGTAAAAAGATATTTTTGACAAAATTTATGTTTTCTCAAATACTATTGACAACTTCACACCCAAACTTGGTACAAAGATACCTGGTATCCATACTAATTTGGTTGACCCTCGGAAAGGTCAAGGTCACAAGAGATCAGGAAATAGGTCAAAACAGCCATATTTGGACAAAAGAATTTTTTTTAAATCTCAAAAACCATTCACAACTTCAAACCCAAAGTTGGTACAAAGATACCTGGTGGTACGACCTTCCTATGATACTAATTTGGGTGACCCCTCGGAAGGTCAAGGGTCACAAGAGATCAGGAAATAGGTCACAAATAGCAATCTTTTGATAAAAATAGTTTTTTTCTCAAATACTATTTACAACTTCCATCCCGAATCTGGTACAGAGATACCTAATGGTAAGACATTTCTATGCATGCTAATTTGGACGACCATCGGAAAGGTCAAGGGTCACAAGAGATCAGCAAATGATGTGAAAAATATATATTTTTTAGTAGAATTTTACGGTAGAACCTCCTATGAACGGTCACCGATTTTTACAGTCACCTCCCGTTTACAGTCACATTCACGTATCGGGACAGTATGGTGACCGGATATTGACCTAGGCTCGTGTCGGTGCCACGCCCTCCTTACTCCGCCCCTCCTTTGCTATTGGTTTATGACACAAGCATGGGAGGGAGACATATGGACATGCATCGCTCTTTCTTCCTCCCTTACGAGTATACATGAACACAATTTTATTTTCTTTCATTACTGAAAATAACGAACCCCCCGGCGTCACTAGTACATGTATTACACTTCACAGGAGTGTGAAGAGGTCGACGAAGGTCACGTTTTGGTGGTGGCACATCCACATGCTCCTATCCGAGTTTTGCAAGCACGCATATGTCAGTCCCATCAAACCTCCCGTGAGCAGTCACCTGCTGTGATCAATCTCTATGCCCACGCAGGAATTTCACACAGGGATTCTGCATTGTGCTGTCTTGTCGGCGGTTTTTCGGGTGTCAAATATTCCGTGTATTCATGAGTTTCGTGTGGTCGCGAGGCTAGCGATCTGCACTGAGGTTTAGTGTCGCAGTTCAGTCTAACAGAGCTCAAGAGTAGTTAGTACGTGCTATTATGTTATAGAGGACGGACGTATGTCTGATACATGAGCAGCATTCCAAGACTCTGAAACCGAGATTTCAGGTACGTTTTTCATACGTATTATCGACAGCCTTTAGGCAGTGTGCGTTAGTAAGACTTAGTTCGTTTTGTAGCGTTGATTTGGTACAGTTATGGCGGTTTAGAATTTGTTGAGATAACCGGGGATTTTCTATATAGTTATTTACCGGGATGGCTAACTAAGGAATGTGGTGTGTGTATGCCTAGGTTGTTTATGAAGGTAGTACGTGGGTGGGGAAGTGGCGCAGTGGTTAAGGCGTCTGCCTCCAATGCCAAAGGTGCGAGGTTCGATACCGGGTTCCGGCGTTGGATTTTTATCCTCTGGTAAGTGTCACCGTCTGGGCAGTGGGCAGATGTTCACATCTGCACGGGACATAGACGACCCCGGCCCCCACGAGTCCCCTGCTGCTTTGCAGGCCTGGCCTCTTGGCTGCGGAAAGGCTAAGGGAGAAAACCCCTGACATCAAAGCCCCCGTGTCTCCGGTGAAGGCTTTTGAGCCAGAGACTAAGACAAGGACAGTCTGATATAAAACCTACGACCCGAGGACCTCGATGCCCCCGTCCCAGCTTGCTTGGCCATGGCAAACGAACCAAGGGTTTAAAGGGTGGGGCCAGTACTGCGCACACTGCACTCCACCAAAAAGCTCCACCGCGCAGGCTTTAGGAAACGCCCACGGACTATGACACTGAACTTTCCAAGTCCTGTAGCGATGGGCAAGGGGCAAAACGGCAGGTGAAAGATGTCACTGGAAGCCGCAGTCTCAAACCTGCATGCAGGCGGTTCAGGATATTGGTCGCCTGATGTTGACCTGGGGATGACAACGTCACTCGGCACACTCTGAACGACCAAGCAGCCTTCTCTAGGGACAGCACTGCTTGCTCCACACGGAGAGGGGCCTAGAAAAGGTGGCATAACCAAAGCTCATCCCCTCGTAACCCCAGTTGGCTAGCCGCGGTCAACGGGCATCTTCTCATGCGGTCAGAAAACAAAACAAAAAAAACAATGGATCCACTCTCATGACGACCACGACCGGACTCAACGTAGCATGCTGGAACATCCGAACCATGCTCGACACAGCAGACAGCGGACGCCCTGAACGTCGCTCCGCCTTCATTGCCCATGAATTGCGGAGGTTAAACATCGACATCGCCGCTCTCAGCGAAGTACGCCTCCCGGAGGAAGGCAGCCTCCAAGAACTTGGTGCTGGCTACACCCTCTACTGGTCAGGCAGGCCTGCATCAGAAAGACGGCTCTCAGGCGTGGGCTTCATGGTGAAGACCCCCATTGCGACTAAGTTGGAAAACCTACCAACGGGTCACTCCGACCGCATCATGTCCATGCGCCTCCCACTGAGACACCAGCAATACGTCACCCTTCTCAGTGTGTACTCCCCAACCCTCCTGGCAGAGCCTGCAGAAAAAGACAAGTTCTACTCTGACCTGCGCAGCCTCCTGCAGAGCACCCCTGCAGACGACAAAGTCATCATCCTTGGCGACTTCAACGCCAGAGTGGGCCAAGACTCTGAAGCCTGGAAAGGAGTCCTCGGCAAGCATGGCGTTGGGAACTGCAATGACAATGGTCGCCTACTGTTGGAGCTCTGTGCAGAGCAGCAACTTGTCATCACCAACACTACGTTCCAGCAAAAGGACAATCGAAAGACCACCTGGATGCATCCTCGCTCCAAGCACTGGCACCTTATCGACTATGTCCTAGTGCGTCAGAGGGACCGCAGTGACGTCCTCCTCACCAGAGTGATGCCCAGCGCAGAGTGCCACACTGACCACCGCCTTGTTCGCTGCAAACTCAGGCTCCGCCTCAAGCTGAAACCCAAGAGGGCCCTCCCCCCCCCCCCCCCCCAAGAAAAAGCTTGATGTTGCCAGCCTTCAGCGTGACGACAAGAAAGCTGCCCTTCAGGCTGATTTACAGCGCATGCTCAAAGACACAGTTGATCCAGCAGACTCCTCCCCTGAAACACTCTGGGAACAACTGAAAACTGCTATTGTAAAATCCTCTGTGGAAGTATTGGGCTTTGCTAGAAAGAGGAACAAAGACTGGTTTGACGAAAACGACGTAGAGATCCAGGAACTTCTAGCAAAAAAAAAGAGCCGCCCACCAGGCCCACCTAGCCCAGCCTTCCTGCCCTGTGAAGAAGTCTGCCTTCCGCCTCATCTGCAGCAGTCTCCAGCTCAAGCTTAGAGAGCTCCAGAACGAGTGGTGGTCCAGACTCGCACAGAGGACCCAGCTCTGCGCTGACAACGGTGACTACAGGGGCTTCTACGAAGCACTGAAAGCAGTGTATGGCCCTAGGCACCCTGCGAAGCGCTGATGGACAGGCACTCCTCACAGATAATACCTCCATCTTGAACCGCTGGTCTGAATACTTTCAGGACCTCTTCGGCGCTGAGCGCACTGTTCAAGAAACAGTCATCCTCCAAATCCCACACCTTCCACTAAAGGTTGAATTGGACGAACCACCCACCCCCGAAGAGACCCTCACAGCCATCCACCAGCTCAAGAGTGGCAAAGCAGCAGGCATTGACGGAATCCCGCCAGAGATCTGGAAACATGGAGGCCCAGCACTGCACAACAAGCTCCACGACCTCTTTCTCTGCTGCTGGGAAAAAGGAACACTACCAAAGGATCTCCATGATGCAGTCATCATCACCCTGTACAAGAACAAAGGAGAGAAGTCTGCCTGCTCTAATTATCGTGGAATTACCCTGCTGTCCATTGCCGGGAAAATTCTCGCAAGGTTGCTCCTGAATCGGCTGGTACCTGCCATCGCTGAAGACCACCTCCCAGAGGGCCAGTGTGGCTTCAGAGCCAACAGGAACTGGAAGCCGCAGTCTCAAACCTGCATGCAGGCGGTTCAGGATATTGGTCGCCTGATGTTGACCTGGGGATGACAACGTCACTCGGCACACTCTGAACGACCAAGCAGCCTTCTCTAGGGACAGCACTGCTTGCTCCACACGGAGAGGGGCCTAGAAAAGGTGGCATAACCAAAGCTCATCCCCTCGTAACCCCAGTTGGCTAGCCGCGGTCAACGGGCATCTTCTCATGCGGTCAGAAAACAAAAAAAAAAAAAACAATGGATCCACTCTCATGACGACCACGACCGGACTCAACGTAGCATGCTGGAACATCCGAACCATGCTCGACACAGCAGACAGCGGACGCCCTGAACGTCGCTCCGCCTTCATTGCCCATGAATTGCGGAGGTTAAACATCGACATCGCCGCTCTCAGCGAAGTACGCCTCCCGGAGGAAGGCAGCCTCCAAGAACTTGGTGCTGGCTACACCCTCTACTGGTCAGGCAGGCCTGCATCAGAAAGACGGCTCTCAGGCGTGGGCTTCATGGTGAAGACCCCTATTGCGACTAAGTTGGAAAACCTACCAACGGGTCACTCCGACCGCATCATGTCCATGCGCCTCCCACTGAGACACCAGCAATACGTCACCCTTCTCAGTGTGTACTCCCCAACCCTCCTGGCAGAGCCTGCAGAAAAAGACAAGTTCTACTCTGACCTGCGCAGCCTCCTGCAGAGCACCCCTGCAGACGACAAAGTCATCATCCTTGGCGACTTCAACGCCAGAGTGGGCCAAGACTCTGAAGCCTGGAAAGGAGTCCTCGGCAAGCATGGCGTTGGGAACTGCAATGACAATGGTCGCCTACTGTTGGAGCTCTGTGCAGAGCAGCAACTTGTCATCACCAACACTACGTTCCAGCAAAAGGACAATCGAAAGACCACCTGGATGCATCCTCGCTCCAAGCACTGGCACCTTATCGACTATGTCCTAGTGCGTCAGAGGGACCGCAGTGACGTCCTCCTCACCAGAGTGATGCCCAGCGCAGAGTGCCACACTGACCACCGCCTTGTTCGCTGCAAACTCAGGCTCCGCCTCAAGCTGAAACCCAAGAGGGCCCTCCCCCCCCCCCCCCCCCCAAGAAAAAGCTTGATGTTGCCAGCCTTCAGCGTGACGACAAGAAAGCTGCCCTTCAGGCTGATTTACAGCGCATGCTCAAAGACACAGTTGATCCAGCAGACTCCTCCCCTGAAACACTCTGGGAACAACTGAAAACTGCTATTGTAAAATCCTCTGTGGAAGTATTGGGCTTTGCTAGAAAGAGGAACAAAGACTGGTTTGACGAAAACGACGTAGAGATCCAGGAACTTCTAGCAAAAAAAAAGAGCCGCCCACCAGGCCCACCTAGCCCAGCCTTCCTGCCCTGTGAAGAAGTCTGCCTTCCGCCTCATCTGCAGCAGTCTCCAGCTCAAGCTTAGAGAGCTCCAGAACGAGTGGTGGTCCAGACTCGCACAGAGGACCCAGCTCTGCGCTGACAACGGTGACTACAGGGGCTTCTACGAAGCACTGAAAGCAGTGTATGGCCCTAGGCACCCTGCGAAGCGCTGATGGACAGGCACTCCTCACAGATAATACCTCCATCTTGAACCGCTGGTCTGAATACTTTCAGGACCTCTTCGGCGCTGAGCGCACTGTTCAAGAAACAGTCATCCTCCAAATCCCACACCTTCCACTAAAGGTTGAATTGGACGAACCACCCACCCCCGAAGAGACCCTCACAGCCATCCACCAGCTCAAGAGTGGCAAAGCAGCAGGCATTGACGGAATCCCGCCAGAGATCTGGAAACATGGAGGCCCAGCACTGCACAACAAGCTCCACGACCTCTTTCTCTGCTGCTGGGAAAAAGGAACACTACCAAAGGATCTCCATGATGCAGTCATCATCACCCTGTACAAGAACAAAGGAGAGAAGTCTGCCTGCTCTAATTATCGTGGAATTACCCTGCTGTCCATTGCCGGGAAAATTCTCGCAAGGTTGCTCCTGAATCGGCTGGTACCTGCCATCGCTGAAGACCACCTCCCAGAGGGCCAGTGTGGCTTCAGAGCCAACAGGAGTACCACCGACATGGTCTTTGTGCTGAGACAGCTTCAGGAGAAGTGCCGCGAGCAGAACAAAGGACTGTACGTAACGTTTGTCGACCTAACAAAAGTGTTTGACACTGTGAGCAGGCAAGGTATGTGGCAGATCTTGGAGCGACTAGGTTGTCCCCCAAAGTTCCTCAACATGATCGTCCAGCTCCACGAGGACCAGCAAGGCCAGGTCAGACTAAACAGTGACCTCTCAGAACCATTCCCCATTCGCAACGGCGTGAAGCAAGGCTGCGTGCTGGCACCGACCCTCTACACCATCTTCTTCAGCATGATGTTGAAGCAGGCCACAGTGGACCTCGACGATGACGACGCAGTGTACATCAGGTATCGTCTCGATGGCAGCCTGTTCAACCTCAGACGACTGCAGGCCCACACGAAAACCCTAGACCAACTGATTCGTGAGCTGCTCTTTGCTGATGACGCTGCCCGCGTTGCACACACAGAGAGAGCCTTGCAGTGCATTACGTCCTGCTTCGCAGATGCCGCCCAGCTCTTTGGACTTGAGGTCGGTCTGAAAAAGACAGAGGTCCTTCATCAGCCGGCACCCAAGAAAGAGCATCGCCCTCCCCACATCACCATCGGCGAGTCCGAACTGAAGTCTGTACACCAGTTTACCTACCTTGGCTGCATCATCACGTCAGACGCCAAGCTGGACAAGGAGCTGGACAACAGGCTGCAAAAGCGAACAGTGCTTTCGGGCGACTATTCAAGCGGGTGTGGCACAATCAACAGCTGAAAAAAGGCACCAAGATCAGCGTGTAAGAGCTGTCGTTCTCACCACCCTGCTGTACGGTTCCGAGTCCTGGGCCCTCTACCGCAGCCAACTACGATTCCTCGAACGCTTTCACCAGCGCTGCCTGCGTACCATCCTCAGCATTCACTGGAGTGACTATGTCACCAACGTCGAGGTCCTTGAACAGGCGGACACTGTGAGCATCGAGGCTTTGCTGCTGCGGACACAGCTTCGCTGGGCGGGGCACGTCTCCAGGATGGAGGATCATCGCCTACCCAAGATCACTCTGTTCGGCGAGCTCGCCACTGGACACCGAGATAGAGGGGCACCAAAGAAGAGATACAAAGACGGTCTCAAGAAGTGCCTGCCAAATCGACCACCGCCAGTGGTCTTCGCTTGCTGCGGACCGTGACACCTGGCGCTCCACCATTCACAAGGCAGCCGTCTCCTTTGAGGACTCTCGCAGAGCTAACCTTAAGGACAAGCGGCTCAGAAGAAAAAACAGAGTTGTCGTAACTCAGAACCCTGACCAGACCTTCCCCTGCCTGTCCCGGATTGGCCTCCGCAGCCACGAAAATGCCTGCAGACGACGTGGGCAAGCCCTATAGAATCTTCGTTCGCGAAGTAAAGCCAAGATACGTGTATTAAGTATAACCTTTTCCTGGGTACGAACCAGTGTATGATGCGTGCGTCATGTTATAGTCTTTTTCAGTGTAGTGACTGAGTTATCGTGTGTTGCGAATCTAGTCTGTTTTATGAAGCACGAGTGTGTGAATGAACGTGTCGATTTATTTGTATCAGCCAGGTTACGTAATGTACCTCATATCATCCAATATGTGTGTGTCAAGCAAGTGTTATGACATTAGAACTTTATAGTACAGAGTTCATGTGAGGAGCGAGGGACTTGACGCCGAGACGTCAAAGTCAACAGAGGCTGCTGCTGGAGGAACGTGTCGAGAGGACATCCGCAGCAGGGGGAGGGAGAGACTTGGTGCCAAGCCATCAAAGTCAACAGAGGGTGCGCTAGAGGAGCGTGTCGAGAGGACGTCCACAGCTCGGGGAGCGTGGGACAGCTTCAGGAACGCGTGACGAAAGAAAATACACGCCTCGACGCGGAGGAACATGCGAACGATACAGAACGATAACACCTGTTGAGCATGTTGGATAATGAGGACAGTTTACCTAGCCTGGCTTTTATTATATTGTATGTGGATGTGAGTGTGACGTGCTAGTGTTGAGAATTGTGTATCTTGTGAAGAGTATTTTTTGTTAGTTAGGATTATAAGCTGGGCCACAGAATAAAACGAATGATTTTTTTTTTGCGTTTATACTGCACGAATGCGTCCGACTGAGAGCGTCGTTGTGTATGTGCCAGTTGCGTTTGTGAGTGTGTGCGTGCGACCAGTTGAAAGTCTACATACGTTACAGTGGTGACCCTGAGTTTTTGCTAGCAGTAGGTTAGAGTGCCCAAACGTGTGTTAGCTAGCCTGTGTCTTAGTGTAGCGACTATAGTGTAGGTCATGATTGATATGTGGTTGTCTGTTTGTGTTAGTTGTTCCCCTCTCCGATTCTAGGGGGTAAGATCCTTTGTTTCAGTAGTTTTCTAGATCTTACGAGGAGCTAGTTTCTTGTTTCTTCCTTCTGTATAGATACCGTTATTCTTCGTTCCTTGCTCTATGTCCATCTTTTTTTCCGTTCCATCTGGACATCAGTAATTAGGACACTGTCTCTCATGGTAGTCTGTGTGTTTAATTCTGCGGCCCTTGCTTTTAAATAAGACTTTTTTAAATCTCATTTATATCGTTTTGTGTTTGGTTGTTGTTCTACTCTTTGTTTCCCGTAACCATGGCTTCGGAACCAGTAGAAGCTTATATTAAGTAAGGGGAGAGGCTAGGGTTGAAGGAGGACAAACTATGTGAGTATGTTGAGAAATGTAAAGACAGAGAGGAAAGAGAGAGAGAGAGAGAGAGAGAGAGAGAGAGAGAGAGAGAGAGAGAGAGAGAGAGAGAGAGAGAGAGAGAGATTGATTGTACATTGCTTAACGTCCCGACAGCAACAAGGCCCTTTCTCAGGACGTGCCTGCACTGCTTGTGAAAAAAAAACTAAACAGAAAATTGAATGTATGTCGCTAGCCGGTCAAATACGTTAAATAAACCTACAACATGGGGCCTAAATAAAGCTAAGACCATTTAGCAACACACATCCAATATCAAGAGCTACAGGCAGTGCAGACAGTAGGGAGAGTTTTAAAAAGGCAAATACAGGTGAATGGACAAAGGGTAGACAGAAACGCATGCCCCAGAATAGAGAGAAAAACCCCCACCCTGTGGGTCTGACCAGGGTGACCCTGGGAACTAAAAAATACCTAACCCACCCAAGTCCCCCAGGGCAGACCCGGGTGGGGGGAGAGAGAGAGAGAGAGAGAGAGAGAGAGAGAGAGAGAGAGAGAGAGAGAGAGAGAGAGAGAGAGAGATGAAATGAAATGAAATGAAATGAAACTTTATTGAAATGAAACTTTATTTCTCAAGGATAAATGATTAGGTACACAGACTTTTTTTCATTCATGTCCTTGCACACGCACTCACACAACAATCTCACGCGCGTGACTAAAACTAATAAAATTGGAAAGGCAAAACGTGAGCATAAAAAACCCATAAAAAACAAACAACAAACAAACAAACCCAAAAAAAACAAAACCTAGTTAGCAGTCACTCACACACACACACACACACACACACACACACACACACACACACACACACACACACACACACACACACACACACACACACTAAGAACCTGATTAAACATGAACGTTAGAAACTTAGTTTGAACAGCAACAGCAAACTCGACAATACAACTCAATGCGCTCGAGTAACGCCGACACAACTACACAACTATGGGCTTAAGTTTCTTTCAGCTGCCGGTGGTGAAAAAGCAAGACGGTCCCACCCAGGTATGCATCCTGTCACTCTGGTCCCATTGGTAAAAAAGCAAGACGGTCGCACCCAGGGATGCATCCTGTCACTCTGGTCCCGACGCCTCAAAATATCCGAGCAGAAGAATGTGAAGCACTCGGGGGCGTTTCGATCGGTATTCGTAGTTAGTAACTACAGGCTCCGATGTACTCATCAGGGAACCGGCCTACAATTCTCAGTCCAATCCGTGGTGTATTCCTCTCAGTGTGTCGCATTTTATTCCTTACGTTAGGACATGTTGTCAGTGTAGTCCGTGCATGTAACTGTAGTCCTGACGCGGCACTATTGATGTCCAGTATGATCGCTTTCAAATCCGTGCAGTGTTATTGATGTCCAGGATGATCGCTTTCAAATCCGTGCAGTATTCCTGACGCGGTGTTATTGATGTCCAGTATGATCGCTTTCAAATCCTTGCAGTATTCCTGACGGGGTGTTATTGATGTCCAGTATGATCGCTTTCAAATCCTTGCAGGGTCCAGTCTTATGTCGGGATACGATTGTATCAGTCGCCGCGTCTTCTGTTCTCTCGGCGCTTGTGTCTGTCAGGTCCAAGGTCATTTCCTGCTCAGCGGGGCTTAGCCGCGATAAGACACAAGGAAGCGTTGGGAGTCTGCGTGTATGGACGTGGGGGTCATATTCTTTGTTTATGAATCCGCCCGTTTTGACGGATCAATTCCAGACTTAGCGACGTTGGTGTTTTTGTTGATTCTCAGTGTATTCGTGTTTGTAGACGATGCCGGTTGTTTGTGTGGCTGTGTTGCCTTACATACGACAGACTGGTGTTCGTAGTATTGCCCCTCTGTGTAGATGGTACGCAGTGTTGCCGTGGTGCATATGTCACAGTTGATGCTTTAAAATCAGCTTAATGTCGTAACTGTTGCGACTGTTTTGGTGGCTGTCGTTCCGTTGATCGCTATTGTTGCCGTTGGCTTGTTGGGCCGCCTGAATTGTATACCGTTTTGGTGGTAGGTGCCGGGTGTTGTCGTTGTAGAAGGGCCTTCATTTCTTCGAGTGCTTCACAGAATAGTTGGCCTCGCTTGTTGCGAGTGTTTCAGGTCCTCCTTTCACTTTTGTGCGCTTGAAAACGAGTTCTTTGTGACCAGTGTTGCCTGGTGTTGTAGATTACAGTTGGTCAGTGCTGCGTTGTTTTGTGGTCGATGCGAAGTAGGCAGTGTCCGTTTCCTCTGTTCTTAGTCTGTGTTATACACATGGTGGCTTGCCTTTCTCGTTGGTGGGAGATAAGTCCTTTAGCAAACAGTATGACGTCATAGCGTGTAGCGATTCATGACAGATGTAACTTCAGTTGAGGGTTTTGCCGTGGGGGGCTGCTGGACCGATTGTTGGCCTCGGTTGAGTAGCTGGCTCACACGTTTCTTGTTAAAGCAGCAGAAAATAGGATCGCAGTGTATAGTTTGTCGCTTGTTCTATCTTGTCGGTCGTGTGGTGTTTTATTTTTCCGCCTGGATTTCCAGCCTTTTTCAGGAGTGGGGGACGAGTTACTTGGTTGTTTTTGTTCCATCCACCCTTTCTCAGGTGTGGGGAATGAGTTTTAAAAACCCTATTTTAGGTGTGGGGAGTGAGTCTCAACCACCCTATTTCAGGTGTGGGAGAATGGTCGATGAGTTCCTTCTTGCTTGTGGTTTTCTTGGTTGTTTTTGTTCCTTCCACCCTTTCGGTCAGGTGTGGGGAATGAGTCTCAACCACCCTGTTTCAGGTGTGGGAAACAATCGCTGACTTTGGTTACTTGCTTGTAGTTCTCCGTTGACATAATAGTCTTGGGTCTTGGTCGCTTTCTGGCGGAGTTAGGGCTGGCACGGGGCTTGATTTGTTTGCCCTTAACTCAACCCAAATGCATTCCACAGTTTTTGACTCCAGGTCCCCACGCCTGCGAGTAATACCGCTAATTGAATAATGAATGTATACTTTAATACCCGTTTGTCCCGGGCATTAGCATCGCGGCGCAGTACAGTGAAGTCCTGGATAGAAACGGCCTCGTCGCTGATGTTAGGATTGAGACGCGATTCCGTTACACCAAATAAGTGAAATGGATTGGGCTGACTCGAGAGGACACACAGATCGGGAACTTTGTTAGTTAAATGATAAACATTTAAATGGCCAATATGTAACTGGCGATCATACGCCATGATTGCTAACGTATGTCCAGTACTAAAGAGTACTATAACTAATGAAAAAGCTTATAAATGATAAACGGCAAATAAGAACTGAAATCGTGAAACAAGTTTATATATATATATATATATATATATATATATATATATATATATATATATATATATATATATATATATATATATATATATATATATATATATATATATATATATATATATATATATATATATATATATATATATATATCAGTCCGCTCTAACACACAGAATGTGGGAGGCAAGTGAAATAACTAAAATAGATCTCACTACCTTGCGGCCAGAAAATACGTCACAACGTTCACTAAGAGGGACTAATCCCTTCAGCACACTTCAACAGTCAAAGCTAAACGACCCCGCTGCGCGATAGGGGAAATAAGTCCGTCAGCGCTTCGAAAGGACAGATATGATCGTAGTGTGAATAATACTTTGAACACTAGTAGAGAAAGTGTCACGGTGCACAAGTACTAGTGCTATAAGCGTCACAAATCGCACAGAATGATTAGATCGGTAGTCACGAGTACTGTCGGCAGAAGTCAAAACAGGATGACAATGTTAATATTGGACCACGTGCAGTGGTTGAAGTTAAAAACAAATGAATACGTCTCTGCGCAAACACAAAATGAGCAATGGCACACAAGTAAATCAATTCGATGCTGTTCAGTGATAGCAAAGCACAAAGTTATGTAAGGAAGAGTAACTGAATGTTCTGGAAGTGAGTCTAATACACACGCACGGGGTGGCTGTGCTGTGCCCACAGTTCCTGATGTGCGTATGGCGTGTATGTGAGAGGGGAGACGCTGAAAGGAGAGAGAGAGAGAGAGAGAGAGAGAGAGAGAGAGAGAGAGAGAGAGAGAGAGAGAGAGAGAGAGAGAGAGAGAGAGAGAGAGAGAGAGAGAGAGAAGAAGAAGAAGAAGAAGAAGAAGAAGAAGAAGAAGAAGAAGAAGAAGAAGAAGAAGAAGAAGAAGAAGAAGGAGAAGAAGAAGAAGATGATGATGATGATGAAACGTTTTATTGACAGGATAAAGTTTTAGGCGAAACGCCTCGCTTACAAACTGTCCTGTTAGAAAAGAAACATTAACAGCAAAGAGTAAGAGAAACACAATAACACAAGAAATTGAAACATAAAGAAATAGACTGAAAAAAATGAAAACAAAACAAACAACAACAACAAAAAAAACAATACAAAAGCAATGCAAATAATGAGCACACATATCAATAACAGTAATTAATATATATATATATATATATATATATATATATATATATATATATATATATATATATATATATATATATATATATATATATATATATATATATATATATATATATATATTGTTACGATTGTGGTTGTGTTGTCCTGTGAGAGCATACATGTGTTAATCGTAGGAAACGATCCTATATTTATTTGAGCTATCATGGTTATGATTCATGTACCTTTTTAAGTAACATTTTCTTTCGGTCGCGCAGAGCGGAATTCACTTCGTTTTGATACGCTAAATTTAGTCCAGAACGTTCTAGAAAGGTCGCATTGTCTAGTGACCTCGTATGTGTGACGTTGGTAAATTGGCGACATTTAGCAACAAGTTGTTTACTGTGCGCGTGAAGCCGTCAGCCGTTTTTTTGTGTGTGTTATGAAGGATCGTGGTAATTCTCGAAGTTTCCGACTAGTTTGTGAACTGCCTGCCATACTTTTGTGAGATGTCATTTTACCAAAGATTTGGAGGTGAAGTGAGCAGCCAAATTTGTGTAGCATATTGTAGTTTTCTAGAAAGTTCGTTTTTTGTTGTTGATGTTTTTGAGTTCCGGTTACGTAGATTATCTTGATTGGTTGCGTTGAATTGTTTTCTGGGATTATTCTAGAAAGTGTCTTACTATATAACGTTGGTGCTGGAAGGGCGCGAATATACATTGTCTTGCATTTGTCAGTTGTAGAGACACACAGTTATCGTAGGTACGTGGCCCGTATAGGGTGTACATTGTGAGAGATACAGCGAAACAGTGTGGTGTACGTTGTATGAGGAACTTTGTGTCGACAGTGTGGATATTTGCAGAAAAGAATTTGTATCAGTGTTGGTGCATTTGGAACTGCATTGTGTTGAGATCGCATCGCTGAATTACAATATTGTTGGAACTGTTACTCCAGTATTGTGTACATCCTTAAGCCACGTGTGACGGATTGCAGCTGAATGAAGTTTATTTAAAAGAACCTTACGTGCGTGCGTCTGGTGTGTTTATCATACTACGACTACAACTCCACCACGTAACATTTTGGCACCTCCGACGGGACTTATTCATTTGGTTCAGTGGAAAGGGTAGCAGGAAAAAACAGCCAGCAGTGAAAAGCAGAGATGGCGACATCGGAGATGGAGACATTCCTGAAAATTGGAAAGGAATGTGGACTCGAAGGAGCTCAACTCCTCGAGTTTGTAAAAGAGAGAGAGAGAAGGAGAGAGAGGAGAAAGAAGAAAAGAGACGAGAGAGAGAGAGAGAGAGAGAGAGAGAGAGAGAGAAGAAAAGGAGAGACTGGAGAGAGAGGAGAAAGAAGAAAAGAGACGCGAGAAAGAAGAAAAAGAGAGATTGGAAAGAGAAGAAAGAGCTAAAGAACGTGAAATCAGGAAACTCGAAATTCAAGCAGAAGAAGCAGAGAAACAGCAAAGAGACGCAGAGAAACAGCAAGAAGAGGCGGAGAGGCAGCGTCAACACGAAATTCATCTGAAGCAGATGGAGATAGAGGCACAGAGCCAGAGGGCTTCTGAAGCAACAGCATTAGCCAGCAGCGAGCAAACAGCCCGTGCGCCAAAGTTACCACCTTTCGCAAAAAATTCAGATAAGATGGACGCTTACCTAGAGCGATTCGAGCGCTTCGCAAGCAGTAATAACTGGAAACAAGAGACTTGGGCTATCAAGCTGAGTGCACTTCTAACTGGCAAAGCGATTGAATTTTACACCCGCCTGCCAAGAGAAGAAGCCGAAGATTATACACAGTTGAAAACCGCCCTGCTGAGACAGTACGACTTCACTGAAGAGGGTTACAGGCGACGATTTCGAAACTGCAAGCCTGAAGAAGGAGAAACACCCGGCCTATTCATTGAGAGAATCAGAAGCTACCTCGAGAAATGGATAGAGCTGGCTGGCTTAAATAAAGAGTACCAGGACCTGTGTGATCTCATCATCAAAGAACAAGTCTTCAACGCATGTTCTAAGGACCTGGCCGCCCACCTCAGAGAGCAAAAAGACCTGTCCCTAAAGGCCCTGGCCGACTTCGCTCAAAGATACCTTGACGCACACAACATGAAGTTCGGGTCCAGTAAGCCGCAGCGTGTGTCTGCACCAGCAGAGGAAATCCACAATGTCATTGAGCCCCGAAATACAAGCCGGTGGAGAACCTGACATGTTTTTTTCTGTGGAAAGAAAGGTCACAAAGCGATACGGTGTCCTAAAGACGTTCCCCGAGGCGACAACATCAGAAGATCCAACCAAGATCGCGGGATAGCAGGCAGAAGCAGTACCTCGTCTCAACACAGAGCCGCCGCTGTATTAGCCAATGATGTGACTTCATCCAGTGACTTTGAATCTAGAGAAAGGCAGGCGACACCGGACGTGATTGAATCTTTCAGAAAGAATGGATGCATCCCAGTAGGAGATGGGACTACGTTCTTACCAGTCTCAAACATCGCGCTGCCTGAGAATGAAGTGCCGAATATGCCGGTGGTGTCAGGATTCGTCGGCAAAGCATTAGTGAGAGTGTTGAGAGACACTGGTTGTAGCTGCATCATCGTGAGAGAGGACCTAGTAACTGAAGACCAGAAGCTACAGGAGTGGACCACCCTCATTTTGGCCGACGGTACTGTAAGAATTATCCCCCTTGCCAATGTCAGTGTCGACACTCCGTACTGGAAAGGAGAGGTGAAAGCGTTGTGCGTGAAAACCCCTGTCTACAATCTTATCATCGGAATCATTGATGGTGCCAGAAATGCAGACGATCCAGATTCAGAGTGGAGACCGGAAACATGCGCTGTTACCAAGAGAAGTCAAGCAAAGAAGAGTCATCAGCCCAACCATCCCTCTAAAAGTGGCGGACAACACGGAAGCAGCCGTGGTGAATAAGGAAAGGCTGGTGGAGCTACAGAGAGCCGACCCCACGCTTGACAAGTTCCGAGGTCAGACCGAGCCCGTGACGCGAAAGGGAAAAGAGATAACCTTCGAGACCAGAAGAGATATCCTGTACCGGATATTCAACAGCAATGAAAATACACCTGTGCGTCAAGTAGTAGTTCCTGAACCTTTGAGAATGCAGGTGATGAAATTGGCCCATGATTCCATATTGGGAGGACACTTGGGAATCAACAAGACCCTCGATAGAATCCGAGCCGTTTTATACTGGCCTGATATGGGAGGCGACGTCACCCGATTCTGCAGGTCGTGTGACATATGCCAGAAGACAATCTCCAAGGGAAAGGTTCCCAAGGTTCCTCTAGAGAAAATGCCACTGATCGATATGCCTTTTAAGCGGGTAGCTGTAGACCTGGTTTGGCCAATATCCCCTCCAAGTGAAGATGGTCATAATTACATTTTGACCCTGGTGGACTACGCTACACGTTATCCTGAGGCCATACCACTGAAGAAGATCGACACTCCAACAGTGGCAGAGGCGCTTGTCGATATGTTCAGCCGTTTGGGGATTCCTGAGGAGATCCTGAGTGACCTGGGAACTCAGTTCGTCTCCGACTGCATGGAGGAAGTCAACCGGATATTGAGCATACTACCAACTCTTATCACCCCATTTGTAATGGGCTGGTTGAAAAGTTTAATGGAACATTGAAGGCTATGCTGAAGAAACTGTGTGCGGATCAGCCAAGGTTGTGGCATAGATATATCAATGCCTTGCTCTTCGCATACCGTGAAGTTCCTCAGGATTCGACAGGGTTTTCCCCTTTTGAATTACTGTACAGTAGGACTGTAAGGGGGCCCCTGCACATCCTGTAGGAGCTGTGGATCAAAGATATCGACGCGCCTGAGGTAAAAATCAGCTACCAGTACGTCTTCGACCTGAGAGAGAAGCTGGAAGATACCCTCAGGATGGCTCGAGAAGAATTGGGGAAGGCGCAGAACAAAGGGAAGCATTACTATGATCGTAAGGAGAAACCTTGACGATTCCAGCCAGGTGATCAGGTCTTGGTTCTTCTTCCTACCGACAACAACAAACTCCTGATGCACTGGAAGGGACCCTACGTTGTCGACACGGTGGTTGGCATCAACGACTACAGAGTCAAGGTCAACAACAAGGTGAAGACTTACCATGCTAATCTGCTGAAGAAGTATATTGAGAGAGGTCGTCAAGACAAAACACAACTGGCGGCATCGGTGCGTCTTGCTGATGATGAAAGACTAGACGATGAAAACCTGTTTGACCTTAACGAACTTCGCCACAAGGAGGATGTAGAAGATATCCAGTTCGGACAGAATCTAACCCAGACTCAAAGAGAAGAATTGCGCGTCCGGACTCAAGAGTTCAAGCGTCGGTTTACACCTGACCCAGGGACAACAGACACCATCCAGCACGAGGTTAACTTGACGTCAAACGAGCCAGTTCGTAGCAAACCTTATCGTCTTCCTTATAACACGAGGGAAGAATTAAAAAGGATATTAAAGAAATGCTGAACCTGGAAGTCATCAGAGAGTCCAAGTCACCATATGCGTCCCCAGTTGTCATCGTGAAGAAACCAGATGGATCCAACCGGGTGTGTGTGGACTACCGCAGACTCAATAAACTAACGATCTTTGATCCAGAGCCTATGCCTACAGCGGAAGAACTGTTCCAGAAGGTCAGTGGAAACCGATTTGTCTTCAAAATTGACCTAAGCAAAGGGTATTGGCAAATCAAGGTTGCAGAAAAAGATATCCCCAAGACAGCGTTCGTTACACCCGACGGTCATTGGGAGTTCCTGAAGATGCCTTTTGGTATGGTGAACATTGGTGCCACATTGAAGAGAGGACTGAAAAAGATTCTAGAAGACATGCAGAATGTGGTTTTTTTTTGTTTGTTGGGATGACATTTTGATCCATACCAAAACTTGGGGGGATCACCTCAAAACCCTCCGAGAACTGTTCCAAAGACTGTCAAATGCAAATTTCACCATCCGTCCAAGCAAGTGTATTCTTGGGGCCGACAACATAGACTTCATTGGACACAAACTGAGCGAAGGTTTAAAGGGGCTACACGACGCCAACGTGCAGAAGATCAGGGATGCCCCGCGACCTACGACCAAGACGCAAGTTCGCTCATTTATGGGCTTGGCGAACTACTACCGGGAGTTCATACCAAACTTTGCGGCAGTCACAGCACCCCTGACTGATTTGCTGAGGAAAGGACAGCCTAACGTAGTGAAATGGGAGGAGGCCCAAGAGCGAGCATTTACAGGCAGTTCGAGACATCCTAACCGAGATGCCTGTTCTACACCCCCCTGACCCGTCGAAAACCTTCTTCCTGAGAACAGACGCCTCCAACGAAGGAGTAGATGCAGTGTTGATGCAAAAAGATAATGGAAAACTCCACCCAGTGAGCTACGCCAGCAAAAACGTTAACCAGAGCTGAGAGAAACTACTCAACCATCGAGAAGGAGTGCCTAGCCATCATCTGGGGAGTAAGGCGATTCGAAGTGTACCATCTGGGTGTGCCATTTGTTCTCCAAACAGACCATCAGCCTTGAACTATCTAAACTCTGCAAAGTTTACAAATTCTCGTATTATGAGATGGGCGATGTTCTTGCAAAATTTTGACTTTAAACTACAGTCTATCAAGGGTTCGCAGAACTTTGGAGCGGATTACCTGAGCAGAGCAGTTTGAATAAACATTTCTGTGTCCAGAACAATTTGAAGAAACATTTAGGTGTCCATGACAGTTTAAAGGGACATGTCTTTGCTCAGGACTGTTTAAAAGAAACTGAGATTTGATTTCATTTTGATGTGAAAATTTTATTATTTGTGGTTTTGTGTAGGTTAAATACAACCACAACCGTATTTTGGAGATTTGAGAAGAATTTTTTGTGAAATTTCATTCTAAAGATGGGGGGTGGGGGGGGGGTGTGGGTGTACTTTTACGATTGTGGTTGTGTTGTCCTGTGAGAGCTGAGCTATCATGGTTATGATTCATGTATGATTCATGTATTTTTTTAAGTAACATTTTCTTTCGGTCGCGCAGAGCGAAATTCACTTCGTTATGATATGCTAAATTTAGTCCAGAACGTTCTAGAAAGGTCGCACTGTCTAGTGACCTCGTATGTGTGACGTTGGTAAATTGGGGACATTTAGCAACAAGTTGTTTACTGTGCGCGTGAAGCCGTCAGCCGTTTTGTGTGTGTGTGTGTGTGTGTGTGTGTGTGTGTGTGTGTGTGTGTGTGTGTGTGTGTGTGTGTGTGTGTGTGTGTGTGTGTGTGTGTGTGTTATGAAGGATCGTGGTAATTCTCGAAGTTTCCGACTAGTTTGTGAACTGCCTGCCATACTTTTGTGAGATGTCATTTTACCAAGGATTTGGAGCTGAAGTGAGCAGCCAAATTTGTGTAGTCTATTGTAGTTTTCTAGAAAGTTCGTTTTTGTTGTTGATGTTTTTGAGTTCCGGTTACGTAGATTATTTTGATTGGTTGCGTTGAATGGTTTTCTTGGATTATTCTAGAAAGTGTCTTACTATATAACGTTGGTGCTGGGAGGGCGCGAATATACATTGTCTTGCATTTGTCAGTTGTAGAGACACACAGTTATCGTAGGTACGTGGCCCGTATAGGGTGTACATTGTGAGAGATACAGCGTAACAATGTGGTGTACGTTGTGTGAGGAACTTTGTGTTGACAGTGTGGATATTTGCAGAAGAGACTTTGTATCAGTGTTGGTGCATTTGGAACTGCATTGTGTGGAGATCGCATCGCTGAATTAAAATATTGTTGGAACTGTTACTTAAGTTACGTGCGTGCGTCTGGTGTGTTTATCATACTACGACTACAACTCCACCTCGTAACATTTTATATATATATATATATATATATATATAATATATAAGTAGTCCGTTCAGGTAGTAAGTTACTGTAACAAGATGTTATATAAACGAGTTTTGAAGGTTCTAGAGTTTAAAATGGATTTAATTTGGGGTGGTAGTTCATTCCAGGCTTTGGCACCTGAGAACGAAAGGCTGGTTTTATATATATCGAGCCTGGCCCATGGTAGCTGTAACAAACTGTTCCTCGTGTTCTGTCTTTGACTATCCAAAAATAACATACGAAGGTAAGATGGGGTTTTATGGTGAAGAATTTTATGAATAAGTATGCATCGATTAAATGTGAACTGTTTGTTTAGGTTTAGCAACCGGATGGTTCTAAACTTTTCGTCAGTGGGAGAGGAACCAGGCACAGTTAACTTTACCCCTCGACGATACAATGAGTTAAGTTTCTTTAAATGTACCTCACTGCATCCATCCCAGATAGTGGAGCAGTAATCACAGTGTGTCTTAATGTGGGCATGGAGTCTTCTAGTGTCAGTGTTAACTATTTGACTTAGTTATGATAGCAGGAATAGATTTTTAGATATTGATTTGCATGTGTTTTCGATATGCGGTTCCCAGTTGAGCTGGTTATCTACTGTGACTCCAAGCAAACGATATTTTTTTTATCTTGATCAAGGGGCTCAGAGTTCATGTATAATGTTAAGGGCAGGAGACCACGTTGATGTTTTTGACGTGAAGTAATCAACATACTCTTTGTCATTTGGACACTAATTATCATATGATTATGTTGGCACCAGCTTGAACCTCATCAAGACTTTGCTGGAGAACTTCGTTTATTTTTGGCAATTCGCTGTTTGATGTATGCATGGTAGTGTCATCAGCAAATAAGTCACATGTTGCATCGGGATGTGAGATAGAGAATGGTCTTGGCTTGACTTCGCGAACGAAGATTTTATAGGAGTTGCCCACGACGTCTGCAGGCTTGTTCGTGGCTGCGGAGGCCAATCCGAGACAGGCAGATTCGACCGCAGTGGCTGCAGGGGAAGGTATGGCCAGGGTTCTGAGCTGCAGCATCTCTGTTTTTTCTCCTGAGCCGCTTGTCCTTAAGGCTAGCTCTGTGAGAGTCCTCAAAGGAGACAGCTGCCTTGTAAATGGTGGAGCGCCAGGTGTCACGGTCCGCAGCAAGCGAAGACCACTGGTGGTGGTCAATTTGGCAGGCACTAAGTGACTTCTTGAGACAGTCTTTGTATCTCTTCTTTGGTGCCCCTCTGTCACGGTGTCCAGTAGCAAGCTCGCCGAACAGGGTGATCTTTGGTAGGCGATGATCCTCCATCCTGGAGACATGCCCCGCCCAGCGGAGCTGTGTCCGCAGCAGCAAAGCCTCGATGCTCACAGTTTCAGCCTGTTCAAGGACCTCGACGTTGGTGACATAGTCACTCCAGTGAATGCCCAGGATGGTACGCAGGCAGCGCTGGTGGAAGCGTTCGAGGAGTCGTAGTTGGCTGCGGTAGAGGGCCCAGGACTCGGAACCATACAGCAGGGTGGTGAGGACCACAGCTCTGTACACGCTGATCTTGGTGCCTGTTTTCAGCTGTTGGTTGTGCCACACCCGCTTGAAAAGTCGTCCGAAAGCGCTGTTCGCTTTTGCCAGCCTGCTGTCAAGCTCCTTGTCCAGCTTGGCGTCCGACGTGATAATGCAGCCAAGGTAAGTAAACTGGTGCACTGACTTTAGTTCAGACTCGCCAATGGTGATGTGAGGAGGGCGATACACTGTCTTGGGTGCCGGCTGATGGAGGACCTCTGTCTTTTTCAGACTGACCTCGAGTCCAAAGAGCTGGGCAGCATCTGCGAAGCAAGACGTGATGCGCTGCAGGGCTCTCTCTGTGTGTGCAACGAGGGCAGCATCATCAGCAAAAGGCAGCTCACGAATCAGTTGGTCTAGGGTTTTCGTGTGGGCCTGCAGTCGTCTCAGGTTGAACAGGCTGCCATCGAGACGATACCTGATGTACACTGCATCGTCATCATCGAGGTCCACTGTGGCCTGCTTCAACATCATACTAAAAAAGATGGTGAAGAGGGTCGGTGCCAGCACGCAGCCTTGCTTTACGCCGTTGAGAATAGGGAATGGTTCTGAGAGGTCATTGTTGAGTCTGACCTGGCCTTGTTGGTCCTCGTGTAGCTGGACCATCATGTTGAGGAACTTTGGGGGACAGCCAAGTCGCTCCAGGATCTGCCACATGCCTTGCCTGCTCACAGTGTCGAACGCTTTTGTTAGGTCGACAAATGTTACGTACAGCCCTTTGTTCTGCTCGCGGCACTTCTCCTGTAGCTGTCTCAGCACAAAGACCATATCGGTGGTGCTCCTGTTTGCTCTGAAGCCACACTGGCCCTCTGGGAGTTGGTCTTCAGCGATGGCAGGTACCAGCCGATTCAGGAGCAGCCTTGCAAGGATTTTCCCAGCAATGGACAGCAGGGTAATTCCCCGATAGTTGGAACAGTCAGACTTCTCGCCTTTGTTCTTGTACAGGGTGATAACAACTGCATCACGGAGATCTTTTGGTAGTGTTCCTTCCTCCCAGCAGCAGAGAAAGAGGTCATGGAGCTTGTTGTGCAGTGCTGTGCCTCCATGTTTCCAGATCTCTGGCGGTATTCCATCAATGCCTGCTGCTTTGCCACTCTTGAGCTGGTGGATGGCCGTGAGGGTCTCTTCAGCGGTGGGCGGTTCGTCCAATTCAACCTTTACTGGGAGGTGTGGGATTTGTAGGACGGCTGCTTCTTGAACAGTGCGCTCAGCGCTGAAGAGGCTCTGAAAGTATTCCGACCAGCGGTTCAAGATGGAGGTATTATCTGTGAGGAGTGCCTGGCCATTCGTGCTTCGCAGGGGACTTTGTACCAGGTGCCTGGGGCCATACACTGCTTTCAGTGCTTCGTAGAAGCCCCTATAGTCACCATTGTCAGCGCAAAGCTGGGTCCTCTGTGCAAGTCTGGTCCACCACTCATTCTGGAGATCTCTGAGCTTGCGCTGGAGACTGCTGCAGACGAGGCGGAAGGCAGACTTCTTCACAGGGCAGGAAGGCTGGGCTAGGTGGGCCTGATGGGCGGCTCTTTTTTTTGCTAGGTGTTCCTGGATCTCTACATCGTTTTCGTCAAACCAGTCTTTGTTCTTCTTTTTGGCGAAACCCAAGACTTCTGTAAATCATTGATAAATATGTTGAACAACAATGGGCCCAAAATTGACCTCTGAGGAACACCACACGTTACTAAACCTTCACTCGAGTAATTGCCATTAAGCAAAACTTTCTGTCTTCTGTCACTTAGATAGGATATCAAATTACGGTATTGGAATCGATGTGATACATCGGTAGTTTTTTTTAATAAGATAGAGTGGTTGACTAAATCAAAGGCTTTTTTAAGGTCATGAAAAACTGCACCTGATAACTGAGAATTATTAATGGCTGTAAGCCATTTATCAATGATATGTATAAGCGCAGTTTGGCAAGAGTGTTGCGGGTGAAACCCAGACTGCATTTTACTGAGTAGACAATTCTGTTCTAGAAAATTTTGCAGATGTGTATGGATATGTTTTTCAATAGGTTTTGAGATGACTGGTAGAATGGAGATAGGTCTATAATTATTCAATGAGTAATTTTGGGAAGGGGAATGACCTTAGCTGTTTTTAACTCATCAGGGAAAATATTTCTTTGAATAGAAAGATTGTAAATGAACGTTATGAGACTCAACTATGTAGAGCAGAGCTATTTTAAGAATTTCGCAACTGATGCCATCTAAACCACATGACCTCTTTTTCACATTAGATATATATTTACCCACGTCAAAAACAGTCATTGGGGGGAGTGAAAACAACACAACCAGCAGTACTGTTACTGTGAAATCGTAGTTGCTCAGAACTTTGGTATTTCGCAGGATCATTTGTATTAGTGCATGCTAAAGTCTCAGCTATGCTAAGAAAGTGGGTATTGAAGGTATCTGCAGCGAGCTCAGGTGCAATGTTCATGTCTCTGTGATTGTGACCTTTAGTAAAGGTGTTGATAACTTGCCAAACAGAGCGCAGGTCCTTGCTGCAATGATCTGTTCTGCATGTTGTCTTTGAGCTTTTCGGACTAAAGATTTGACAAAATTTCTTTGTTTTTTATAGTCAACAAATTTCTTTTCTTTCTTAAGTGTATCTCTGAGTTGCATGGCTGCTTTTATTTCTCCAGTTAGCCATTCAGGGATTGTGGGATGTTTGACACGTTTTGTTCGCACTGGGGCATGTTTATCTAGAACACCGAGCAACAGTTCACACCAGCGGGTGGGGGCTTCATTTGGGTCATTGTAATTTAACACATCATTAAATGGGATATTGGATAAGTCATAGAGAAAGGCATTCTGTTAAATTTTTTGAAAGACCTGTAAATAATAGTCTTAGCTAAAATGTCTTAGCTAATTTAGGAGACAGCGAGAAAGATACTGGGAAGTGATCACTGATAGAAAATTTGAGAACATGGACATTATTAACAGCTTTTACATTTGTAGTATAGATATGGTCTATCATTGTCGCAGAAAATGAAGTAACTCGTGTGGGCGACTGAACAACTTGTGTTAAACCAAGAGATCATTGAATTCCACGAAGAGTAACAGTCTTTTATCAAATCAACATTAAAATCACCTAAGATATGTATATCACCTCTGCATTTCTGTACTGTGTCAATCATTGTGTTCGTGCGTGTGTGCATGCGTACTGAATTGCGGTGTACATGTGTGTGTGTGTGTGTGTGTGTGTGTGTGTGTGTGTGCGTGCGTGCATGCGCGGGTTGCGATGTGCATGCGTGCGTACCTGAGTGCGTGTGTGGGTATGTGTGTGTGTATGTGCGTGGTGCGTGCGTGCGTGCGTGAGCGAATGCAGCAGTGCATGCAGCAGTGTGTGGTATGTGTATGTTTACATGTCTATGTCACTTATGTAGTAGATGTAGCAACGGCAAGTTTGAAAACTGGTCCTGTTACCAATAACTTCTACCGTTGGAAAATAAAGGTTCATTGTTCATTGTTCATTGTTCTCTGTCTGTCTGTCTGTCTGTCTGTCTCTCTCTCTCTCCCTCTCTCTCTCTCTCTCTCTCTCTCTCTCTCTCTCTCTCTCTCTCTCTCTCTCTCTCTCTCTCTCTCACACACACTCTCTCTCTCACACACACACACACACACACACACACACACACACACACACACACACACACACACACACACAAGCATACTCACACAAACATACTACACACGCACATTCACACGCCTGAACAGACGCGCAAGTTATCCCTGTACTGTAATGATTAGATTACCTCAGAGATTCTAGGTGTTTGAAGAGGCTGACCCTAAATGAGGTGAGCGTCTTTGCGTTTCTGATTTCTGCAGGAATAGAATTCCAGAATGAATTTCCCGAGAATGACAAACTGGTTTTGAATAAATCAGTAAGCGGCAGGGGTACTTTGAATTGTTGTCCATGTCTAAAAGCTACAGATATCCGTTCTGAGAAAAAAGAACTCAAGTACAGTGGGCATGATTGCTTGTACACCTTGTACATCAATACACCTTTATTGAACTGAAAGTGATGGGATAGAGGGAGCATTTTTAAAGTTTTAAGCTTTTCGTCAGTTGAGAGTTCGGGATCGGGAAATATAAGCTTAGCAGCTCTCCTATGTAGGGAGTTCAGCCTCTTCAAATGTACATGACTAGAACCATCCCACACTGTTAATGCATAGTCTATGTGCGATTTGACATGAGCATTGTAGAAAAGAATCTGTATCTGTGTCAGTAATTGTTTTCAATTTTGACAACATATACAGACTTCTGGAGACCCTTTTGCACACATTGTTAATATGCAGTAGCCATTTAAGCTGATCATCTATAGTGACCCACAAGAGGCGCTGGTGTGATACTTGCTCAATTGGGCTGCCGTTTATAGACAGACTAAGAGAGAGCGGGCATAGCTGGTGCTTTTGACGTGTGGTTATAACCATGCATTCTGTTTTTGAAAGAAATCAGGGACATGGAGTTGGAGTGACACCAGTCGGTGACCTCATGCAGGCTTTCCTGCGGACGCCTGCTAATTGCAGCTACATTTTTGTGAGGAGTGTGTAGTGTGCAGTCGTCAGCAAACATGTCACAAGAAATATCGCTGCAACTAATATGCAGTGGAAGGTCATTGATAAATATGCAGAACAGCAATGGCCCGAGGACAGAGCCCTGAGGCACGCCGCTTTTGACGAGACCATACGAGGAGTAGGATCCATTTAACAGTACTCGTTGCTTCCTTCCGCTTAAATATGAAGTAAACAATGAGACAGCATCTGCATTGCAGAGATATGCTTGAAGTTTTGACAAAATAATGTTATGATTTACAAGGTCAAAAGCTTTCTTAAAATCAATAAAGATCGACCCAGTTATTTGGGAGTTATTCATGGATGCTAGCCACGCATCAAGAAGTCTTGTCAGTGCCGTGTGGCAAGAATGCTTGGGGCGAAAGCCGGACTGAAATACGTGCAAAAGACTGTGACTCTCCAAATATTGATAAAGGTTTTTGTGCACGTGTCTTTCAAGAGGTTTGGAAAGGCTGGATAATATTAAAATGGGTCTATAGTTATTAACATAAGACAGATCTTTTGATTTAGGCAAAGAGATAACCTTGGCTTGCTTCAGTTCTGATGGAAACATATTTTTTGGGATGCATAAGTTATAAATATACGTTAACGATTCTACTGTATAGGGAAGGGACAGTTTCAGGATTTTAGGGCTGATCTCGTCAGGTCCCGATGATTTTTTGTTTTTCAGTGACCCGATCAGTTTTCCTACTTCATACACAGCTAGAGGCGGTATAGAGAAGGGGGGGGGGGGGGTTTGTCCTTAGTCTTCTGCTTACAGAAGTTAAGCAGGGCCTCCGGGCATGTGTAAGACGCGTTACCGCTTGAGGGTATGATTGACTCGGCAACAGACAGAAAATGTTTATTAGAAGTGTCTGCAATAATACTAGAAGGAATGGCTGACGATTTCTTGCTGTTTCCTCGGGTGTCGAGATTAACCGCGCGCCAGAGTGCGGCAGTATCTCTGTCTTCTTTAATCATTCGTTCAAAGAGAGACTTTTGAGCCCTGCGTACCATAGACTTGACACGGTTACGTTGTTTTTTGTATTCGTTAAATAGCTTGTGTCTCCTTAAGTCATTTCTCAATCTCATAGCTTCGATTATTTCTTGTGTTAGCCAAGGCGGTAACGTGTGGGTTTTTTTTACCCGCTTTTGCCGCAAAGAGGCGTGTTTGCTAAGTACTCTTGTAAAGAGTCCATACCAAACAGCCAGAGCCTTTTCAGGGTAAGTTTCGTTATTAACGACATTAAATGGTGTTTGATCAAGGTCTGCTAGAAAAGCAGACTGATTAAACTGTTCAAATGAGCGATACGTTATAGTTGTGTGCCCGTTCTTACGATGCACTGGCAGTTTTGTTGACCATGAATACACAGTAGGAAAGTGATCACTGATACTGAGGTCAGGAACACTAACATTGAATACACTAAGGGCACGGCTGGTGTAAATGTGATCAATGAGTGTTGCGGTTGTTTTTGTGATCCTAGTAGGGGCCGAAACTAAGTGTTCTAAGCCTGTTTGTGTGGTGATGCAATCCCATGCGGTATGGGGCTTCAACATATCTATGTTAAAGTCGCCTAGTAGCAACGCGTCACACTGAGTTAGGTAAGCCAACTTTTTCTACTGCATGCAAAAAATCATCGTACCATTCAAACTTGGCTGATGGGTTACGATAACAAAAGCCGATGAAGACGGGTTTAGTTTTTGGAGCCCTAAATTCCAACCAAATGCACTCAACTTCTGGAGTTTCTATGTCCTCACGCCTTTTTACTAAATGTTGGATTGATTTATGGATTTAAACCAGTTTGACCAAGTACACGAGGGTCACGTCGAATGATGCTAAAGTTATGTATGCGAACGGCTTCATCGCTTATGTCAGAGTTAAGTCGCGTCTCACTAAGACCAAACAGGTGGAATGGTTCAGACGAGTTTAGAAAAACATTCAAATCGGCCACCTTGTTAAAAAGATGGTAGATGTTCAAGTGACCAGTTTGAAGGCTTCCGTGTGTCTGAGCATTATGGATCATGTTGAATTCTAATTCTTACAATTGAAGCGCAACACAATACAAGAAATATAAACAGAGAGAATAAGAATAAAAGTGTCAACGCAGTAAAACGCGGCTGAAGTTATAGCACCTCGTATCAAACGTCACAAACGGTGTCCAACACAGCGTTATCAAATGAAGATCGCTTTTGGTTGCTGGTAAACGGAAGATGGTGGGTAATTAGTCCAATGAACACCGCTAGGGAGAGGTTGTTACTGCCACGGTGTCGCAGGCGGATACATCAGTTGCTGTTGCTGCAGCCAGTCGGGGGCAACAACTGATGTATCTTGATGCTCCTGAATGGGCTGTAGTTGTAGGTGCTGCTCTTGTAGATCCTGTTGTTGCTGTTGCGGAGGCTGACGCTGTCGTTGTTGTCGTTGCCGCTGCTGTAGTTCATTTTGCTCCTGTTGTGGGTATCGCTGTTTTGGCTGCTGTTGCTGATGGTGCTTCTGAACAGCGGATGACAAGCCCACTGGTGCCCGCCCCGCAGCAATGTTTGAGTAAAGCTGCTTAGCGGTTGTTACATTAGGAGATGTAGCGTCCCGTTGAGAGGTTGTTCGGTGGCCATCTTCCCCGCCGTATTTGATGTTACCGGACAGCCTCCGCGTGCCCACGTGGTACGGGTGGATAGGGTCAAGCCCGCCTTTGTTGTCCACTCGGTACAGCGCCTTGCGAGGTAGACCATTTGACGTGTGAAAGATGCCGGTGTAGTCTATAAAGGAAACGCCCAGCTTCTTCGCCACGTGGCACAGGTTGGCGTTGGACGGGAAGATACGCCGATTTAAACGCGAATTTCTCCCCTGCCCAGCAAGCAAGATGGAAGAGGCCTGGACTCGTGCTTTGGGGAACGCCGTTTTGCAGACTGTAACCAGCTTCTCCCACTGCTGGCTGGTGATCTCCCGCTGCTTGCAGTCGTTCTCCCCCACGTGGAAGGTGACCAGTTGGACGCGGGGTCACGGCGTCTGCTTCATGCACGTCAGTCAGGTGGGAGGTTTGCAGTCCCGACACAGAAATGATCTGCACCCTCTCACCCTGGCACATTGTCATTTTCTCTCCCTATCCGCCATGACATGATGTGCGAGAATCTCTTCGCTTGGAGGAGGACGGATGAGGGTTTGTGGTTTTTCGCCGTTAATCCGATTACCATTCCTCTCAGCATGGTCACGCTCACCTGCACCGTTGATCTCCGCTTGCTTCTCAGCCTCTTTCGGGGGCGCGTGGACCGTTATCGGCACACCGCCAGAGGCCTGATCCTTCCGGGTACTTGACGAGCTGACGGTTTTCGGAGGGGTAATCCTTACTGGGATCACTTCACCACCTGCGGCAGCAGGGTTTACACCGCCGCCGTCGGTAATCCCCTTAGCGCCGTCATTGGGGCGCTCGTTTCCTCAGGCAATGACTCGTTGAGCTGATTGTCGAGCTGAAGGAGTTGTGTCTAGAGACTATAGCTTCCATTCTTTCCACGTGACTGCGCACGTCATGGATGAAGTAGGTGTCACTGTCACGCGCAGAGTTAAGGCCCTGCAGTGTGTTGTGTAGGTGGCAGTGAAAGTCAGACAGATCGGTCAGCTGGTCCTGTATCTGGGAAAGTTTGTTGCGTACAAAGGACTCAGACATCTGCAGATCACTGGCTACCGTCACTGAGATTTCACGCAACTAGGTTGTCTAACTGGTCCAGTCTTTTCTGGGTAACTCCTGTCGCAGGGACTCGACAGCAGCAAGTCGGGGCATTAGCAGGCTGATGGTCGGCTTTGAGTCGCTACACCCAGTTGCGAGTTCGCAGCTAGAAGTGCCCTCCTCAGTGCAGGCGACCGGAGCCCGGGCCGAGGACACGGCCTCTTGGGTGAGGTCACTGACAGATGCTGTGTACAAAACGATAGGACTGGCTACGATGGTAACGGATGACTGGCCCAGAAGAACATTAGCGAGGGTGGATGAGAGGCGATAATCCCGTTGAAGTGTCTCACCAGGGGACGGGGAAGGGGGTGGGATAAAGAGAAGGGAGGAGGTCTGACCGCTGGTCGTAGCACTGTGAGCTGGGGAGATGTTGCTAATGGAAACAGTCAGTGCCTCGGGCATGGGATTAGTGGTGGTGGTGGTGTTGGGGGGGGGGGGGGGCTCAATGTTAGAGCGCTGAAAGGCTGACGGGGACACAGGGTTACAGTCATCCACTTGTGATGTACTTAAGGGATACTGCTGTAGGAGGAGATCTGAAGCGGTTGCTGAGCTCTCAGGTTCTGGCTCGTTTAAGGTCCTGGGAGGGGTGTCTGAGAGTGTTACAATCGGGGGTGGGGGGGTGGGGGGGTGGGGGGGGGTGGAGCCAATTTGTCGGTCCCTAGACACGCCAACAGGCGTATCCGCAGGCACATTGTCCGCCGGGTCTGCGCAGCCGTCCTTTGGCTGCGGTACGAATGTACACAGGGACTCGTACTCACTGACCACCCACGCGTCCTTGTTATGCCCCTGTATGAGGCACGTGCCTCCGGTCTTGCGTTGCACGTGAAAGTAGAGTGTTATTGTTATTTTGGGCTTTTCGTCTCCCCTGACCTGAATGAACGTCTTGCCCAGGTCATCAGGAAGGGCAGGGGCGGAACAGGCCAGATAAATATCTCCACACTCGACCGGTTCATTCCTGTTGTCTGTGTCTCTCCATATTACAGTGTAGCCCCCTCTAGCCTGGAGCAGGTGCAGGTAGCGGTGGTAAAGGGCAGTTCGTCAGCGCTTGAGAGTGATGACGCCTGTGGGGCCGTTGCTGTAGAACCGTGTTTGCTGGCCGCACGCAGTATCCTTTAGCACTGCCTACCCGGCACCGGCCTCCACGTGGCGTGGGTGGGTAGTCCACTCAGTCCCTGACTGAGTGGGCTAGCAGACGGGTGCCATCTTTGTCCAGGATTAGGACTTGATGTCAGCAGATATGTTGTTCAGCCTTTTCACTGGTCAGGTTTTTAAGGAGCTGTGCTAACCTAGGTCGTACCATGTTGGATTGGTCCTTAAAAATACTCGTGACTTTTTGGTCCTTTGGATCCCAAGTGTTTGCCGTGCTTGGAGACCCGTGTCGGGGGAGAAGAGGATCCTGGTGGCTGAGGTTCCCTTTGGGCTGCGGCTCACTGGTGCCAACACTCCACTTCGGCCTTGACTTCTACCTAAACGGGAGGCTAGTCGTACCGGCCTAGTCAATCGGCTCTTGTCACGTTGAGCCCTATCCCACTGTTGACATGCGGGTTGATATACGGAGCACCATGCTATAGCTTCTGCTGCTGATTAGGTGCTTTACGCCAGTATTCCCCTGCATTCAACAGTGTGATAGAAGGCGGTGGCTCAAACGGTTCAATCGGGCTTACCCCCTTGAGTATATCTTTCGGGCAGTCTCCATTGTGCGTCGGCTGGAGACCCGCCGACATTTGCACTTTCCCTTGTTGGGCTCGGTGGCGGGCGGGGACCCCCGGGGGATGAATAGCTCTACTATTATAATATGGATAAAACAAAACAAAACAAAACAAAAACTTGCACAGAAGCGGCACATAGCCACCAACATTGAACATGACAGTGACTCGGACTGTGAGGAAGCAACGCCTCAGGCGTCAGCCGTATGGCCTCGCTTCCTCATTGTCCATAGCAAGGTGAAGGAGAAACCTGTTACCAAGCTACATCCTTTTCTGGTGGGCGAGACACTCAGGAGCCGTGTTGGCAGGCCTGACGCCCAGCGCCTCAGGTCTGGTGACTTGCTGGTGGAGTGCCATACCCGGGCACACTCCAGCGGGCTACTGAGGCTCTCTTCCATCAGAGACACTCCGGTGGAGGTCACACCCCACAAGACTATGAATTCGTCAAGAGGCGTAATCAAAGATCAAGCTTTGGCAGAACTGTCAGAAGATGAACTTGTACGGAACCTTAAGTCTCAGGGGGTGACTTACGTCAGGCGCTTCGCTTCCAAGCGAGGTGGTGGGGAGATCCGTCTCCCTACCATCATCCTGACGTTTGGCACCCCCACCCCTCCTACTACCATCTGGGGAGGTTACTACTCCTTGAGAGTGAAAAGGTACGTCCCTCTCCCCCTCCGGCGCTTTAAGTGCCAAAAGTATGGCCATGGGCAGAAGACCTGCCGTCAGGCGGAGGCTTCAAGCGCCCGTTGCACTAAGCCTGGACACTCTGCTGAGTCCTGCACAGCCACCCCCCTGTGTGTGAATTGCCAGGGGGCGCATATGGCTTCGGATAAGAAATGCCCTCGTTGGATATCCGAGTGCAAGATTCAGCAGGTGCGTGTGGAGAAGGGACTGTCCTTTCTAGATGCCAAAAAACTGGTTGAAGGCTCTGGTGCAGCTGCGGCTGCCCCAACCTCTAACACCTCAGTATATACTTTCAGTGCAGCGGTGGCAGGCAAGCGCCCCACCAAAGACTTTTCATGTCAGACCCCAACTTCTTGGTTGGGGGCGGAGCCTCGGCTCATCTCGCCCCTACGATGGTAAAGAGGAGCCAGGGAACGCAGAAGGCGGACACTGCCGGTCCGGTTGTGCCGCCTTCTGTTGCCCCTAAGCCTCAGCCCCCACCCAAACCTGCTATTCAGTCAACTCCAAAGGCTTCTGGCTCTGGTCAGCCTTCTAAGGCCGCTAACTCTAGCGGCAGGAACGCTGCCCAGGACCAGGGGTCTAAGCAATCTATGGGACCGCTGTGCGCACGGGCCCAGAAGGGGAACACTGATGTCCCCCTTCAAAACAAATATGCTGCACTGGAGGAGCGGATGGAGGGAGTGGAAGTTTTCGTTGCTGATTTTGCGGCAGCTCCACCCCCTTCATCTCCGAGGAACCAGAGGAGGCCCGGGAGCCGGCCCCCCTCTGTTTCTTCAACTCCTTCCAAGGCAAAAGAAAAAGGGGGGAAAAACTCTTCACCCCCAGATAAGACATAATCATGTACTCTATGCTTCAGTGGAATTGTCGTGGTTTTCAAGCTAACTTTGAGGAATTACGTCTTTTAGTCAAGTTCTATAACCCCTCAGTAATATTTCTTCAGGAGACTTACCTGAAGACTTCTGACCATGTATCCTTTAATGGTTTTAACGTTATACACAAAGGCTCTGATTCGGAGAGGCGCTCGGGTGGAGCGGCTCTTCTCATTAGTAGCCAAATTTTATGTAGCCCCGTTAGCATCGACACCTGTCTTCAGGCTGTCGCAGCTCGGGTTACCTTGAAGAAGACCATAACCGTATGCAGTATTTACCTGCCACCATCACTGCGGGTCAGTAGCAATGATGTTTTTAACTTAGTAGATCAACTGCCCCCTCCCTTTATTCTCATGGGGGATTTTAACGGTCACGCTCACCTTTGGGGCAGTGACCACTATGATGGCAGAGGTCAGATGTTAGAAGATGTTTTTTCTCAACTTAACCTATGTATCTTTAACGATGGCTCACCTACATACTCTAACTCAGGTTTAGGATCTAATTCTGTTCTAGACCTCACTGTGTGTGATCCTTCTCTCATGCTGGACTTTGACTGGAAGGTTCACGACGACCTGTGTGGTAGTGACCACTCCCCAGTAGTTCTGTCATCGGTCAGCTGTGAGGAGGATTCGCCGGTGGGGCGCTGGAATCTCAAGAAAGCTAACTGGCCTCTGTTCGCCTCCCTCTGTCAGTCTCGTCTTACAGAGGAGGTGGTCATGTCAGCTGAAGAACCTGTTTCTTGTTTTACTTTGATTTTGTTGGACGTAGCAGGTGAAACCATCCCTAGAACTTTCACATCAGTCCCTCGGAAGCCGAGAGTACCATGGTTCAATGAAGAGTGCCACAAGGCCAAAAAAATACGCAAATCTGCTCAGCGACGTGCTTTTCGTAATCCGTCGCAAGCAAATATTTTAACATTTAAAAAACAGCGGGAGAAAGCCCGTTACATATTTTAACGCGAACGCCGTGCTTCCTGGAAACGCTTCGTCTCATCTTTATCTTCTAGGACTCCGTCCCAAAACGTTTGGAAGGCTGTTCGAAGAATTAGGGGCAGGGGTGGCTCGGCTTCTGTCGGCCATCTTAGAGATGGTGTCAGTTTGGTCACAGATAAAAAGGCTGTGGCCAATTTGCTTGCCTCCACCATTGCCCATAATTCTTCAACAGAGCATTATTCACCTTTCTTCCAGAGAGAGAAGGAGAAGCGAGAATCTTGTGCTTGTGATTTTATATCAGATAACTCGGAAGACTATAATGCCCCCTTTACGTTTTCGGAATTGCAGCAAGCCATGCAGAAATGTACTGACTCTGCTGCTGGATTAGATACCATCCATTATCAGCTCCTAACTCATCTGCCTGAGGATTCACTCCTTGTACTTCTCAAGGCCTTTAACCATATCTGGATAACTGGTCGTTTTCCGCCATCTTGGCGCCAGGCTGTGGTTGTGCCAATCCCCAAGCCGGGTAAGGATCCTTCCGACCCGGGCAACTACCGGCCAATAGCTTTGACATCATGTTTATGTAAGACTATGGAATGCTTGGTCAACGCCCGACTGGTGTGGCATCTTGAGTCACGTGGTCTCATCACAGACCTCCAGTGCGGTTTCCGGCGCTTCCGTACAACTGACCATCTAGTCCGCTTTGAGTCTTTTATCCGAGATGCTTTTGTCAACAAACAGCATGTCTATGCAATTTTCTTTGATCTTGAAAAGGCATATGACACTACCTGGAAGTATGGTATAATGTCTGATTTGTCGGACATGGGTTTTAAAGGGCACCTGCCTGTTTTTATTCACAATTTTTGGTCTAACAGGTCGTTCCATGTCCGTGTGGGCTCCACCCTCTCCGACTCCTTTGAACAGGAGATGGGTGTCCCGCAGGGCAGCATTCTATCTCCTGTTTTATTTAGCATTAAAATAAATAACATTGTAAAGGCCGTCAAGGATGATTCTGAATGCTCTTTGTTTGTGGACGACTTTGCTTTGTGTGCACGAGGTCGAGGACTTGCGTCCCTAGAGAGGCGCTTGCAGCTGTGCGTTGATCGCATCCAGGGGTGGGTGTCTCTCAACGGATTCAGGTTCTCGCCCTCCAAGACAGTCTGTGTGCATTTTACTAACCAGACGAAATTTTTTCCAAAACCTACCCTGAGCATTGCTGGAGTGCCAATTTAGGTGGCCGAAGAGGCAAAGTTTTTGGGGGTCATCTTTGACAAAAGATTGACCTTCTGCAACCATGTTAACTACCTTAGAACCTCTTGTCAGAAGGCCCTCGACATTCTTCGTGTCGTTGGTCGTACTGACTGGGGTGCAGACCGCATTGTCTTACTTCGACTGTACCGGGCCCTTGTTCGGTCAAAACTGGATTACGGCTCTGTGGTATATGGCTCGGCTTCCAAGTCTGTTCTACAGCGTCTGAACACAATTCACCATCAAGGTGTGCGCATATGTCTAGGGGCCTTCAGGACATCTCCAGTTCCTATTCTGTATGCCGAGGCCGGGGAGCCTTCTCTCAGGCTCCGTCGCATCCGCCTCATGCTCAGCTACGTTCTGAAGCTGAAGGCCCATCCAGACAATCCTGCCTATGATTGTGTTTTTAACCCGTCGTTTGCAGAGATTTACGATGCCCATCCGGGAGCTGTCTGTCCACTTTCCTTCCGTGTCCGACCTCATCTGCAGGCGGCCGGAGTGGACCTGGACAAAGTTTCGGATTCTCTGCAACACGTCACTCCACCCTGGCTACTACCAGTTCCTGACATCTTGCTGGACTTGACCGCCCACAAGAAGGATTGTACTCCACCAGCCATATACCAACAGAGCCTCAATGAACTCCTTTCAAGTTTTCCTGGCTATTGTCGTCTTTATACGGATGGGTCCAAGTCTGAGGATGGGAGAGTGGCTGCGGCTGCAGTGTCCTCTCGCCATCCTAGACGCCCATTTAAACTCCGCCTATCTGACCATTCCTCTGTATTTAGTGCAGAACTGCAGGCAATTCTGCTGGCACTCAAGCATGCCTATCAGTCTCGGGAACGGAACTTCCTGATTCTGTCTGACTCTTTTTCTGCCCTGCAGGCCCTTCAGGGCGCGGGAACAGACCACCCACTGCTGGTGCAGATTAGAGAGCTCTACGCAGATTTGATGAAGGAATATTATGACATCATTTTTATTTGGGTCCCAGGCCATGTGGGCATCGAAGGCAACAGAATCGCAGATTCTGCTGCCAACAGTGCCCGCAGTGACCCTGTCCCTGACACACAGACTGTTTTTAGTGATTTTAAACCTGTGATTAGTGCGTACATAGGCCGCGAGTGGCAGTCCGAGTGGGACAAAGAGGAAGGGAACAAGCTTCATGAAGCTCTTCCTACGTTGTCCGACAGTCTACCTTTCCGCTGCGGCAGCCGCCGTGAGGAGACTGTCCTTGCTCGGCTCCACATCGGGCACACTTATGTTACGCACTCTTACTTACTTAAACAGGATGAGCGTCCATGGTGTTTTGCCTGTGATGAGCAGTTTTCTGTTCGACACTTTTTGCTGTATTGTGCTGACCTAATTGACACCAGATATAAACACTTCACAGCAGACTCATTGAAGGTTTTGTTCCGGGATGTTCCCCCGGACAAAATCTTCAATTTCTTGCGAGCATGCAATATTTTTAACAAGATCTGAGCATTCATAGACTATGTGAATCTTTTTTATTTGCCCTTTTTGAGAGTCTGTAGACGTTTCTTTTAAAGACATGTGCGACATTTTAGCCTGAGATTTTTAATCTATATTTACATCTTGTCTTAAGACCTTGCTTTTAGTCTGGCTGACCAGATTTTTACCCATCCCGCCGTGAGATGGCCTTAGTCGCCTGCTCGGCGTTAAACCCAAATAACTAACTAACTAACCTTTAGCACTGGCTTATCTCTCTTGAAGGGGTTGGTTGGGGTGGTGGGGGCGGTGGTGGGGCATTGCGTCACGATACTCAAGGGGAGGGATGAAGACTGAGATGCCATCGCGACTCAGACTTCCTGGTATGCTGTAACCTGGCACTCAACACCGTCGTCAGAGAGTTAAACACAGGGGTGGGTGTGGAGGGCGGTGGGATCAGCAAACATTATGGCACCCATCAGGAAGTGCCAACGTGTCTACAAGGCTGTCTGGAGTGGAATCAGGTGTGGAGGTGGAGACGATACAGCAATTTATCACAGAGTCAGTAACGTAATCCAGAGTCAGTAAGCCGAAAAACAAACATTGGCCTCCTAAATCTATGGTAATAGGTACTTGTTCACAGCAACAGGGGGTTCACCAACGAACTGCATTAACCACAAGCTGACAACGATGTGATTTTTGCAACAGTAGAAGTCAGATACACGTGAACTCACAACCACACTTTTTAAGCGTTGATTTCAATGTTAATTAAAGATTTTAAGGTTACCTTGTACGAAGATGCTGGCATCAGACATAGCCAGGAATCCACACTGTCCCAGCACGATACAAACAATAGGAGATATGAAGTATGTCCACGTGTACACTTGAATATATCACAATACCGCAACCGCGACACCACTTACTCCATACTACTCACAGACAGCAGAATAAAGTAGTTTAAAAATCACAGGTCACAAAATCTTACAGAATAAACAATATTCACAGTTCACAGGAAAAAAAAAAAACAACAAACAGAAAACGGACTCTGTTTCAGTATCCTCTATGCAATGACTAGGGCGTCACGGTTGGCTGCACAGCGGAGAGAAGACTGGCACGTCTTACTCCGCCGACGGCAGAAACAGATTGGTAAATCTATGGTAATAGGTACTTGTTCCCGGCAACAGGGGGTTCACCAACGAACTGCATTAACCACAAGCTGACAACGATGTGATTTTTGCCTCTGGGTTCTAAGCTATTCTTGCACCACCCTTCAACTATCATCTTTGTCATTGTGTATCAATGGCTTAATGAATCAAAACAAATGTCTGACAGTTCAAAGGGTAGTGCTGGAATAGAGAGAGAGAGAGAGAGAGAGATGATGATGATGATGATGATGATGATGATGAAACTTTATTTATCAACGGTAAAAAGTTTTGACAGAAACAAATCGTCATTTTACAAACTTGCCGTTGTTAGCATCTACAACATAAAATAGATTAAAAGATAATAATAATAATAAAGAATTATATTTACACATATTTATTTCATGCAACAATAAAATTTATTTTAAAAAAAATTACACAAAATAATAATAACACTTAACATTCATCTCTCTCACACACACACACACACACACACACACACACACACACACACACACACACATACAAACAATATAGATAAATGCATATATTACATGAAAGCATTAACCATCAGGGTTTGTTTAAATGCCCAGTGTTATGTTTGGCTCATCAGGTAATCGAAAAGTTTCGTTTTAATGATTCCAAGCGAGGCTATAGTCGTCAAATGTGCAGGAATAATGTTCCATACAAACGGTCCAGAAAAGGATAAACTAGTTTTAAAGAGGTCAATTCTAGGCAGAGGTAGGGGTAAAGTAATGTTCCTTGAGGACCGTTCGCGTTCTTGCTGTGGCACAAATTTGGTGGTTAGATACTGTGATGTCATGTTATTTAATATCTTGTGCATAAGGATGCATTTGTTGAAATTAAGTTGTTGACGCAGGCCGAGAATGTTTAGATGTCTAAATTTGTCCATGGTAGGAATGGGCCGCGTATCTATCATTTTGACAGCTCTTTTATATATAGAGTTTAACCTGTTCATGTTAACATCACTACAACCGTCCCACACTGTGGAGACATAATCAACGTGAGACTTGATATGGGCATGAAAAAACAGTTTACGAGTATGTGTATCCGTTACTTGTCTAAGCTGCGACAACAGGAAAGTGTTTTTAGCAATGGTTTTACATACTGTATTATATGCGTCTCCCAACATAATTGTTCGTCAACGTGTATTCCCAAGAATTTACGCTCTGTGACTTGTTCTATCGGTTTAGCGTTCAGTTTTAAATGTAACGGCTGTGGTCGGTGTTGGTGTTTTTGTCGTCTAGTGATTAAAATACTCTTTGTTTTTCCTGGATGAAAAACCATATGATTCTCTCTACACCAGTCGGAAACCTCGCTGAGACTACTTTGTAAGCTAATGTTAATGTCAGCTGTTTTTTTTACCCGAAACATGGAGGCTCGTATCGTCCGCAAACAGGTTGCAATTAACATCAGTATTAGTAATATGCAAAGGCAAATCATTAATAAATATTATAAATAGAAGAGGTCCCAAGATCGACCCCTGGGGGACACCGTAGTTAACTTGTCCTTGTTTAGAGTATTTTCCATGGGTATATACCTTTTGTTTTGTGTCTTTTAGGAATGATCTAAAAAATGCTATGGCAGTTTCACTTATATGATATGCTGCTAGCTTCTTTAAGAAAATGTCATGGTCGACAAGATCAAATGCTTTTTGTAGGTCTAAGAAAACAGCTCCAGACATCAGGTTTTTTTTATTTATTGATTCCAGCCAGCTGTCTACAATGTGTATCAGTGCTGACTGACATGAGTGCTTCGGTCTAAAGCCGGACTGATGAATATTTATGAAATTGCCCTTTTCTAGAAAATCGAGGAGTGTTTTTGTATGTGTTTTTCAAGGGGCTTTGACAGGGCCGACAAAAGTGAGATAGGACGGTAGTTATTGACATCTTCAAGATCTTTTGATATAGGGATTTGAATTACCTTGGCCTCTTTGAAAATATATATATATATATATATATATATATATATATATATATATATATATATATATATATATATATATATATATATATATATATATATAGAGAGAGAGAGAGAGAGAGAGAGAGAGAGAGAGAGAGAGAGAGAGAGAGAGAAATGAAATGAAATGAAACTTTATTTCTCAAGGATAAATGATTAGGTACACAGACCTTTTTTCAATCATGTCCTTGCACACGCACTCACACAATAATCTCACGCGCGTGACTAAAACTAATAAAATTGGAAAGGCAAAACGTGAGCATAAAAAACCATAAAAAACAAACAAACCAAAAAACAAACAAACACAAAAAACTAGTTAGCAGTCACTCACACACACACACACACACACACACACACACACACACACACACACACACACACACACACACACACACACACTAAGAACCTGATTAAACATGAACGTTAGAAACTTAGTTTGAACAGCAACAGCAAACTCGATAAACACAACTCAATGCGCTCGAGAAACGCCGACACAACTACACAACTATGGGCTTAAGTTTCTTTCAGCTGCCGAAATAAGCGGGCCCTGAATGTGGACAAAGAAGGAGCCCCAGTAATGTCGATAGGCAACAAATTCCATAGTTTGGCTCCTGAGTAAGACAAACTAGTTTTGAATATATCGAGGCGCGGCCTTGGTATGGATAGATTGTTCCTCGTCGTTTTATAAGGCGTATGAGCAGGGCTAAATAGATCTGTTAGATAACTAGGCGTTTTAGAGTGGTAGATTTTAAACATAAGTACGCCTTTATTGTACATAAGTAACTTACACAGAGGCAGCATGTCGAGGGCTTTGAGTCGGTCATCGGTGCTTTCTTTACTATCCAGGTGTATTACTTTGGCTGCCCTACGATGAAGAGCATTAAGCCTTGTTATGCACGCATCACTACATCCATCCCAAACTGTAGAAGCATAATCTATATGGTATTGAATATGTGCGTTATTAAATATTTTCCTTGTCGGTGTATCTGTAAAATAACGCAGTTTTGAAAGAAGATATAAATTCCTGGACACTGTTCGACATACGCTGCTGACAATGTCATGCGCGTTCCATGTGAGTTGGTCGTCGATAATGACGCCTAACAAGCGTTGCTCTCTAACTTGTCTAATCGGCTCAGAGTTGAGAGAAAGGCTAAGCGGGGGTGGATGTAGCTGCTGCTTTTGTCGTGTAGTTATTAGCATGCATTTTGTTTTAGACGGATTTGGTACCATATAGTTAGTGTGACACCATTTTGAAACATCAGTTAAGCCCTGTTGAAGTGAGGAATTGATTGTGGAGATATTCGCTGACGACACGACGAGAGTAGCATCATCAGCAAACAGGCTACAGCGTACGTTTAGATCTGAAATATGCAATGGCATATCATTGATGTAAATGGAAAATAAGAGGGGCCCTAATATTGAGCCCTGAGGCACGCCATGCTTTAGTATGCCTTCAGCGGAACGTTTTCTGTTAACAAACACATACTGACGTCTTCCGTGCAGGTAGGATTTGAAAAAGTCTAAGGATGCTTTGTTTACGTGATACACTGATAGCTTTAGTATCAACATATCATGATTTACTAGATCAAAGGCTTTAGAGAAATCTAGAAATACAGCACCGGTCATTTCAGCTTTGTTCATGGATGTAAGCCAAGTATTGGTCAGGTGAGCTAGAGCTGTGTGGCATGAGTGGCGAGGTCTAAATCCTGACTGTAATGGGTAAAGCAAGTTATGTTTTTCAAAAAAATAGCTCAGATGCCTGTGTACATGTTTTTCTATTGGTTTTGACAGAGCTGACGAGAGCGAGATTGGTCTAAACTTATTAGGGTCTGAGAGGTTCTTACTTTTAGGCAGAGGAATAACTTCGGCTACTTTCCAGCTGTTTGGAAATATACCATGTTGTAAAACGAGATTATAAATAAATGTCAAAGACTCGACCACATACGGGGTAGCAAGTTTTAAAAAGTATGTATTTATCCCGTCGTGACCAAGCGAGCGCTTATTTTTGAGTTGGCTAATAGATTTGCCAACGTAAAATATAGTAAGCGAAGGAATACTAAAGGATACGTTTGGCGTGAGTTTGTCCTCACAAAAATCTGTAAGAGAGAGAGAGAGAGAGAGAGAGAGAGAGAGAGAGAGAGAGAGAGAGAGAGAGAGAGAGAGAGAGAGAGAGAAAGAGAGAGAGAGACGCCAAGAAACAAGCTGCCTCGGGGTTCTAAGCTATTCTGGCACCACCCTTCAACTCTCTCATCTTTGTCATTGTGTATCAATGGCTTAATGAATCAAAAGAAATGTCTGACAGTTCAAAGGGTGGTGCTGGAATATATATATATATATATATATATATATATATATATATATATATATATATATATATATATATATATATATATATATATATATATATAGAGAGAGAGAGAGAGAGAGAGAGAGAGAGAGAGAGAGAGAGAGAGAGAGAGAGACAATGACAATGACAATGACAATGATTCTTTATTTTACAACGGTGAAAGTTTTGGCTGGCACAACCATTTTTCGAACTTGCCGTTGCTAATCTACAAATAATGCACAAAGTGTGAAAATATTATATGAGAAAAAAGAAATAGAAAAAAAAAGAAGAAGAAGAATAAATGATATAAAAACAAAACAAAACCAGCAGCAACAACAACAACAAAAACGTGCGCGCGCACACACACACACACACACACACACACACACACACACACACACACACACACACACACACACACACACACACACACACACACGCACACACTGAGTATTATAGGGTCGCAGTGAAAGTATTAAGATAATGACGTGAGGTAATTGAAAATACTGGCTCTAAAATAAGAAAGGGTTGTTGCTGTTGTAACTTTCCTAGGCAAATTGTTCCACAGGTTATGGCCTGAGAACGCTAAACTTGTCTTGTAGAGATCGATTCTAGGTCGTGGTACAATAATGAATTGCCTTGATCTTGAGTACGTTGGTGATGGAAAGGAAAATAGTTTCTTAATATAATCAGGCATTTTGCTATTCAATGTTTTGAACATAATTATTCCCTTATTGTACATTAAGTGATTTTTCAGGGGAAGAATCTCCAAGGTTTTCAGTTTATTATCGGTAGTTGAGTTAGGATCAGGTAGGATAAGTTTTGCGGCTCTACGATGAAGAGCGTTCAGTCTCTTCAAGTGGACCTCGCTTGCTCCATCCCACACTGTAGAAGCATAGTCGATATGTGACCTGATGTGGGCGTTAAAGAACAGTTTACGTGTTTCTACATCAGTGATATATTTTAATTTGGCTAAAATGTAAAGTTTCTTTGATATTATGTTGCATATGTTAGTAATATGACACTGCCATTTAAACTGGTTATCTACAGTAACACCGAGAAGACGATGTTCTGTTACTTGACTGATGGGTTTTCCTTGAAGAGACAAGCTGAGTGAGAGAGAGCCTAGCTGGTGCTTTTGACGGGTACTTAATACCATACATTCAGTCTTCGCTGGGTTTAGGATCATGGAGTTGTTACTACACCAGCTGTCAATGTCTTGTAGTGCGCTTTGTAGGCGTGTATCAATAATAGATAAATCCTCGTCGGGCATGTGTATTGCAGCATCATCCGCGAACATATCGCATGAAACATTATGATCGTTAATTGTGAGCGGAAGGTCGTTAATGAACAAACAAAATAAAAGAGGGCCTAAAATAGAGCCCTGGGGCACGCCATGCTTGACTAAGCGGTGATTAGAATATGTACCATTAAGGAGGACTTTTTGTCTTCTGTCATCCAAGTAGGATTTGAAGAACGTGGCAGCGCTGTTGGTGTACAACGAAATTTTCTTTATCAATATATCATAGTTTACTAAATCAAAAGCTTTACGGAAGTCTAAAAAGACTACACCTGTTAGTTTGGATTCATTGATAGATGCTAACCAGGTGTCTGTCATCCTAATCAGCGCAGTATGGCAGGAATGGTTTGGTCTGAAACCTGACTGCAATGGATGGATAAGATTTCGGTTTTCTAAATATTTAGATAGATGTTTATGAATATGCCTCTCTAAAGGCTTTGACAAAACTGGTAGTAATGAAATGGGACGAAAATTATTAATTTCACTTAGATCTTTTGATTTTGGTAGTGGGATTACTTTTGCATCTTTAAATACATCCGGAAAACAGTTTTGTTTTATACAGAGATTGTAGATGTACGTGAGACTCTCAACGATATATGGAAGAGATGTCTTGAGTATTTTTGAGCTGATCTCATCAGGCCCGGATGACTTTTTATTTTCCATCGAGGTAATTAATCTGCCCACTTCATGAACCGCTATAGGCGGTATGATGAAAGGTTCGTTGTTTTTATTTTTCTGGTTACAGTAGTCTAGTAATTTGTCTGGACAAATATACTCATGTGAGTTATTTCCCAGTGGCATTAGTGATTCCGCCACAGAGACAAAATGGTCGTTAAAACTGTTTGCAGTGAGGTGGGGTGGTAAAGACGCACTACTTTTATTTGTACCTTTGGTTACTAAATTTATGGCACGCCATACAGTGGAGGAGTCTTTACTTTGCTTAACTACCTTACTGAAGAGAGATTTTCTTGCTTCTAAAACCATTGATTTTACGCGATTACGCTGTGTTTTGTATTCAGCAAAACGCTTCGTTTTTTTTAGCTCGTCCCTGTGTTCCATAGCCTCTATCAGATCCGCAGTTAGCCAGGGTGGTAAGGCGGCGTACTTAACTCTCTTTTGCTTCAGGGGCGCGTGTTTATTCAGGACACCGAGAAAGACGCGGTACCAGGTGTCCAATGCTTTGTTTGGGTCACTATCGTTATAAACGTCCGTGAACTGTGCTCTATCTAAATCAGTCAAAAAGGCAATTTCATTAAAGTTTTTAAATGATCTATAAGTGATGCACGTGTGACCTTGCTTTTTCATTTTTGGAAGTTTTGACAGCCATATGCAGCTAACTGGATAGTGGTCGCTGACACTCAGACTATCAACTTGAGTGTTGCTAACTGCGAGAGGTTTGTTGGTATAGATATGGTCTATAATTGTGGCTGATGTTGGCGTAACTCTCGTGGGGGATGTCACCATTTGTTGGAGACCGACTAAGGTAGTAGTACACTCCCATGATGGATGAGGTTTCAGAAAGTCAATATTAAAATCTCCAAGAAGCAGAACATCTTTGGTCTGAATGTCTGTTTTATCGATCATGTGTAGAAAGCTATCGTACCACTCAAAGGTGGCTGCAGGGTTTCGATACAGAAACCCGACAAGCAAAGGAGGGGATTTAGAGTGTTTGATTTCTACCCAAATACATTCTACATCATCCGTTTCTAGGTCTTGTCTCCTGCGGGTTATGTGTAGAATTGATTGATGGATGTATACCGCTACACCTGTCTCACCCTGGACTGACGGATCTCTCCTAATAATAGAATAATTTGGGATGGTGATGGCTTCATTACTGATGTGGGAGGCCAACCGAGTTTCGGTTAAACCCATTAGGTGAAAATAGTCGGGGGAATTAACATAAACACAGACATCTTGAACTTTGTTTGCTAGGTGGTAGACATTGAGCTGACCGATACGGAATCTTTGTCCTTTTTTCGATGGTCCGCGCATGGCTTTACAATGTTTAAAGAACCAGGTAACAAAATATGAACACAAAGTACCAAAGCAAAAACTAGAAAACGAATACACATACAAGTAAATATCTACAGGAAAAAAAAACCCACACAACTAAAATGAAGTTAAATCAAGTGTCGGTAAGTAAACTGAACGGTTAACTTCAAGAACCGTGTGATGTAGCACCCCCGAAATAAAAATGGAAGTGAAAGTATAGTGACTACAAGTACGAAATATAAGAACCAGACAAGAGTTAATATAAAAGTTCACGTGAAATGAAGTCCATATGCTATTAAAACACACTTGCTTCGCCACTGCAAACATATAATATACGAGTCCGAGAGTGCGGAGTGAATGTGAAAACAGATACACTAGTCGTTTGATTTCACTTCGATGATCGTAAACTGAGTCAGGTGTACGGGCTGTCCGAAACAGAACAAGTACAGTAGTCATGCAATTTAAAATATTTGCATAACTTACAGTTTGCAGTGCAAACTCACTGTACTATTATGTGTAACAGTTTCACATATACGACCAAGCACTAGTGCAACCAGGTGTAGCTGTCAACCATGTGTCTCTGTCACATAAGGAATTAATCTTTAAACTACTGAGTCACTGTCAAAACCAGACAACTAAATAAGTCGTTACTATAATATCAGATCGAGCGTGTTTGATGACACCTTCACACCTACACCTACACACACACAAACACACATACTCACACACATGCACACACACACACACACGGAGTGTATATGCGTACCTTTTTTACTTCCAGCGCCAAGTAGGAACGACTAATCGACCCTGAAAGCCGGAAAGTAGTAACCGACCAGCTGTGCGCGGCGCAGAGCTGATCGGACAAAACCTCCATCGATAAAGGTCCATCCATCGCTCCTCGTGTGGTTAGAACAAAGACAACATCCTAAAGTCTATAGCTCTTGGCCCTGGAAGTAAAAGAGGCAGCGGGATGTCCTTCAGACAAACGGTCTTAGAAACTGAGCCAGCAACTTCAGCAGGTGTTGAGGGTCCAGGGCCGTGTTGGTCTCCGCTCCCTGACTCTGGAACCAGGCGTTGGTGGGTGGGGCGGCCATTGGCGGAACGATAGGCCCTGTTCCTGCTGGCACTAGTGGCGGGAAGTCTGAAGACTGGAGCTGGGGCCCCTGACGTGCTCGGCGTTGTTTGCTCCCCAACCCATTGTCGGGCGCTGATTGGTTAAGCTGGCTGGTCGACGTTGAATGAAACTGTTGGCGGTTCTGGGCGTCGAACATCAAAGGATGCGATCCGCCAAGGTCCGACAACAAGTTGCCTTGCGGCCCTTTCTCGCCACGTGTCACGTTACGGCTTATAGGTAGGCTGGACACGCCCCGTTGACTGAGAGAGAGAGAGAGAGAGAGAGAGAGAGAGAGAGAGAGAGAGAGAGAGAGAGAGAGAGAGAGAGAGAGAGAGAGAGAGAGAGAGACGACAAGGAACAAGCCTTGAGAGAAAAGGAACGAGAATTTCAGAGAAATAAAGGCGGGAAGGAACTAGAATTTCAGAGAGAGAAAGACGATAAGGAACAAGCCTTAAGAGAATGAACGAACGAACGAACGAAACTTTATTTTCCAAGGATTGAGATATTAGACGCGCAGACCTTTCTTACAATCTGTCCTTGCTAAGCTACTTAAAAAAAGAAGAAAAAAATGTAAAAGGAACACCAACCAAACAACAAAAACTAACTAAAATAAACGTCACACACACGCACACACGCACACAGACACGCATCTACATGTACTCGTGCACATGCGCACTTTTGTACAAACACATACACACGTACGTGCGCACATATCTAACATATAAGTAGGTATGATATTTTGTGTACTATCAAAAACCAGTTGGAAAACAGAACAAACAATTTGGGGGCTAGATGAAAAAAACAAAACTAGCGAAAACTGAAAACCATGCAGCGTATCATGTCTAGAAACAAAGAAGAAGAAAGGATCAGCATTACGTTGTCTTAGAAAGGTAATCATGTACTCTACTTTTAAACAGAGAGAGGGACGTGGTTGAATAGTGGGAGAGAGCGAGTTTCATAAAAGTGCACCTGAATAAGACAAGCAAGATTTGAACAGGTCTATACGGGGCCTTTGTATAGAGAGACTGTTCCTGGAGGTGCTGTATTTCTTTTCAGTTGTCGATAAGTAAGGTGGAGCTTTCTCGTTAAGAATTTTGTGCATCAGTACACATTTGCTTAGTGCGAGGTGCTTAACCAGAGGGAGAAGTCCGATGACCTGCAGCTTGACATCAGTGGATAAAGACGAATCAGGGAGGATACGCTTAGCAGCAGCTTCTTAGAGAGAAGGAGCTAGAATTTTAGAGAGCGAAAGAAGAGAAGGATAGAGAGCTAAAGTTACAGTTGGCACGAGTAACAGGTGCTAATAATTCTGCAGATAGTGATTCGGCAGGTAGGGGTGTAAGAAACTTCCCTAGGCTACCGATGTTTAAGTAATCGGTCGATTCGATCGACGCTTTTCTGTGCAGATTTGAAGCTCATGCAAAGGCATTGAGTTGGCCAACTGGGAACTGGCCCGTCTTGCTTTCTTCTGTTCTTGAGGGTCAGGCGTTAAGCCTTGTTCATAGCTTGAACGTTTCTGACAACGTAGACTATAGAGTGTTTGCTACAAAAATTCCAATGTAGTGCGGAAGGGTTCAGAGAACGTTTGAGAGCTTGTCGAACGGAAACAAGGGAGTCGTTTGTGTCTTTTGGCAAACGATTATCCCACTTGCTTGTGCGTTGGGTCGAGCTGGCCAAGATCGACCCCACGTACGAGGAGTTATTTGATTTGTTCTTAGCTGAGCCATTCTTGCTCACAAACCAGATAGGTGAGGCTAGCGCTGGTAGAATTGTACACAAACCAAAGGGAATCACTCAGCGCTGGACAGACAAACAGTTAGATCCCCTGCGCTGAGCAATTCTTGGCTAGCGTTTCCAAAGATCTTGCTGTTTTCTTGAGGGAGCGTGACCTCAAGAAAACCGAGTACCTGGTTCGGAACGCGGACAATTTTGGACTCGCGCATCCATCCAAGAAATTAGGGCGCAGGGTTGAGTCATCACCAGTCGGGTTAGTTGCCACTAACGCGGGTCGAGGACAACAGTATTTCAGTACAGCGCGGGGGAACCGACCTTTCAAGCCCAGAGGTAGTTTTCGTTTTCCAGGTGGTGAAGGGTTTCAGAACGTTACCAATCAGGATAAATACACGCGTGGACAAGTTAGGAACAGGTCTGGACGTGGTCATGGACGTGGTCGGCTTGCTAGTTCGGACACTCAGTGTTTCACCTGTCATGGGTACGGTCATTTTGCTCGTAACTGTCCTTGCTGTCTGGTGAGTGGGGCTGAGCAGCTCGTTCACACGGCCAGTGTTGCGGTTTCAGTTGTCAAGGAGAAACCACAGTTGGGCGTCTTGTGTTCGGCTGACGGAGGATGTGACTACCTACCTTGAGTGGACGGGGTTGTGAACGGGTTTCACGTTTCTGTTCTCCGTGACTCGGCCGGGGGCAACAACCGCAGGAGTTAGACGTAGTCTGGTTCGCGATGACCAATTTACAGGAGAGACACAGAGGTGATTTCATTCGGAGGAAGGTTAGAATCTTTTCCCTTGGCTAAAGTACAAGTTGACAAGTCGTTTTTCTCAAGGGATCTGATTTGCTGTCATCGACGAACCAGTAGTTGACTTGATTCTAGGAAACATGAAGGCTATCCAGCCAGTGCCGAATTTCATCGGAATATTCGGGTCGCTTGAGCGAGCTCATGTTCCTCACGAGTCGGTCGCGACGAGGGCTCAAGGCAAGCGTGATCGGGATCAGAAGGGTGCGTTGCCGTGCTCAGCTAGTTCGCCTCTTGATGCTATTTTGCCTGACGATCTCATTAAGTTGCAAAAGGAGGATCCATCATTGCAGTGTTGGTTCAGTCAAGCTGCAGGTGGTGATGTCACTTTATGTGGGTCAGACTCTTATGAGTTTGTAGTGAAGGACGGTATACTACAGCGTCCATTTTTCAGAGGAGTCGCATCCGCAACTGTTCCAACGGCTGTACACATCCCTGTACCTTCCTCGCTGCGTGACACAGTTCTGTTGGCGGCTCATGACGGGTTGTTGGCTGGTCACTATGGTGTGAAGCGGACATTACGGCGTGTTCGTCTCAGGTTTTCATGGCCGGGTGTGTCGGCGTACGTGAGACATTGTCGTTCATGTGACATCTGTCATAACAGTATTCCGAAGGGCCGATTCCTAATGTCCCCTTTCAGTTGATGCCACGTATTGAGGCGCCAATTGGCAGAGGTGAGCCATCATTACAACAGGGTTCTGTACCTGTAGAGGAGACCACTCCATTCAGTTCACTTGTAGGTGAAGGATTCTGTCTACAGGTTTTGCCCATCACTCGGATTGACCAGGTAGTTGGAGTGACTACTGAATTAGTGGTCGTGGCAGTGGTAACACCAGAGGAAGACGACGCTTTACCGTTGCCTACTCTTCCGTCTCCACATACTATAGAGTCGTTCAGAGATGTGCACTACGATTCCAATCTGTCGGAAAAGCAGCAGGACTAGTTGCAAGCTACTTTTGCATCATTTCCATGGCTACTCACTGCTATGCCTGGAGCATGAAGAAGTCCGATCGTGCACGAAATTCGTCTGACGACTGATGTGCCGGTACGACGGAAACAATATCCTTTACCTTTTGCCTCCAAGCAAGTCATCATTGACGAGGTTCATTCAATGCTTGAGCAGGAGGTAATCATACCGTCGTCATCGCCATATACTTCGCCCGTGGTACTGGTAAAAAAGAAGGATGGTCAATACAGGTTTTGTATCGATTTCCGAGCCCTGATAAGATTACAGTCTTCGACGCGGAACCTTTTCCGGATGTAGACGATTTGTTTGCTCGGCTAGCGAAAGGCGAGTACTTCACTAAAATCGATCTGACAAAAGGGTATTGGCAGCTTTTGGTTAAGCCGGAGGACCGACCAAAGACAGAGTTTCAAACGCCGATCGACTTGTATCAATGGGTAAGAAGGCCTTTTGGAAATCTCAGTGCCAGCCACATTCGCTAGAATGATGCGATGGTTGTTGAATGAGTCAACTATCAATTTCTTTGACGATATTCTTGTTGCAAGTGTTTCATGGGAGCGGCACTTACTAGACGTCACATCAGTGCTGTCTCGTTTGCAAGAGGCAGGGTTGACGGCGAGGCCGACAAAATCTACACGGGGTTCCGCGAGGTGGAATTTCTGGGCCATCAGGTGGGCCGAGAGTGTCTCCAGCCGATCGACGAGAAAGTCCGAAAGATTCTCGCGATCGCAACACCGACAACGAAGCGGGCAGTGCGTTCACTTTTAAGACTAATCGGGTATTACCGCCGTTATGTGCCAAACTGTGCGACATTGACCGCAACAATGACCGAACTCCTCGCTGCGAAAATGGGCAGGCAGCTGGTTTGGATGCAGGAATGCACAGATTCTCTGCGCCGTATCCGTTCTTTAGGTCCAGTACTCATTTTGCCAGACCTAGAACTACCTTTTGCCCACTATGGCACCGGCCTCCACGTGGTGTGGGTGGGTAGTCTCCTCAGTCACTGACTGAGGGAGCTAGCGAAGGGGTGCCATCTTTGTCCAGGATTAGGGCTTGACGTCAGCAGATATGTTGTTCAGTCTTTTTCACTGGTCCTGTTTTTAAGGAGCTGTGCTAACCCATGTCTTACCATGTTGGATTGGTCTTTAAAATATTCATTAGTTTTTGGTCCTTTGGATCCAGAGTGTTTGCCTTGCTTGGAGACCCGTGTCGGGGGAGAATGGGATCCTGGTGGCTGAATCACTCCACTTTGGCCTTGACTTCTACTTAAATGGGAGGCTATAAGTACCGGCCTAGTTAATCGGCTCTTGTCATGTTGAGCCCTATCCCACTGTTGACATGCAGGTTGATATACGGAGCACCATGCTATAGCCTCTGCTGCTGTTTAGGTGCTTTACGCCAGTAGTCCCCTGCATTCAACAATGTGATAGAAGGCGGCGGCTCAGACGGTTCAATCGGGCTTAACCCCCTGAGTATATCTTTCAGGCAGTTTGCATCGTGCGTCGGCTGGAGACCCGCCGACAGAATGCACTTTCCTTTGTTGGGCTCGTTGGCGGGCGGGCACCCCGGGGAGGTGACTATCTCTACTACTATAATATGAAAACCACAAACAAACAAAAAAACAACCAAAAATGGTACAAAAGCGGCACATAGCCAACGACATTGTACTTGACAGCGACTCCGACTGTGAGGAAGTGACGCCTCAGGCGTCGCCCGTCTGGCATCGCTTCCTCATTGTCCATAGCACAATGAAAGAGAAGCCTGTTTCCATGCTGCATCCTTTTCTGGTGGGGGAGACCCTCAGGAGCCGTGTTGGCAGGCCTGGCTCCCAGCGCCTCAGATCTGGTGACTTGCTGCTAGAGTGCCGCACCCGGGCACACTCCAACGGGCTACTGAGGCTTTCTTCCATCGGAGACACTCCAGTGGAGGTCACACCCCGCAAAACGATGAATTCTTCTAGAGGCGTGATTAAAGATCAAGCATTGGCAGAACTGTCGGAAGATGAACGTACGGAACCTCAAGTCGCTGGGGGTGACCCCTCAGGCGCTTCGCTTCCAAGCAAGGTGGTCGGGAGATCCGTCTCCCTACCATCATCCTGACATTTGGCACCCCACAACCTCCTACTATCATCTGGGGAGGTTATTACTCCTTGAAAGTGAAGAAGTACGTCCCTCTCCCCCTCCGGTGCTTTAAGTGCCAAAAGTATGGCCATGGGCACAAGACATGCCACCAGGCAGAGGCTTCATGCGCCCGTTTCACTAAGCCCGGACACTCTGCTGAGTCCTTCACGTCCACAGCCACCCCCCTGTGTGTGAATTGCCAGGGGGCGCATATGGCTTCGGATAAGAAATGCACTCGTTGGATATCCGAGTGCAAGATTCAGCAGGTGGGAGTGGAGAAGGGGCTGTCCATTGCAGACGCAAAATACTGGTTGAAGGCGCTGGTGCAGCTGAGGCTGCCTCAAACAGTAGCACCTCTGTCTTTACTTTCAGTGCTGCGGTGGCAGGCAAGCGCCCCACCAAAGATTTATCATGTGAAACCCCAAATTCTTGGTTTTGAGCCGAGCCTCGGCTCCTATCGCCCCTGGAATGTAACCCTCCTCCAGTGGTGACGAGGAGCCAGGGAACGCAGAAGTCGGACACTACCGGTCCGGTAGCAGCGCCTTCTGCTGCCACTAAGCCTCGGCCCCCACCCAAGCCTGTCAGTCTGTCTACTACAAAGGCTTCTGGCTCTGGTCAGCCTTCTAAGGCCGCTAACTCTAGCGGCAGGAACGCTGCCCAGAACCAGAAGTCTAAGAAAGCTACGGGACCGCTGTGCACACGGGCCCAGAAGGGGGACACTGATGTCCCCCTTCAAAACAAATATGCTGCATTGGAGGAGCAGATGGAGGGAGTGGAAGTTGCAGCTGGTGCTGCGGCAGCTCCACTCCTCTCATCTCCGAAGAACCAGAGGAGGCCCGGGAGCTCGCCCCCTTCTGTTTCTTCGACTCCTTCCAAAGCAAAGGAAAAGGGGAAAGACACTCTTCTCCCCCACATAAGACACAATCATGTACTCTCTGCTTCAGTGGAATTGTCGTGGTTTTCAAGCTAACTTTGAGGAATTACGTCATTTAGTCAAGTCCTATAACCCCTCAGTAATATCTCTTCAGGAGACTTACCAGAAGACTTCTGACCCTGTGTCTTTTAATGGTTTTAACGCTATCCATAAAGGCTCTGATTCGGAGAGGCGCTCGGGTGGAGTGTCTCTTCTCATTAGTAGCCAAATTTTATGTAGCCCAGTTAGCATCGACACCTGTCTTCAGGCGGCCGCAGCTCGGGTTACCTTAAAGAAGTATATGCATACCAAGGGGAACGACTCAGCGCTGGACAGACCCTGCCCCCACCTATCAGGCACCCAATCGCCAGCCCACAGAGAAATACGCAGGTATAAGACGCGACGATCATCTACACTCCTAAAAAGGATGCATCAGGTCTCGCTTATAACCCATGTCTTTCTCCGGAACACTTAGGTAGTAGGCAGGAGAAACATGCATACACAAACACAAACGTGAACTACGTGCAGGGGATCTAACTGTTTGTCTGTCCAGCGCTGAGTCGTTCCCCTTGGTATGCATACAATTCTGCCAGCGCTAGCCTCAGCTATCTGGTTTGTGAGTATCTATAACTCGAGGCACACTTGTATCGTTACATTGTGGTGTATTGTCTTGTGCATCTACTGTGGGAATTCAGGGTATTTACCCGACCACATTTCGTAGTGCACGTTTGTGTTTGTGTATGCATGTTTCTCCTGCCTACTACCTAAGTTCCGGAGAAAGACATGGGTTATAAGCGAAACCTGATGCATCCTTTTTAGGGGTGTAAATGATCGTCGCGTCTTATGCCTGCGTATTTCTCTGTATGCTGGCGATTGGGTGCCTGATAGGTGGGGGCAGGGGATCTAACTGTTTGTCTGTCCAGCGCTGAGTCGTTCCCCTTGGTATGCATACAATTCTGCCAGCGCTAGCCTCACCTATCTGGTTTGTGAGTACCTTAAAGAAGACCATATGCAGTATTTACCTGCCACCATCCCTGCGGGTCTGTAGTAATGATATTTTTAACTTAGTACATCAGATGCCCCCTCCCTTTATTCTCATGGGAGATTTTAATGGTCACGCTCACCTGTGGGGTAGTGATCACTATGATGGCAGAGGTCAGATGTTAGAAGATGTTTTTTTCTCAATTTAACTTATGTGTCTTTAACGATGGCACACCTACTTATAACCCAGATTCAGGATCTAGTTTTGTTCTAGACCTCACTGTGTGTGATCCTTCTCTCATGCTGGACTTGGACTGGAAGATTCACGACGACCTGTGTGGTAGTGACCACTTCCCAGAAGTCCTGCAGTCGGTCAAAAATGAGGAGGATCCACCAGTGGGGCGCTGGAATCTCAAGAAAGCTAACGGGCCTCTGTTCACCTCCCTCTGTCAGTGTCGTATTACAGAGGAGGTGGTCATGTCAGCTGATAAACCTGTTTCTTGTTTTACTTCTATTTTGTTGGACGTAGCAGGTGAAACCATCCCTAAAACTTCCACATCAGTCCCTCAGAATCCGAGAGTACCATGGTTCAAAGAAGAGTGCCGCAAGACCCAAAAAAACGCGCAAATCTGCTCAGCTACGTGCTTTGCGTAATTCGTCGCAAGCGAATGTTTTAACCTTTAAAAGACAGAGGGCGAAAGCCCGTTACATTTTAAAAAGTGAACGGCCTTCTTCCTGGAGACGTTTCGTTTCTTCTTTATCTTCTAGGACTCCGTCCCAGAAATCTGGAAGGCTGTTCGAAGAATTAATGGCAGGGGTGGCTCGGCTTCTGTCAGCCATCTTAGAGATGGTGCCAGCTTGGTCATAGATATAAAAAAGCTGTGGCCAATTTGCTTGCCTCCACCATTACCCATAGTTCTTCAACAGAGCACTATTCACCCTTCTTCCAGAAAGAGAAGGAGAAGCGAGAGTCACCTATCTGTGAATTTAAATCGGATAACTCAGCAGAGTATAATACCCCTTTTACATTATCAGAATTGCAGCAAGCCCTGCAGAAATGTAATGACTCTGCTGCTGGACTAGATACCATCCACTATCAGCTCCTAACGCATCTGCCTGAGAAGTCACTCCTTGTACTTCTCAAGGCCTTTAACTATATCTGGATAACTGGCCATTTTCCGCCATCTTGGCGCCAGGCTGTGGTTGTGCCGATCCCCAAGCCGGGTAAGGATCCTTCCAACCCGGGCAACTACCGGCCAATCGCTTTTACATTATGTTTATGTAAAAATATGGAACGCCTGGTCAACGCTCGCCTGGTGTTGCATCTTGAGTCACAGGGTCTCATCACAGACCTCCAGTGCGGCTTCTTGCACTTCCGTAGTACAACTGACCATCTAGTCCGCTGTGAGTCTGTTACGATTGTGGTTGTGGTGTTCCGTGAGAATGGTCATGCATAAATCGTAGGAAACGATCCAATATTTATTTGAGCTATCATAATTACGAATCACGTACCTTTTTAGTGAATTTCACTTTCGTTTACGAATAGTGCGGTATTGATTATCTGTTGCCGCAGGGAGTTGAGTCCCGAAGAGTCTAGATACTGCTCGAGTATTCATTTGTTTACTGCACGCGTGTAGCTTAGTCGCGTAATTTCCAAAGAAAGCGGGCAAGGTCGTGACCTGTCTGGCCTACTTTTGTGTGACGTCATAGCGCGCCGGGATTTTTCAACATAGGGGCTGATAAATAGCAGTAAGATGTTTATAGAACATTCCAGTGAAAGTTTATTTATTGATATTTAGGAGTTTTAGTTGCGTATTTTGTTCTGATTGGTTGTGTTATACGAATTTCCGCGATTTTTCTGGAAAGTATGTTACTATAAAAGGATCGTGCTAGGAAGCATGTGCGTACATTGTCTTGCATTTGTCAGTTGTAGAGACACTCAGCGTAGGTACGTGGCCCGTATAGGGTGTACATTGTGTGAGACGCTGTGTATGAGAAACTTTGTGTCGGAGCGTGGACATTGCAGAAGAGACATTGCATCAGTGGTTGTGAGTTTGGAACTGCATTGTGTGGAGATCGCATCGATGAATTAAAATATTGTTGGAACTGTTTCTCCAGTATTGTCTACATCCTTAAGCCACGTGTGACGGATTGCAGCTGAATGAGGGTTATTTAAAAGAACCTTACGTGCGTGCGTCTGGTGTGTTTATCATACTACGTCATGTTTCTCATAATTATTCCACATCTATTATGGTGGTCAGCGTCCTCTGATCTTAGCTGACCAGGAACTCATTATTGTCTCTCCTAATTATTCCACATCTATTATGGTGGTCGGCGTCCTCTGATCCTCGCTGACCAGTAACCCATTATTTATTCATTAGTCCTAGCTCCCAGTTCGCTACTGCCCGCATTGGGACCGCTAGAGTGAGATTGATGTACTTCCACTCGAAATTATCATTCATTAGTCCGAGCTTAGTAGGGCTGGCCACTTGTCAACTTCACGTGAGCCCGTGGTAGCCAAAGTGGACCGTGTCATAACCCTCTCCGTGCTCTGCCCGTGGTACTAATTATATTCTCGTTATTTTCATATCAAGGGAAATTATAACATTACCCGACCGTGATATTGGTCGTATACACTTATAGTGTAACACTTTCTCTGTATACTAATTTGGTTGATCCCTCGGAAAGATCAAGGGTCACAAGGGCTCGGGATACAGGTCCGAAATAGCCATATTTTGACAAAAGATGTTTTTTTCTCAAGTACTATTCACAACTTCAAACCCAAACTTGCTACAGAGATACCTGATGGGAAGACCTTTCTTTGCGTAATAAGCCATAGATCCTGTAGTTTTCCAAGCCGACGTGAAGGTGTATGCCGCTGATGTTAGTAGCCGGACCTCTGATCTTTTACTGGATAATCTGGTGGACCTGTACAATGACGGTCTTCGACAAGAGTTTGTACCGTCATGCCCCTCTGACATCGAGGCGTGTCAGGGACCGTCCATCGGCCCCCTGGCTGTGTAGGGATGTGAGAGACGCACGGCGTGAGAGGAGGCGTGCCGAGCGTCGGTGGAGAAAGCACAAACTGTGTACAGACAGATATATACATGTAAAAGACATGCGGCCTCTCAGCGCCTCACTGCTGCCAGACGACATTTCTTCATGGACAAGCTTGACGCGGCTGCCTCTTCTAACAAGGTGTTCTTCTCAGTGTCAATTGAACTGCTGGGAAAATCCAAGTCTGCAGCTCTTCCTGCTGATGTCCCCTCTTCTGAACTGCCGAAGACATTTTGTGATTTTTTTTTCACTGACAAAATCAAACTGCTGCGTGAGAACATAGATGCTAAGCAGTGTGATCCACCCGTTTTTGCTGTTTATGATGGTCCATGTTTTGCAAAGCTGAAATCTGTTACAGAAAGCGAAATCGCTGACATTATTGTAAAAAGTCTCCAACAGAAAGTTGATTGTTGGATCCTGTTCCGACTTGTTTCCAAAAGCAGTGCATCAGCGATCTTGTACCGTTGATTGCTGCTATTGTAAACAAGTCGCTGTCAGCCGGAACCGTTCCAAAGTCTTTCAAACAGGCTGTTGTTACCCCGTAGCTAAACAAAAACAGGCTTGGACAGAAATACTCTGAAAAACTACAGGCATGTATCCAACCTACCATTCGTTTCTAAGGTAATAGAGAAAGTTGTCTTACAATAGCTTCTGGAACACTTAGAGGTGAATGGTCTGTTGGAAGTGTATCAGTCCGCCTATAAGAAAGGTCACAGCGTGGAGACAGCGGTGCTGAGTGTTCTAAATGACTTGCTTTGTAAAGCTGATGAGAGACTTGTCTCCCTTGTGGCCCTGTTGGACTTCAGCGCTGCTTTCGATACGCTGGACCATTCCATTCTCCTGAAGAGGCTTAAATCAGCTTTGGCCTGCGTGAAACGGTTCTCTCTTGGTTTTAATCTTACGTTTCCGATCGGGACCAATTTGTAGGGGTAAAAGTCAGTGTCTTTAGACCTTCCATTCTGGAGTTTGGAGTGCCTCAGGGCTCTGTCTTAGGCCCTGTATTGTTTACGTTGTATTCACAACCGCTGTCAGATGTTATATCCAGCCATCAGTGTTATTATATTAAGTATGCCGATGACACTGAGGTCTCTCAGAGTAGTCCACCTGGGGAATTTCAGTCTGTTGAAACTGGCATCAAGTCTTGTGTTGACGATGTCACGACTTGGATGGACAATAAGAAACTTATGTTAAACAAAAAAACAACAACAAAAAAAAACAAACAAACAAAAAAAAAAAAAAAAAAAAAAAAAAAACCAACCAAACAAACAAACAAACAAAAAAAAACAACAGAGTTACTGCCCGTTGACTCAGCATCCCAGCTTCAACAAATTCACACTGAGTCTTTTACGTATAGATGACACTGGTATTCCATTTCAGCCTTCGGTCAAATATCTTCGTGTCAAGCTCGATAAGACTTTGAGTATGCAGGATCACGTCGGTGAAATCTGTCGTGGTGCTTCATACTCTCTGAGCCTCTGTCCGACACAGTCTTTGTGAATCTGCCACTGCAAAGTTAGTGAATGCTTTGGTCACGAGCCGTCTTCACTACTTCAATTCTCTGCTTTTTGGTCTTCCATCTGAGCAGATTAACCGCCTTCAGCGAGTTCAAAATAATGCCGCAAGGCTTGTGAAGCGCAGGCAAAAACGAAACCATGTAACCCCTTTACTGAAAGACCTTCACTGGCTTCCAATCCAATCCCGCATAAAGTTTAAGACTGCGATCCTTGCATACCGTCACTTTCATGGCAGTCTTCCGTCATACCTTTCCTCCAGTCTGATTACTTACCAGCCCTCTCGCTCACTGCGTTCATCGGGAGAGAAACTTCTCAATGTTCCGTCTAAAATCTGCCGGTGAACGCTCTTTAGGATGAACTGCTCCTTTAATTTTGAATTCCTTACCAACTGAGCTGAGAAATTCCTCCACCCTTACGCAGTGCAAAGCAAAGTTAAAAAGTTACTTTTTCTCGCAGACTTTCGTGTGTGTGTGTGTGTGTGTGTGTGTGTGTGTGTGTGTGTGTGTGTGTGTGTGTGTGTGTGTGTGTATGTGTGTGTGTGCGTGTGTGCGTGTGTGTGTGTGTGTGTGTGTGTGTGTGTGTGTGTGTGTGTGTGTGTGTGTGTGTGTGTGTGTGTGTGTGTGTGTGTGCTTTTCGCCTGCACATTGAGTTATATACTAATGGTCAAAACGTAAGGGCCACCCCACTTTTTGTGCCATTGTTTCTTGTTGCAAGTACGCTAATAAAATACAATGTTCTTCCGATCCAAATGGGTTCGATATTGACCTTAGTTCAGTGTACAGGGAACAATAGACAACAATTCATCATTTTCCACGAACGTGTCAAATGCAAGTGAAACATCGTATTTTTTTGGTGAAAAGCTGTGCGATATTGGCAAGCGTACCAAAGGCAGGCAGGTATACAAACTCGGTAAAGTCGTGATGCACGTGCTAAAGGGTTCAGTCGTGAACACTGAGCACTTCTGTTTTGCTACAAATACCGGTACAGTAGGAGCATAATTGTCACTTTCCTAACCATGCCACCACGACGAAGCCTAACGCCAGTAGATCAAGGCATGCTATTTCCACCTCCGTCGCATCAGTCAGATCAGAAAATACCTCACCACCGAAGCTGCCACCAAACTTGCTGTCTCTCTCATCTTATCTCGCATCGACTATTGCAACTCTCTCCTTTCCAGCCTCCCTCACTCCACCACTTTCACTCTCCAGCGCGTCCAGAACAATGCTGCCCGCCTCGTCCTCAGAGAGAAAAAATCCGACCACATCACTCCCCTTCTCAAACTCCTTCACTGGCTCCCCATCCTCCAACGCATCCAATACAAGGTTCTGTCTCTCTGCTACAAATCCCTGAACAACTACGCTCCTACCTATCTCTCCAACTTACTTCACCCCTACACTCCTTCCCGCTCCCTCCCCTGGGGGACTTGGGTGGGGTTAGGTACTTTTTAGTTCCCAGGGTCACCCTGGTCAGCCCCACAGGGTGAGTTTTTCTCTCTATTCTGGGGCATGTGTTTCTGTCTACCCTTGGTCCATTCACCTGTATTTGCCTTTTTAAAACTCTCCCTACTGTCTGCACTGCCTGTAGCTCTTGATATTGGATGTGTGTTGCTAAATGGTCTTAGCTTTATTTAGGCCCCATGTGTTAGGTTTATTTAATGTATTTGACCGGCTGGCGACATACATTCAATGTTCTGTTTATTTTATTTTTTTCACAAGCAGTGCAGGCACGTCCTGAGAAAGCATTGTTGCTGTCGGGACGTTAAGCAATGTACAATCAATCAAACCCGCTCCCTCCGCTCCGCCTCCGACCCTCTCCGCCTCCACATCGCCCGCACCAAACTCAGCACTTTCGGCCCCCGCTCCTTCTCCGTCTACGGTCCATCCACCTGGAACACTCTCCCACTCTCTCTCCGTCAGAAACACTCTCTCTCCTCCTTCCAGTCCACCCTCAAAACTCACCTCTTTCAACAGTTCTAGCACTATATCACCACACTCCCTACCGCAAGCTGACTGTCGTAATGTATTTGTGGTACGTGAGTCATTGTCTAAAGCGTGCGCATGCGTGCGCGAGTTGTGAGTGCGCGCTTAGAGTTATAATTATTATAAGATAAGCGCATTATAAATACCGAAAATATTATTTTATTATTATCAAGGCCGGGCTCTAACATGGCTGCAGGATGGAATTTCCGAACGAGAAGTTGGGAGACGTCTTGGGGTGTCCCATTCAGTGATCCAGAGGCTGCTGGCACGATTCCAAGAAACTGTAAGGGCAGAACGACGACACTGCTCAGGACGCCCGCGCTGCACCAGCAGAAGGGAGGACAGATAACTCTGTGTGGCGGCTCTGCGCGACCGAACTGTCACGTGAACCACTCTGCGACGTCAACTGATGCAAACTGCAAACGTTAACGTCAGCAGAAACACAGTCTGCCGTCTGCGCAAAATAAGCCTGGCTTCATGCAGAGCAGCAATAAGAATACACCTCACTCCAGCTCATCGCAGAGCCCGGGTTGCCTGGTGTCAACATGTGAGGTGACTCCAGTGGACTCAGGTTCTGTTTACTGATGAGTCACGGTTCACTGTGTCCTTCGACGACGGCAGGGTAAGGGTCTGGAAACACCAGGGCGAGCGATTCACGCATGGATGCGTCCAAGAGGTGGATCGCAACGGAGGAAGCTCAGTCATGGTCTGGACAGGCTTCAGCAGGAAAGGCAGGACCCCCCTCCACGTCATCCGAGGCACCCTGACTGGACTGCGCTATCGGGACGAGATTGTGCGGCTCCACATCCAGCCAGCTCTCCAAGCCATAGGTGACAATGCTGTTCTGCAGGACGACAACGCTCGACCTCATCGTGCCCGTGTGATTGATGAGTACCTTGAGCAACGGGGCTTCATGAGGATGGAGTGGCCAGCTCGTTTATCTGATCTGGCTCCCATCGAGCACATCTGGGACGTGCTGGGGCAACGTGTAGTCAGCAACCACCCTCACCTCGAGGCGTCCCCCAGCTGACTCAGTTCCTGCATCAAGAGTGGGAAGCGACCCCACAACATGTTCTCCGAACCCTGGCGAACTCCATGCGTCAACGCTGCATTGAATGCTTGGCTGCAAACGATGGGTACACTCACTACTGACTGGCCCAGTCTTGTGTGACTTTTCAAATGAGGGGTGGGTGAACATTCTAACGTACTGCTGTTGTTACAATTGCTTGATTTACTCAAAACTTAAATGAAATTGTTACTGAATAAATTAGGAAAGTACTGCCTCCAAGTATTGTTACATTATTTGTGTGGTGTTGTTGGTGCGTCTGTGATAAAATTTGGCCCTAAGTTTTGACCATTAGTATATTAAAAATATGAGAAATGCGCCATATAATTACCATGTATTATTATTATTTTCATACTAATTTGGTTTATCCCCCGGAAAGGTCAAGGGTCATGCGAGCTCAGGAAATAAATAAAAAAATAGCCATATATTAAAAACGGATGTTTTTTTCTCAAATACTATTTACAACTTCAAACCCACCTTTGGTACAGAGATACCTGATGGTAAGACCTATCTATGCATACTAATTTGGATGACCCTCGGAAAGATCAAGGGTCACAAGAGGCTAGCAAATGTGTGTAAAATGCCAATGTTTGATAAAATTGTATGTATTGTCAACAATTTTGCAAATACTTCTATCAAATTTGGCACAAAGATAGCTGATGATAAGACCTTCCTATGCATACTAACTTAGTCGACTCATCACAAAGGTCAGGGGTCACGGGAGGTTGACAGATGTGTATACAAAATGCTTACATTTTGAGAAAAGAAGGATTTTGCTGGTGCAGAAGCCAGCCCATTACATATTGGCACAAAGGTCACACACATGTAAATCGGACATACACGTGAGCCATAATGGCTTTGCCTTTCTTCTTCTTTTAAAAAAAATTTTTTCTGATGGCATACTCATGTCGCACATTATGAAGGTTACCATATTATTTTGCATTGTTATTTTTTTGTTTTTTATTGAGCTATGCACTGGATCAATACAGTGTACTTTATCTGACTCATCCTTATACGGAGAATATGTGACAGATTATTAAAGCTTAGTTGTGACAATTAAGTACACCAGAAGAAGTTTTGTTTTGATGGTAACCTGCAAATGGCGTCACAGGTTTATGCTGTTCCCACGCACTACATATTGGACTTCAGAATTTCCAGTCATATAAATGGAGTGTAATTGGTGTGTTTAATTGGATATAACGTTTGAAATCACACAACTAGTTTCTAGATTTGACAAAATATGTCGCATCACAGTGTGTGCAGGTTACCCTTTTAGCACCCCCCCCCCCCCCAAATGAAATCCTTTGACGCCTGAACCATCATAGGTACTTTTTGTTTGTTTGTTATGTTTTTATTTCAGGTAATAGACAAAATCAACTTAAGAAAGTATATATTTAATTAGTCTTACATAGAGTTTTATAGTTTGGCAGGTTTTCCACCTTTTTGTCACCATTAGCAAAGAATGACTCAAATGGCCTGTTCTTGTCTTTTCACCATTTTTTACGACTGTACAGCGAAATCGACAAATCATAGGAGTTCAGTAGAAACTATCCCATATTAGGGCAATTGGCACTAAATGATGTTTGTTCTTAAAGCGGTACTGAAGAGTGCTTCTTTGCGTTATATTTAGGGAAAAAACAGTTGTGCGCTCTGATGTTAAACGGCATATACGTATGTATCATATAACACTCAGTTTAAAATATTAGCGATTACTACACTAAAAGTAAAGCTTTGCAACATTAATTCAGCTTTTTTTAAAACATCGACACGATAGCTCTATGGAACTTTCAAAGCAATAATATACCAAATAATGACGTCGCTTTTGCTGTCAAGCGAGGTAAATGTTAACTTTTTTTATCCTCATAATGTATAATGACATGCAGTCCTTTTATCTTGAAAATACAATGGTGGGAGTTACCAGATCAGTAGCTAGCACGGGCTTGTGCATTGACTAGAGCCCTCTACATCAGTTTATGGTGGAATAGGCTCGCCAGGAAGGTAACGGTTTTGGTACCAGCTTCTTTCTTTTTAAAGTCGCTTTTAGTTTTCACAGTACAGAGCACCGAAAGAGAGACTTAGCGGTACGCAAGTCTCTCTCTGAGTGCTGTACACCATGCCAAGAGTCAGACACGTACAGTGTTACGCGAGTCTGTGTGTGTGTGTGTCTCTCTCTCTACATTAACCCCCAAAACAACAACAACAACAACAACAACAAAAACCACAATGATATCCAACAAACAAAAAACGCCTATCGGCGTAAAAGAATGGCCATTACTATGCATTTCCTCAAACACATAATGAAATCCCACTGTGGAATCCAAAACGAACATCAACTTAATAAGATTTACTTATTCTGAAACATATCTGCCACTTGTTCAACTTTTTAATTTCTTTATGTGGCATGCGGTTATTTCATACGTTGGTGGTTGTTTCATCGTGTGTATGACGAAATGCACAGTTTTGGCTATTGTTTTACGCTGATATGCGTTTAAAATATATATATATATATCAATTTTGTTCCTAGCATCAATATTGAAATTAAGAGGAGCAGTGTTATTGAAGGTGTATGTGCTAGCTCTTTTCCAAAACCAAATGTTCTCGGCCGTGTGCACAGAAGATGGCAGTTCGAAATTTATAAATGTGAATTAGTTCAAATAAAGTTATATTATTTGTTAGATTGGTTGGTTGTGCATTGCTTATTGTCTCGACAGCAACAATACTTTCTGAGGATGTGCTTGTGCTGCTTGTAAACAAACTAAACACAGTATATTGAATGTATGTGCCCAAGTGGTCTAATATGCTATATAGACCAACCGGCAAGATACGCATCGGACGCTGCGCGTTCATATTAATTTGTCACACCATAGTTTACACACAAAAAAAGGAAAATCATTACAATTACAAAATATACACAGGAAAATTATATTTTAAAAAACACAACCCGTAAACACATAACTTATCATGTCTTCGCAACACACATCCAATATCAAGGACTACAGACTGCGCACACAGCAGGGAGAATTTAAAAAGGAAAATACAGGTGAATGGACCAAGGGTAGACGGAAGCACGCCCCAGTGAAGAAAATCCCACCCTGTGGGGCTGACCAGGATGACCGTTAGCTAAACTCACCCAAGTCCACCACAGAAAGATAAATGATAAAGTGCACGAGTTCCGTGTTAAAATGCAACAGACATACAAAGCAATAACTTGAATATCATGTTTGTGCACTCTTTGTGCTGATAGTAACTGTCCGTTGAAAAAAGTCGCTGTGACACCACCAGAAACAAAAACGCAAAATTATAAAAATAAGAAAACGCCACAAAATAATGTCCTTTCATCTTCAGTCGTACATCCTCTGTCATCCATCGTGAGCTTTAACGATGTCTCGGAGACTATTATTTTAAGTAACAGACTTTAAACTTGGTCCAAGGACACTTTCTAAACATAATTATTCAAGTAACCTCGCTCAGAGGTCAAGGTCGCAGTGAATCAATAAATAGTAACCTGGTATACAGATGCCTGATGAGAAGACCGCCCTGTGCATACTGAGTTGGCAAACTCCTCTCAAAGTTTAAGGGTCAGAAGAGGTCAGCAAATGGGTGCAATATGCCCTTTTTAGCATGAACCGTTTTCTCGGCACTTCTGCATCAATCTTGGTAGAAGGATAGGTGATGATAAGACCTTCCTGTGAATGCCAATTTGACTCGTAAAAGACAATTTGGACCAAGAGAGGCTAGCAAATGTGCGATTAATGCACATATTATGTTGACAAGTCATAGGATTTTGCAGCTACTGTTGACATTTGAACACTTACGAATGACCGGTGAAAAAGGGCCAAGGCCACAGAAGTTAGATAAATGATGTAGATTAGTCATGAACATGAGACATGAGGGCTTTGTTATTGTTTGTAGTTAATACGTTGATTGGTCAGCCTGATGTATGTGCCACATGTGTCTAGTGTGTTTATGTACAAACAAAACGTTTGCATGTTCTCTTTCATTTGAGACCAAGACAAGAAAAATATGATGAAAAATAGCTTTATATTTTATTTTCCATCAATATTTTGTTTAGTTTGGTCTCAGGCTTTTTGTATAATGAAAGGTGGATTTATTGCTGGAACATTAGCTTATTTGTTGAAAGCAAAACGCTAAGGTTTATAATTATATCACGTTTTACACAGATAGAGTAAAAGCATTCTGTGGGAATGGAGTGCTTGAAGAAAATGAGGAGTGTGATGCAAGCATGGTCGAAAAGGATCCGTGCTGCTCATCCGACTGCAAACTCAGACCCAATGCTACCTGCAGGTATGACCCAATGAGCAAAGGATCTTTGGCCTGACGTCAGACACAGCAGGACGCACATGGCAAAAGGTCTTCAGGCTAACTGTTACCACAGCTGGCCAGCATATGACTTTGTAGGGCCAACAGCAGACAACGTCGGCCTGAAGATCTTTCGCATATCGGGAACATGCAGAGGGCATGTTCAAGTCCTTCATGCGACATCAGTCATTTCTTGGGCCATTATCTGTTTGGCTCACGTGTGAGTTCTCGACCAGTGGTCGTCCGTCCACCGTCGTCCGTCCGCCATTGTCTGGTAAACTTTACCGTTGGCATTTTCTCAGAGACTATTCAAGCCACAGTCTTCAAACTTGGCCCAAGGTTTCTTTGTGGCAAGACAATTCTAAACCTGTCAAACTCAATGACCTTTCTCAAAGGCCAAGGTCACATTGTGTGTGTGTGTGTGTGGGGGGGGGGGCAGAAACAGGTCACAATGTGTCTCCAATACTATTTTCAACTTCAAGCCCAACTTGGTACAGAGATACCTCATGGTAAAACTTTTCTATGCATACTAATTTGGATGAACATCAAAAAGGTCAAGGGTCACAAGCAGTCAGGAAATGTGTGAAAAATGCCAATTTTTGGCTCACGTGTGAAGCAAAAGTGAGAATGTTCTGGGCCAGTGTCCGTCCGTCGTCTGTCGTCCGTCCGCCGTCGTCCGTGGTAAAAACTTTAACGTCGGCATTTTCTCGGAGACTATTCAAGCCATAGTCTTCAAACTTGGCCCAAGGATAATGTGTGACAAGACCTTTCTAAACATACCAATTTCAGTGACCTCTCACAAAGGTCAAGGTCACAGGAAATCAAGGAATAGCTCAACATAGCTATGTTTTTACATAATTTATTTTTTCTCAAATACTATTGACAACTTTAAACCCAAACTTGATACAAGGATACCTGATGGGAAGACCTTTCTATGCACACTAATTTGGTCGATCCATCGGAAGGTCAAGGGTCACAAGAGCTCAGGACGGTAAAAAAAACTTCAAACCCAAACTTCCTACGGAGATACCTGATGATAAGACCTAGCTATAACTAAGGGTCATGAGAGCTCAGGAAATACATTTTTTTTAAAAAATAGCCATATTTTGACAAAAGATGTTTTTTTTCTTTTTCAAATACTATTCACAACTTCAAACACAACTTTGGTACAGAGAAACCTGATAGTACGACCTATCTATGCATACTAATTTGGATGACCCCTCTGAAAGGTCAAGGGTCACAAGAGGCCAGCAAATGTGTGTAAAATGCCAATTTTTGATAAAATTGTATGTATTATCAACCGTTTTAAAAACGTTTCCAATAATATTTGGCACAAAGGAAGCTGATGGGGATAAAACCTTCCTATGTATACTAATTTAGTCGACTCAATGCAAAGGTCAAGTGTCACGGGGATTTAACAGATGTGTCAAAACTGATTACATTTCAGAAAACATGGATTTTGCTTTTGCAGAAGCCATCCCTTTCTTATTGTCACAAAGGTCACACATGTAGATCGGTCATACACGTGAGCCGTAAGGGCTTTTGCCTTTCTTGTTTTAGTAGAATTTTAGTTTTCATCAGTATTTTTGCAAACGTTTCAGTTTTAAAAAAACTTGGCACAAAGTTAACTGATAAGACCGTACAATGCATGCCAATTTAGTTGACCCCTAAAGGTCAAAGGCCACAGAGTTGACATATTTGTAAAAAATGCATAATTTTGATAAAATGTGGATTTTTGCTGGTGCGAAGACTTCAGTTGAAGACACTTGATCACTTGCTTGTTTCATTGACCTATGAAAAGGTAAAGGCTACAAAGGTCAGACTAATTATGTGGCTCCATCATGCATGTGAGCCATAAAGGATTTGCTAGTTTTGTTTTCTGTAATGTTTAGATGTAAAAATTGGTTGAATGAACCATTTCTATACTCTAGGCCTTTACTGAAGTATTCCATATGACAAGTTTTTTTTTTTAATTTTTAAAGTCCCTTCTATTTATAGAAAGAACATTTTAGGACGGGTCTCGGTTGGGCGAATTTAATAGCATGTCCATGATGTCAAAGACGGGCAGGCCTAATCCTCTGACAACTGAAGTAACAAGATAAAAATTACGTCATGTCTAGTTACGTCAACCTCGCCGCTGAACGTACGTAGCGCCGTATGTGTGTATGTGTGTGTGTGTGTGTGTGCGTGTGTGTGTGTGTGTGTGTGTGTGTGTGTGTGTGTGTGTGTGTGTGTGTGTGTGTGTGTGTGTGTGTGTGTGTGTGTAAACACGAGAATTTCCGATACTGCTCTACGCACAAGCTTGGAACTTGTGCAAACACTTTCTTCAAGGGGTGGCTGAGAGAGCCTCCGAGCATATTGTAACGGGATGTCTCTTTGAAGACATAAAAGACAGTTTATAAAAAGTCGGTTGACCCATATTAGAGTCTGTAATATTTGTCATATTTACTTGACATTTTGAATATAGCTAGTTTGGATAAAGACATTGGATGAGTTCGTTAGCCAACTTTGTACCATTTCAACTTCTTCAGGAAAAAGCAATTATTTTCAGAAAAGAATGAAAACAGTACAAAAAAACCTGGACCTCTTAAGAAAGTCAGACAGTGGCGGTGACGTAAAAGAAGCAACTACGTCACCACGCAGATATTGGCGCCAATACTCTAAATATGACGTAATTATCTCTGTCGCACGCGCTCTCTCACACACATGCGCGCATCTCCAAGAGGCATAGATCCTGGCGCATGAGAATCTATGCCCCTTGGAGATGCTTGGAGCGCGCTCGCACGCACGCGCACGCACAAGCACACAGACACACACACACACACATCGAAGCGCTTTCAGAACAGCATGCAGGTGTACCTAGTGTATCATATAGCTAGGTCAAGTCAACCTGATTTCACACAAATTATAGCAAGACTGAACTCGTACAGCTAGGACATTTTGGTGTTGAATCGAGGAAGATTTCGGAAAAAAACAATGATCTGTGTCAGCTGGCATTGAAGGGGTTAATGAGTTAAAAGAGACAGCAATACACACGTGAACCCTTTGGCTGTCGGAAGCACTTGTGGTCGTGATGATTACAGTAGGAATCGTGACAAAAAGCTCTATGGAAAACCAAAGTGTTAACCACTAGATGGGAGAGATTCACAGAGGACAAACTTCAGCTACCTCTGCACTCTGGCAGTGACACCCACAAGTACTGTGACTGTTGTGTATACTACCTGTTTCAGTATTTGGTAATGTGCAAAGACAGTTAGCCACTGGATATCCAATATGTAAAGGGTTATTGAGTCAGTGCTGGCTGATGTTGGCCCACACACGGCTGTGTGCAGGCCATCAGGCCGATGTAGGTCGCCGCAGCGGCGACCTACATCGGCCTGATGGCCTATGCACACTGATTCACAAAGAACTGCACACCCATGGTAACACCCACACTTTATTGTGATTTTGTTTTCACTATTTCAGTGAACACAATTTTGAGTACTGTAATAACTGTACCGTTGCACTGCATAGACATTTACCCATTCTGCACACCCACTGCCATACCTATAGATAATTGTTCTTTTTTGGGCTCCGATGGGACGCAAAAGTGAGTCTCTGTTCTGGGCTAGTGGTCGTCCGTCCATCTGCGGTCGTCCATCCGCCGTCGTCCGTGGTAAAATTTAACATTGGCATTTTCTCGGAGACTGTTCAAGCCACAGTCTTCAAACTTGGCCCCGGATAATAATTTGTGGCAAGACCTTTCTAAACATACCAATGGCCTCTCTCAATGGTCAAGGTCACTCATCGGAGATCAGGTCTAAAATAACCATATTTGGACAAAATTGATGTGTTTTTTTTTCAAATTCTATTCATAATTTCAAACCCAAACTTTGTGGTAAGACCCCTCTGTGCATACTAAATTGGATGACCCCTCGGAAATGTCGAGGGTCACACGAGATCAGGAATTAGGTCAAAATAGCCATATTGTGACAAAAGATTTGTTTCCTCAAATACTATACACAGCGTCGAACCCAAACTTGGTACAGAGATACCTGATGGTAAGACCTTCTAGCCCAGGAGCTAGAACTGACTACTGCCCATCCCCCCACCCCCACCTCACCCCTCCACCCCACCCCCAGTACTCTGAGGTGAGCTTCATAGTGTACCTTAGTATGTCCTGCGATGTTTAAGCCATGTTCCCATAAAATACTAGGAACACACCAGAGATATAGCCGATGTCACAAGTGTATCCCCATTCGCGCTCCTCGCGGATTCCAAAATGAGCTTCAGAAACATCTTCATCTAAATAAACAAGAATTAATTCCAGGAACCCATATCAGGCAATGTTATGTTAAGGCACACCTGCGTTCTCTGCAAAAACAGAATGAAAAATATTGAATCTCTGGCTCACAGTGAATGTATTTGTGCACCCAGTAAACAGCCAATTCTGCAAAATCGAAAAAAAGACAAAAATAATGTGTCGGATGCCTGCAGACATTTTTAGGCTTACATCATTAAACAGAATGTCACAATTACTATCAACTTGACTAGGTGATGATGTGATCCCTGTGAGTGCCACAAAGGTTGATTTTGTATCCCTACCCCAAAGTTATAAAACGCACGAAATTAATTAGAAACAAAATACAGCTTTCCCCTTCATTTTTACCTCTCTTTACTTATTAAGTTTCAATAATGTGAGCATAAAGTGCAAGTAATTGAGGAAAGTTGCAATCCTTTACGATAAGTTCGTGGTGAATGATAGCTTTTTCTCCTTTAAATTTGTAAATTGGGCAACGTACGTTGTTTCCGATGCCCTCAGAAGTTTTGTGTACAACTGGTAGGTCTTCTTCAGGCATTAATGGTTAGAATTGAGTACCACAGTTACTCCCGGCCTGATTTTATAACGTTGTCATGTATTTAGGGGCAACAGTGGCTGAATCTGCTGCCCTACCCCCATTTTACCAGTACGCAAAGGAACACAACATGACTATTACAAAAATTGCTTACGTCATATTCCTCTATTTAGGTATTTCTATTTTAGATATTTATGTTACAACATTTCTTAACAAAGTATGCATATTGTGCATAGAAAGTGGAAAGTTGAGATTTTCACCTATTTCAACGTGTCCCATCAATTTAATTGTAATTCTGTTTAGTTACGGTATAAACAGGGAAAAGAAACAGCGGGAAATGTCTGTAAACTGGGGCTGCTGCTAAAGTTTCTACCGTCTGGAGTGGGAGGCACGATGTACCGATGGCTGAAAGACTTCCTCTTCAAGAGAACAGCAAGATTGAAGTCGACGGCACACTCAGCAGTCTTGTCAAACTCAGGTAAGGTGTACCTCAGGGAGGTGCTGTGTCTCCGACGCTGTTCTTGGTCTATATTGGTGAATCAGTACAGTAGTACCAAGGTTCGTCCCAAACACCCTCCATGCGGACGACTTTGTAGTGTGGAGCGCAGCAGAACACACAGAAATAGCATCCTGCAACACCAAAACTGTCACCGATCTCTTTCAACCAGACGGAAGAGGTCACCTTGAAAACTGGAGACCTTCCAGTGCCACGGACGGACAGGCCAACTTTACTCGCAAAAATAAACCACTGAATTCACGTGGAGGTCTCACATCGAAGCGATGGAAGCTAGAGCTGTGAAAAATCTGTCTCTGATGTAGAAACTGGTGGGGACCATATTGGCGCAAATTTCAGCATCCTGGCGCAAGTAAACACCAGCTAGGTGAGACCAGTAGCGCGGTACCAAGAAACTTTGACAACATGAAACTGCCTCCAAAAACAACAAAGCCAGGCTTGACAAGGTGCAGATCATGGGTCATTCTCATGATGCAGCGACATTCTTAAAGCCATTTGGAGCACCCCAATTTAGGAAATGGAGGACATTGGAGCCAATGGAACGCAGAACATCAGACAAGATGAAGAGACTCACTACACACCCACAGCACTGAAGACTACAGAAGCAGAAAAAGAACAATCAGAAACGCCCGTCTGAACCACTAACTGAAGGACCTGCAAAGGGCTAAAACTGACACCCAAAGATGTGTGAAGAGCTCCCTTCAGATAGCTAGACATCTCGAAAGAGCATTCTTCGCTGGAGATTATGCACAAGCGCTATCCTCACAGCAGCTGTGCCTACATCTACACAGGCGGCTCCTTACAAGACGTCGTGCGGAACGGAGGAAGCGGTGTGTATATATGTTGTGCATACCGCACTACTACCGCCCTCTCCATACCAACTGGCGACATCAGCTCCAACTAACGTACAAATCTGCAGGCGCTCATCACAGCAGCAGAGCACTAGCTAGGGTAACGCAGCACAAGACAGAATATTGACTTTCTCAGCGACTCGCTGTCAGCTCTCCAATCCTTCATGATCCACTGAACTCCTCACCAGGAAGCTTCAAGATAGACTGGATGCCCTGTCCAGCCGCCACAAAGTAGTGCTGCAGTAGATTCCAGCACATTATGGAGTAGCTGGGAACGAGGAGGCTGACACTGTGATAGACTGTCCAAAGCAGGCGCCAGACTATCCCAAGATCACAAGCTCCTGTAAAGAAACCAAGACACCACTCAAGCACCAAGATACACAGTGATTGGCATCAACAAAGTGAACAGGGAGAGCCAGACCGCCATCTTCCATCTACGCGCTGATCACTGCGGGCTCACCTCATGAGACTGGGTCTTGCGGAAACAGCCATATGCAAATATGGCGTAGAATTATTCTCTGAGCACATTCTCCAGAACTGTCCATACAGAGAAGCGGTCCGCCGGCATTTCTGACCAGAAGATAAGCCCTTGTACACCAAACTCTGAGAACCCGCTGCCGAGCTCTTGGCATCTCACTTATTTACAGCCAGAACACTATAAAATTTAAAGACGGCCATCAAGGAACTGGACCTTGCAGCAGAAGTAGAAGGCATTTCAAGAAAAATGGGGGTGGGAGTGGTGATCTCCTGGTGGACACGTGGAAACTAAGTAATTTCATAACATTGTTTTGACTGTGAGGAATTATGAAACTTTATTAGGCATATTCATACTTACACCTTACTAGGTCCTTACGCTAAGTAAAATATATCCTAAAAGACCAAACAGTTTCACGCATTTTGCCCCTTTTCTCCACTAAAGAAACAGCAAACAAATTGATTGGTCAAATTGTGATCAGAATACAGTTCAACTCTCCACATTTTTATGGACATTAGCAGGAACGGAGATACGACACATCCCTGAGATGCACCTTCCCTGAGTTTGACAGAACCGCTGAGTGTGCCGTCGACTTCAATCGTGCAATTTGTTTGAAGAAGAAGTCTTTCAGCCATCGGTACATCGTGCCTCCCACTCCAGACGGTAGAAGCTTCAGCAGCAGCCCCTGTTAGGGACTTTCCCCCCTTTTTGTCTGCCGTATTTTAAAAATACGGTAGACTTTGAAATGGGGCTGGTCGGAGCGCATTCCGGAGCATGCACATGACGTTTTTTTTTTGCGTGCGGGGCAGAAATTCTGGGAAAGAAGTAACAAGATAAAAACGAGCGCTGTATGTGTGTGTGTGTGTGTGTGTGTGTGTGTGTGTGTGTGTGTGTGTGTGTGTGTCTCTCTCTCTCTCTCTCTCTCTCTCTCTCTCTCTCTCTCTCTCTCTCTCTGTGTGTGTGTGTGTGTGTGTGTGTGTATGTGTGTGTGTGTGTGTGTGTGTGTGTGTGTGTGTGTGTGTGTGTGTGTGTGTGTGTGTGTGACAGCAACTAGAGCCCGCGTTTGAGGACGTCAAGCTTGAAATTGTAGGATATTGTCCCTAAAAGAATTATCTCGGGACCTTTTTTTCGGATTATTTTTATTAAGATGCTCATTGAGGAGAAAATAGCCGTTTCACAAAGAACCGGTTGATCCACACTGGAGTCCGTATTTTTTCTTATTTGTACTAGATATTTTGCGTATAGCTAGATAAAAGGGAGATATTGAATGAGTTCGTTAACCAGCAATGTACCTCTAGAACTTTTATAGTGATAACTAAATATTTTTTGAAAAAATTTTTTTTTTAAGTTTTGGGGATTTGTTTCACGAATTATATGGGTTAATCTTAAATCAATTGAATTTCTTTTACGAAAAAAACAATTTTCTCATTAATACCCGCATGATTTTTCATAAACAGTGTTTGCATAAGCCTGCTGTTTGTCCCGGCACTGGGGTAGGATTTGTTCAAATTGTGACCTGTAAGTCCTAGGCGTGAAAATCAGCAAGAAAATTGCAAAGTTGATTCTCTGATATGTCAAATGTTAGTACTGCGATGAGTGACGTATAACATCGCGTCGTCACGACATGACTTTAGTAATGTTTTTTTTCCCCCTAATTTTAATTTCGTGTATTTTGACAACTTGGGGCGTATGGAACAATGAACCTTTATTTTCCAACGGTAGAAGTTATTGGTAACAGGACCAGTTTTCAAACTTGCCGTTGCTACATCTACTACATAAATGACATAGACATGTAAACATACACATACCACACACTGATACAAATCAACCACTGTGTCACTCACAGGATTCACAGCATCACCTTGTCACGTTTACAGTAATTGTGACATAGAGTTTTATTAATGTAAATGGACTGCCGGTGCTATAGAAAATATCTGAAGGCATCTGACACATTATTTTTGTCTTTTTTTGTGCGATTTCGCAGAATTGGCTGTTTACTGGGTGCACAAATACCTCTACTGCCAGAAATTCAATATTTTTCATTCTGTATTTTTGCAGAGGACGCAGAAGGTATGCTTTAATATAATATTGCCTGATTTGGGTTTCTCGAATGAATTCTGATTTATTTAGAGGAAGATGTTTCTGAAGTTCATTTTAGCATCCGCGAGGAGCGCGAATGGGGATACCCTTGCGCCATCGGCTATATCTCTGGCGTGTTCCGAAGGATTTTATGGGAACATGGCTTTAACATCGCAGGACGCACTAAGGTATACTTTGAAGCCCATCTTATAGAGTAATGGAGGCGGGGGAGAGGGAGGGTGCACTGTAGTCAGGTCTGGCTCATAGAGTATTCCTATGAATACTAATTTTATTGACCCCTCACAGGGTCACAGGAGATCAGGAAATAGGTCACAAAAAGCTATTTTTCGACAATTTGTTTTTCTAAAGTACTGTTTACAACTGCCATCCAAAACCTGCTACAGAGATACCTGATGGTAAAACCTTCCAAAGCTTGCTAATTTGGACGACTCGGAAAAGTCAAGGGTCAGAAGAGATCAGCAAAAGATGTGAAAAATGTCTATTTTTCGTAGAATTTCATTTTTTATCAGGACTTAAGCAAAATTGTTCAGCCAAATTTAGCAGAAAGGTATCTGATGATAAGACCATTCTGTGCATACTAATTTGGTTCATTACTCAAAAAGGGTAAAGCTCATGGGGGGGGGGGTTGATAAAAGTGAAAAATGCATAAGTTTTGAGAAAACAGGGATTTTACAAAAGCCAACCCTTTCATTGTGTTAGAATTCTTGAACACTTGCTTATTCTAGTGACGGAAATGTCAAGGTCACAAAAGTTATAATTATGTTGATCGGTCATGCACGTGAGCCTTATTGGTTTTGCCAGTTTTTTTAATTTATTTTTTAATTTTTTGTGCTCCCTGTTTCAGTGATATCAATTTTGAGTGCTGTCTTAACTGTCAGGTGGCACCCGCTGCACTAAAATGTGCACAGGAAAGTTCGGAGTTGTGTCTAACTGCAGGGGTCTGCGAGTATCCTTGTTTGCGTAGCTAGATTTTCTGTTATATGTCTGTGTGTGAGAAGAAGAGGTTTAGTTCGACAACACTTCCCTTTCCTCTGTTTTGTCTTGCATGATCATAAAGTCGTGGGTAGTCCATGAACCCCCTTGTCCATGTTGTTCATGCAGCCACTAGTCCTTAAAGTTCCAGTGGTTGCAGACACATGAGAGTTTACCCATTAAACCCGACACACTACAGCAGGAGATCTCAAGGTGGACCATGATAATTAAAGGGTTGTGCCAGATTAGCTTGGTGCCATCAGGCATCAAGCTAATCTGGCACTACCCTTAAATTATCATGGTCCTTCTCCTGCAACTGGTACATTGTTATTAGGTGACACCTCCCAAATTTTGAAAATGCAGACATGGGGTTTTATGGGTTAATATCTTTGTCTTTGATTAATATGACATTGTCAGCATAACGATATATTTGGGCATAACCGTTAGGCTGTTGGTAGTGCGTTTAGTCGTGCAGGAATCACCTTGACTAAAAGCAATACCGATAGTCAAAGGGTTAAAATTATGCATCTACTGTTATTGTGAGATTCTTGGCGGGTTGTTTCCAGCAGAGTCTTTGCCTGATTTATCAATTCATGGCAGATTTGACCGGTAGTTGTTTTCTGTAAATGTTTGCCTCGACTCGTAGCTCAGTGGAAAGGACTACAGAAAATGTTCGCAACAAGCACCAGCAGCGAATGGCACACGCTGCCAGGGGAAGTATGGACTGTGTTTCTATGGTTATCATATATCAACCTTGTTCGGGATGTGCTGCATTCAGATATAGTCAAGTCCGCTTATAACAAGGTCGGATATAACAAAAATCGGATATAACAAAGCTTTTGTGGAGGTCCCGGCCAAATCTGTTCTTTGTCTTTGTAAAATTAATCCGCTTATAACAAGGTCGGATGTAACATAACAAAGCTTTTGTGGAGGTCCCGGCCAAATCTGTTCTTTGTCTTTGTAAAATTAATCCGCTTATAACAAGGTCGGATGTAACAATAATCGGATATAACAAAGCTTTTGTGGAGGTCCCGGCCCAAATCTGTTCTTTGTCTTTGTAAAATTAATCCGCTTATAACAAGGTCGGATGTAACATAACAAAGCTTTTGTGGAGGTCCCGGCCAAATCTGTTCTTTGTCTTTGTAAAATTAATCCGCTTATAACAAGGTCGGATGTAACAAAAATCGGATATAACAAAGCTTTTGTGGAGGTCCCGGCCCAAATCTGTTCTTTGTCTTTGTAAAATTAATCCGCTTATAACAAGGTCGGATGTAACATAACAAAGCTTTTGTGGAGGTCCCGGCCAAATCTGTTCTTTGTCTTTGTAAAATTAATCCGCTTATAACAAGGTCGGATATAACAAAAATCGGATATAACAAAGCTTTTGTGGAGGTCCAGGCCAAATCTGTTCTTTGTCTTTGTAAAATTAATCCGCTTATAACAAGATCGGATGTAACAAAAATCGGATATAACAAGTGTTTTTCCAGTCCCCGTGCGCTGCCTAGTCTTCTTATAACAAAGCTTTTACATTATAAGCAGCAAAGGAAACCGGAGAATGCTATTTTCATATAATTTGCGTGTCTTTGTTTACCTAGTTAAACCTGGCTGTGTATTCAGACATTTCGTGCGCTTTCGTGGTCATGTACAAAGGTTAGCAGTGATCAGCAGCAGCAACTTTGGTTCTTTGTAGGACATACGAACTGTGTATAAAATCCAGACCCAAATGCAGAGAAAACCCCAACGAAGAAAGCTTCTACACGCCTAGAAAAGACATACATCACTCACTGAAATATCAAACGTGTGTACTGTATGGAAGGCACGAAACGATTGTACAGATGCCACACAATTTTATTTCGTGGTCCAGGCAACAGTACCTCCCCAAATCAGTATGATGTATCAGCGATAACTAGGCTGCTGTATTAAAACTACCTGCTCTATGCAATAACACTTTTTAGTTTACAATGATTTCCTTTAAAATGTTCTGAATAGGTCTTACAACAATGTTACGCAGAAAGACTACTCTAACAAATGTGGTTACAATGAAGTCTTGTCTCCTATTTTTTCCTTTGCTACGCAGGAGAGTTCCCCCGCCCCCACCCTATGAGTACCAGATGCAGTAGAAAGCCACCGTTACGTGTGCCTACTCAGATGGACTGTGAAAAGAAGGGTAGAAAAATCTGAGTTAAAGCAAGGCAACGCTGAGAACCCGGTCCGTTGTATCGGCGATGGCCCGCCCCAGAGCAGGCCGCTTTAATGTTTGTTCAAACTTATAGAAGAGTGCTTATTTATGGAGCGACTAATATCGAGAACACTTGTGAAACAAAAGTCAAATTATTATTCAAGCTAAAGGCGAGTCGCGTTCACATCGCCAAAAAGGAGTCTCGGGTTGGTTCGGGAGTGAACGCTTAATCCACCCCAAAACAACACTTTGTATTATTTTCTATTTTAAAAAAAAAAACGGAAACGTGTTAATCAACTGTGTCTACACTAACGATATATCTGTAAGAAAATTTGTAGAGCTTTATTGTGAGAATCTGAAACTTTGCTTATAACGTAAAAGCTGGGTCCCCTGGCAATTTGTTATATCCAGTGTTTGCCGTAATTTTAAACATAAATTACTGATAAAAAGGAAAGAAAAACATTTTATTATCGATTTGTATCCACACCGCAAAGAAGGGACGTTAGGCTCAGGATGGACACCAATTTGGAGAGTAGCTGATTTGACAAAAACTGATTGTTACTTTAAACAAAAGAAAAAAGAAAAAAATAGTAAAAATAAACTGTCGTTTACGTATGAATTGCAAACTAATCTAGTTAAGTGATTCTACACTAAAATATCCCTGTAAATGAATGAACTTACGCTGAAAACAATTTGTCGATATGTTGGGATTATTACATTAGATATTTCGCTTATAACAAATTACGCTTATAACAACAAATAAATCTCGGTCCCCTGCGAATTTGTTATATCCAGACTTAACTGTATTTGGAAAATGAAGTTAGCTTTCAAGGCATGCTGCGTACTTTGTGGCATTCTAACTTCATTTGCCATGGCTTGTCTTAATCTCAAATAAAGTTATCTTTCAATAGCATGGTATGCAGCATGTCTTTAAAGCGAACTTCATTTGCTTCAGCATGTCTTACAAGCTACCAGTAACTTCATTTGAAGCGGGGTGTTGTGAAAACTAACCAAATTTCCTGGGTTTCTGTACATGGTAATCATTAACAACTGTATTTAATAATTGTTACGTGGTGGATTTGTAGTCGTAGTATGTAAACACACCAGACACATGCACGTAGAGTTCTTTTCAAATAACCTTCGTTCAGCTGCAATCCGTCACACGTGGCTTAAGGATGTAGACAATACTAGAGTAATAGTTCCAACAATATTTTATTACAGCGATGCGATTTCCACGAAAAGCGTTCACAATTTCACCAACAATATCTTCTCTTCCAAAAGTGCACACTTTGACACAATGCGTCTCTCATACAATGTACATCACCACTCACTGCACAACTCCCTCTCTGACAAATGAAGCACGATATCTTGCGTACTCGCTCAATATCAAAGCGTTTTACGATACAATGCAATTATACAAACTGAACACTGTACCGACGCTGTTACATCGCAATCTTACGACTGGACAATGTACCCGTATGCTTCCTAGCACGATCTTTTATAGTGGTATGTTTTCTAGCACAATCGAGCAAAATCGTACAACACAACCAATCAGAACAAAACACGCAACTAAAACTCAAAGGTACATTCAGACTGGAATATTCTGTAAACGTTTGGCTATTATTTACTAGCTAAAAAATAGGTGAATCAACACTCATCCTAACTTCACGCATGCGTACACGAAACAGGTCGCGACCTTGACCGTACAGTCTGGTAAACAAGCTATAAGTACACGGATACTAACTGCTAACACACGCGCGCGGTAAACAAAAGAATATTGAAGTATCATCTAGACTTTTCCTGACTCAACTCCGTGCGGCAACAGATACTCAAGACTGCACTATTTGTAAACGAAAGTGAAACTCACTGAAAAGGTATGTGATTATGCATCGTGATAGCTCAAATAAAACGTCGGATCGTTACCTACGATCTATGCACGCACGCTCTCACAAAACAACACAACCATAATCGTAACATTACCCCCCCCCCCCCCCCTTTTAGAACGAAATTTCACAAAATTTCTTCTCAAATCCACAAATACGATTGTGGTTGTCTAAACCTACACAAAAACCGAAAACAATACAAATTTCACATCGAAAATAAAAACAAATCAACTACACAAAAATAATTAACTCACAGTTCTTTCCAAAAATGTCCCGAATGAAAACATGCTCCTTCACACTGTCCTGCACAGGTAAACAACTTCAAAGTTCTGCGAAACATAGATTAAACTAAAAAAATGAATGTCAAAGTTCACCTCTGGAACAATGTCAAATCATGAATACAGTTCACAGTTCACACAGTTCAAAGGTTACTGGTCCTGGGTCGAACACTGTCGGCTTATCGCTGTCGATCAGTCTCATAAGTTCCGCTTCGTCGTACACCAGCTTTTCCTCCTCCTCTGCATTTTCGTCATTATCACCATAATCATCTCTCATCTCCAACATCGGCTCACCTTTACTCTTCACAACATGGCTGTTGACCTTTGCCTCCCCCGCGTCATCTTCACTACCTTTCTTATCAGCTGCTTCTTCTTTGTCGGCGCTGTCGTCATCTTTTCCGTTCTCACTGCTCTTGCGGCTCTCGTTGTCTTTCCTGATGGTCGCGTCCACGTCCGCAGAAAGGCTGAGCTTCACTCCATCGATATTGCCATCATCATCCTCATCAATGAGCAGGCTCTGCATCGTCTCTCTCATGGTTATCAAATCTTCGACGACCTCTTGATTTTTATTTTCATACACCAGTTTCTGGTTACCTCTCTCGTTATCCTCTTCCTGCAGCTTCAACATCTCCTTTGTCAGAGGAGCTCCGTCTCGCTCGCGGTCCTCGTTCACCCGGCGATTCAGCAACCCCATTTGTTCTTCACGGTGGCACTCAACGTCGTCCCGCAGACTGTCCAAATCTTGCGCCTGTTTTTGCTGCATAGGATCAATGGCTGCTCGCTGTTCTACTTCCAACTTCTCTTTCACCATGGCTGTTTGTATGTTGTCAGCCACTTTTAAAGGGATCGTGTGGTGACTCTTCTCTTCCTGACCTCTCGTAACTGCACAGGTTTCAGATTTCCACTTTGGATCTGGATCGTCTGCGTTTCTGGCACCATCAATGTTTCCGATGATAAGGTCGTAGACTGGTGTTTTCACGCACAACGCCTTCACCTCTCCTGTTAGATACGGGGTGTTAACACTGACTTTGGCGAGGGGGGTGATCCTTACAGTACCGTCAGCCAAAATGAGGGTGGTCCACTTCTGTAGCTTCTGATCTTCAGCTACTAGGTCTTCTTTCACGATGACGCAACTACAACCAGTGTCTCTCAACACTCTCACTGATGCTTTGCCGACAAATCCTGACACCACCGGCATATCGGCACTTCATTCTCAGGCAGCGCGATGTTCGAGACTGGTAAGAATGTAGTCCCATCTCCTACTGGGATGCGTCCATTCTTTTTGAAAGATTCAATCAGCTCCGGTGTCGCCTGTTTTTCTCTAGACTCGAAGTCACTGGATGACGTCACATCATTTGCTAGTACAGCGGCGGCTCTGTGTTGAGACGTAGTATTACTTCTGCCTGCTATCCCGCGATCTTGGTTAGGTCTTCTGATGTTGTCGCCTCGAGGAACATCTTTAGAAGGACACTGTATTGCTTTGTGACCTTTTTTTCCGCAGAGAAAACATGTCAGGTTCTCCACTGGCTTGTATTTCGGGGTATCTCTCACATTGTGGATTTCCTCTGCTGGTGCAGACACACGCTGCTCCTTACTGGACCCGAACTTCATGTTGTGAGCGTCAAGGTATCGTTGAGCAAAGTCGGCCAGGGCCTTTAGGGACTGATCTTTTTGCTCTCTGAGGAGGGCGGCCAGGTCTTTAGAACATGCGTTGAAGACTTGTTCTTTGATGATGAGGTCACACAGGTCTTGGTACTCTCTGTTTAAACTAGCCAGCTCTATCCATTTCTCCAGGTAACTTCTGATTCTCTCAATGAATAGGCCGGGTATTTCTCCTTCTTCAGGCTTGCAGTTCCGAAATCGTCGCCTGTAACCCTCTTCAGTGAAGTCGTACTGTCTCAGCAGGGCGGTTTTCAACTGTGTATAGTCTTCGGCTTCTTCTCTTGGTAAGCGAGTGTAGAATTCAAGTGCTTTGCCAGTTAGAAGCGCACTCAGTTTGATTGCCCAAGTTTCTTGTTTCCAATTGTTGCTACTTTCGAAACGTTCGAATCGTTCTAGGTAAGCGTCCATCTTATCTGAGTTCTCGACGAAAGGTGGAAGCTTTGGCGCACGGGCTGTTTGTTCTCTGCTGGCTAAGGCTGTTGCTTCAGAAACCCTCTGGCTCTGTGCCTCTATCTCCATCTGCTTTAAGTGAATTTCATGTTGTCGCTGCCTCTCTGCCTCTTCTCGTTCCTCTTCTTGTTGTTTCTCTGCTTCTCTTCGCTGTTTCTCTGCTTCTCTTCGCTGTTTCTCTGCTTCTTCTGCTTGAATTTCGAGCTTTCTAATTTCACGCTCTCTAGCTCTTTCTTCTCTCTCCAGTCTCTTTTCTTCTTCAAGTCTCTTTTCTTTCTCTCTCTCCAGTCTCTCCTTTTCTTCTCTCTCTCGTCTCTTTTCTTCTTTCTCCTTTCTCTCCAGTCTCTCCTTTTCTTCTCTCTCTCGTCTCTCCTTTTCTCTCTCCAATCTCTCCTTCTCTCTCTCCTTTACAAACTCGAGGAGGTGAGCTCCTTCGAGTCCACATTCCTTTCCAATTTTCAGGAATGTTTCCATTTCCGATGTCGCCATCTCTGCTTTTCACTGCTGGCTGTTTTCTCCTGCTACCCTTTCCACTGGATCAACTGAAGAAGATCTCGTCAGGGTCGCCAAAATGTTACGTGGTGGATTTGTAGTCGTAGTATGTAAACACACCAGACACACGCACGTAGAGTTCTTTTCAAATAACCTTCGTTCAGCTGCAATCCGTCACACGTGGCTTAAGGATGTAGACAATACTAGAGTAACAGTTCCAACAATATTTTATTACAGCGATGCGATTTCCACGAAAAGCGTTCACAATTTCACCAACAATATCTTCTCTTCTAAAAGTTAACACTTTGACACAATGCGTCTCTCATACAATGTACATCACCACTCACTGCACAACTCCCTCTCTGACAAATGAAGCACGATATCTTGCGTACTCGCTCAATATCAAAGCGTTTTACGATACAATGCAATTATACAACTGAACACTGTACCGACGCTGTTACATCGCAATCCTACGACTGAACAATGTACAGACTCTGTTACATCGCAATCGTACGACTGGACAATGTACCCGGATGCTTCCTAGCACGATCTTTTATAGTGGTATGTTTTCTAGCACAATCGAGCAAAATCGTACAACACAACCAATCAGAACAAAACACGCAACTAAAACTCAAAGGTACATTCAGACTGGAATATTCTGTAAAAGTCTGGCTATTATTTACTAGCTAAAAAAATAGGTGAATCCCCACTCATCCTAACTTCACGCATGCGTACACGAAACAGGTCGCGACCTTGACCGTACAGTCTGGTAAACAAGCTATAAGTGCACGGATACTAACCGCTAACACACGCGCGCAGTAAACAAAAGAATATTGAAGTATCATCTAGACTTTTCCTGACTCAACTCCGTGCGGCAACAGATACTCAAGACTGCACTATTTGTAAACGAAAGTGAAACTCACTGAAAAGGTATGTGATTATGCATCGTGATAGCTCAAATAAAACGTCGGATCGTTACCTACGATCTATGCACGCAGGCTCTCACAAAACAACACAACCATAATCGTAACAATAATATATAACTCTTCTATAGCGCAATATCCCCACGAAGAAAGGCTCAGAGCGCTTTACATCTAGATAATCTAACTAATTGAAATTAACTAACTAAAGTACTGACAACGTACAAAAACACAGTCATTCATGCAGACTGACACAATACTAAAATAATAAACATAACATGTCAAGAGCCTGATCAGATATATACATGTTGATGGGAAAACGAAGGGTTGACCAATCCCCTTCAAAGGCCAGATTGAAAAAAATATGTTTTCAATCTAGCCCTGAAAATGGCCAAAGATGGTGCACTGTGAATATCATTGGGAAGACCATTCAACACTTTGGGAGCTTGGAAAGAAAAGGACCGCTGTCCAAAGGTTTTTAAGGACACTCTGGGGATAGTCAATATTCTGTCGTCAGTACTGGAGCACAATACTATGCCTGGTGAATAGACAAGGAGACTGGAGGACAAGTATGCCGGGAGTGTCTTATCAAAGACCTGAAAAACGAGGGAAGCAATTTGCAATTTTGTATTCAATTCTGAACTTCAAAGGAAGCCAGTGTAACTGCTTAAGCAACTGGTCACGCTTCGATTTTTTTCTGTACAATCCTGCTGCATGGTTTTGAATCTTCTGGAGCCTGTAGAGCAGTTCGTTCGACATACCTGGCATTACAGAGTTACAGTAGTCAAGCCTTGACAAAATCTGTGAACATGCAATTTGCTTACAGGCATCTTCAGTAAGGTACTGTCTAACAGAGCTAAGCCTCCTGAGCTCAAGATAGCAGCAGCGGGACAGGTGAGACACATGATCGTTCATGGACAGAACATTGTCAATGTAAACACCTAGGTTTTTCACACATTTTTTTAGAGGGATGTCCTGTCCACAAACGATCAAGGACTCATCGTGGGAGACCCCTCTCCCTCTTCCTCACGAAGCCCCTTCTCATACCCGTCACACCTACTCCCATTGGGAGTTAGAAGTTGTTAGGCTGGAGGTACGAGGATGCCCATCATTATAAATGAAAGGATTTGTGGAGAAATGTACACATAAACATGAATGCGTGCAAGAAAACTGCATGAGGGCCACATTAAAAGGGCAGGCCACAAGATTCTCAAGGTCATAGGTCGCCAAAAGCTTTTATTGGGATTCAGGATTCATACATTGTATACCCACTTAGATAATGGCCGCCCTACTGCCCCACCAAAAGTTTCCTTTTGTCAGTACGACTTGCAGTAAACCTGACAGTTTTCATTTACACAAAGCCTCGTGAACAGGCCGGTGTCTAAACTGACACAGACTGGGGGATCACGTCGATATGCAACACACTATTCTCCATATACATTACACACATAGAGTGTTACCTGTCAATTAACATGGTCCAATAAGTCTGCGGTCTCCAAGCTTGCGTCTCAGCTATGACTGGAATGCCTATCAGAAACAGCAAGATGTCAACAAGCTATCTGATGGCCGTGGCAAGTTTAAGTGACATGGCATGTACAACACAATGTACACGTTGTGACGGCCATTTGACTCGATTTGCAAAGTTTTGCTCAAAATATCAAAGAACAAATGTGCTAAATCGCCCAAGAATGATACTGTGCAAGAAATAGCCAGGCATTTGTCCATTTCAACTGACAACAGTACTCGTCTCACCACTGAACTGAAGCAGGCGGTCCGGCCAACAAGGCAGTGCTTGGCCAAGATCAAACTGTCGACTAGACAGCAATGTGTGAAAGAATCGTGCAATGAGATTGTTCCATACGTGTACACCAATACAAATAGATGTGCTTAATTGAAAAGCAGCTTGCTAGTTTATTCCCTTACTTACTTACTTACTTATGTTCGACTTATTAAGGTTCGACAGCAGAACAGCCAATTGCGAGTAATTAGTAGGCTCATAAATATGCATGTGCAGTGCTGGGCCTCCATGCTTCCAGATCTCTGCTGGGATTCCGTCAATGCCTGCTGCTTTGCCACTCTTGAGCTGGTGGATGGCTGTGAGGGTCTCTTTAGCAGTGGGCGGTTCATCCAATTCAACCTTTACTGGGAGGTGTGGAATTTGGAGAATGACTGCTTCTAGAACAGTGCGCTCAGCGCTGAAGAGGTCCTGAAAGTATTCCGACCAGCGGTTCAAGATGGAGTTATTATCTGTGAGGAGTGCCTGTCCATCAGCACTTCGCAGGGGACTTTGTACGAGGTGCCTGGGGCCATACGCTGCTTTCAGTGCTTCGTAGAAGCCCCTGTAGTCACCGTTGTCAGCACAAAGCTGGGTCCTCTGTGCGAGTCTGGTCCACCACTCGTTCTGGAGATCTCTGAGCTTGCGCTGGAGACTGCTGCAGACGAGGCGGAAGGCAGACTTCTTCACAGGGCAGGAAGGCTGGGCTAGGTGGGCCTGATGGGCGGTTCTTTTTTTTTTTGCTAGGAGTTCCTAGATCTCTACGTCGTTTTCGTCAAACCAGTCTTTGTTCCTCTTTCTAGCGAAACCCAAGACTTCTGCAGAGGATTTTGCGATAGCAGTTTTCAGCCGTTCCCAGAGTGTTTCAGGGGAGGAGTCTGTTGGGTCAGCTGTGTCTGTGAGCCTGCGCTGTAAATCTGTCTGAAAGGCAGCTTTTACGTCGTCACGCTGAAGGCTGGCAACATCAAGCTTTTTCTTAGGGTTTTGGCTTGAAGTGGAGCCTGAGTTTGCAGCGGACAAGGCGGTGGTCAGTGTGGCACTCTGCGCTGGGCATCACTCTGGTGAGGAGGACATCACTGCGGTCCCTCTGACGCACTAGGACATAGTCGATAAGGTGCCAGTGTTTGGAGCGAGGATGCATCCAGGTGGTCTTTCGACTGTCCTTTTGCCGGAAAGTAGTGTTGGTGATGACAAGCTGCTGCTCTGCACAGAACTCCAACAGTAGGCGGCCATTGTCATTGCAGTTCCCGACGCCATGCTTGCCGAGGACTCCTTTCCAGGCTTCAGAGTCCTGGCCCACTCTGGCGTTGAAGTCGCCAAGGATGATGACTTTGTCGTCTGCAGGGGTGCTCTGTAGGAGGCTGCGCAGGTCAGTGTAGAACTTGTCCTTTTCTGCAGGCTCTGCCAGGAGGGTTGGGGAGTACACACTGAGAAGGGTGATGTGTTGCTGGTGCCTCAGTGGGAGGCGCGTGGACATGATGCGGTCTGAGTGACCGGTTGGTAGGTTTTCCAGCTTAGTCGCAATGGAGGTCTTGACCATGAAGCCCACGCCTGAGAGCCATCTTTCTGATGCAGACTTGCCTGACCAGTAGAGGGTGTAGCCAGCGCCATGTTCTTGGAGAATGCCTTCGTCCGGGAGGCGTACTTCGCTGAGCACAGCGATGTCGATGTTTAACCTCCGCAATTCATGGGCAATGAGGGCAACAAGCTCCATGACCTCTTTCTCTGCTGCTGGGAGGAAGGAACACTACCAAAGGATCTCCGCGATGCAGTCGTCATCACCCTGTGCAAGAACAAAGGAGAGAAGTCTGCCTGCTCCAACTACCGTGGAATTACCCAGCTGTCCATTGCCGGGAAAATACTCGAGAGGCTGCTCCTGAATCGGCTGGTACCTGCCATTGCAGAAGACCACCTCCCAGAGAGCCAGTGTGGCTTCAGAGCCAACAGGAACACCACCGACATGGTCTTTGTGCTGAGACAGCTTCAGGAGAAGTGCCGCGAGCAGAACAAAGGGCTGTACGTAACGTTTGTCGACCTAACAAAAGCGTTCGACACTGTGAGCAGGCAAGGCATGTGGCAGATCCTGGAGCGACTTGGCTGTCCCCCAAAGTTCCTCAGCATGATCGTCCAGCTACACGAGGACCAGCAAGGCCAGGTCAGACTCAACAATGACCTCTCAAAACCATTCCCCATTCTCAACGGTGTGAAGCAGGGCTGTGTGCTGGCACCGACCCTCTTCACCATCTTTTTTAGCATGATGTTGAAGCAGGCCACAGTGGATCTCGACGATGATGATGCAGTGTACATCAGGTATCGTCTCGATGGCAGCCTGTTCAACCTCAGACGACTGCAGGCCCACACCAAAACCCTAGACCAACTGATTCGTGAGCTGCTCTTTGCTGACGACGCTGCCCTCGTTGCACACACAGAGAGAGCCCTGCAGCGCATCACATCCTGCTTCGCAGACGCTGCCCAGCTCTTTGGATTCGAAGTCAGTCTGAAAAAGACAGAGGTTCTCCATCAGCCGGCACCCAAGGTAGAGCATCGCCCTCCCCACATCACCATCGGCGAGTCTGAACTGAAGTCAGTGCACCAGTTTACCTACCTTGGCTGCATCATCACGTCAGACGCCAAGCTGGACAAGGAGCTGGACAGCAGGCTGGCAAAAGCAAACAGCGCTTTCGGGCGTCTATACAAGCGGGTGTTGCATAATCAACAGCTGAAAACAGTCACCAAGATCAGCGTGTACAGAGTTGTCGTCATCACCACCCTGTTGTATGGTTCCGAGTCTTGGGCGCTCTACCGCAGCCAACTACGACTCCTCGAACGCTTCCACCAGCGCTGCCTGCGTAAAATCCTTGGCATTCACTGGAGTGACTATGTCACAAACGTCGAGGTCCTTGAACAGGCAGAAACTGTGATCATCGAGGCTTTGCTGCTGCGGACACAGCTCCGCTGGGCTGGGCACGTCTCCAGGATGGAGGATCATCGCCTACCCAAGATCACCCTGTTCGGCGAGCTCGCCACTGGACACAGAGACAGAGGGGCACCAAAGAAAAGATACAAAGACTGTCTCAAGAAGTCACTTAGTGCCTGCCAAATCGACCACCGCCAGTGGTCTTCACTTGCTGCGGACCGTGACACCTGGCGCTCCACCATTTACAAGGCAGCTGTCTCCTTTGAGAACTCTCGCAGAGCTGGCCTTAAAGACAAGCGGCTCAGGAGAAAAAACAGAGATGCCGCAACTCAGAACCCTGGCCAGACCTCCCTCTGCAGCCACTGCGGTCGAACCTGCCTGTCCCGGATTGGCCTCTTCAGTCACGAGCATGCCTGCAGACGTCGTGGACAACCCCTATAGAATCTTCGTTCGCGAAGTCAAGCCAAGAAATATGCATGAGTTGTAATTCAAAAGGAGGTCAAAGCACTTATGCAGATGCACAACTTCACACGCCTTCTTCGATTATTGGTGACATTTAGTACAGTATTGGCTATGGAGATCGCTAGAATAGGAGGACTCAACCCGCTGTGTCAGCTGTTTCTGTTGCAAACAGTTTTCCGACTGTTCTGGAATGCTTGATTCAAAGATGTTGATAATATATTAACCCTTTTGTGTATGCAGTGACCAGTACCACAAACTGTACCGATGGCTGTTTACACAAGGGAGTTATTAGGCCTGTCACCAAAAACAAAAAGTGAAAGTTACTGGTTTGTTTGTAGATACATTATATGACCAAAAAAAAAGTCCCCAGAAGTGAATTTGTTCTTCGCCTTTCGCATTCCGACATGTTGCTGTTGAGAAAGCAGCTGATTACGTGATACTGACATGTCCACAGGGGAACCTGCCAAAATGGCGTCTGCGTCAGTTATTGTGAGACTTTGGGAGCCACGCAAGGGGTGAAAATGACACCTTGCCTCTGTGACCAGAACTGTACGTCGTGTGTGCAGTGTTTAACTCCTTCGCTGCCAGGGCAAGACGAAACTACCCAGCTGCAAGACATAAACCTTCATGAGCCCCCGCAGTCGCATGGGTTTATGAGGATTTATATCTCATCTTGGTTTTGTGTTCCTTATGCCTAATTTTGGTCTCATTTACATCTGTTTCTTCAAATGAATGTCGGTCAGCGTGCAATGGTTTCAGACGCAAAATTCGTGATCACTGGCAGTGGAGGAGTTAAAGCCTGTCGTGTACAGTGTTATAGATTTTAGCATTTTGTATTAATCGCCTTTTACACATTATACAGCGGGCTTTAACCACCATGTGCAAGCAGCCACCTGTACTCTACACAGACCCAGTAGCTGCATGAATGCACAAGGATTTTTATGTTAACCATTTGGCTGTCGGTTGTGTATTTTGTCGCGTTGATTCCTGCAGGTGTTGATATCGCGTTTTGTTGAGGTGAATCACGTTGACAGAACATGCTACTGGCAGTCAAAGGTTAATAAAACTGCATTTGACTTTTCTTGCAAGTTGGTGAAAAAGAGCACTGTCTACATGTGTTCACAAATCAGGCTATTTGGAGGAATTCTCTTGCAATACATACAATTTGCGGTAGATGCGGTACACACTGGAGATGAACTGACTACGATAGTTTGTGAGAAGTTCATGGTTTGCTCTTCTAATCCTGTGCTATGTAGGATAGTGCAGTTATGATACGTCTACTGATCGTGCATATAGTCACATTGTTTGTGAACAGATGGGTAGAAAAGTCCTAGTTTAGGCAGCTAGTACAATAAAGGTCGAAAGCCAGTTTTACTCGTGGAATTTAGCACTCAGCGCAGTTACGAGTTTTATGTTTACCATGTGTGTGTTTTTGCTGTTGACAGACACAGCTGCGTGCCGAATCTGCTGCTCAAAGCTAAATGCTACAGGCCACTACACATGTGAACCTACTAGCGAAGTGCTTGATGATGGGCAGTTTTGTGGCGCTGGATACTGCAGAGTAAGGAGAGAGGTTTTGGGCCTTATAGCTCTTAAGCCATAACTGAGGTCCAACCTCACAGACCAGCACATACGGATGGGTGAAAGTCAACAATTTTGAAAATACAAAAAAAATTGGTCCAGGAGTGGCCTGGATGCCAGTTGCGACTTCTCTTGCAAATAAAACATGCACTTTTTATCACTGTTGTTAGTGTGAGTAAGGTTTTTGTAACCCCTTCACTGCCAGTGGACAAATTGCATTTCTGAAATCATAACTTTAACGTCAAACATCCCTAGCCTTCAAAAGAACAAGGAAGCAAAACGGTGGTTTCAGCAAGAGGCATGGGTCCTCATGAGCCCCCGCATGGGCATATGACAATCTGTACCTCATGCAATTGGGTGCTGTTCAGTTTTTCGTGGTAGTGAACTAGTTAACATTGAATCCCGAAACCCTGATGAAACATGAATATAAACTGATAATTTTGGATTCAAACTCTGTCGGTTCAGTCAGCACCTTCCACCTGTACGACCAACTTGACATACATAATAATATAATTAGTCGCCCTTCCATCCATTGACACACACCCCCCCCCCCCCCTATTCTCCATATGTGTGATATGTCAGATGTGAATGTGTTTCATCATGATTGTGCTTGTTGCAGGATGGCTCGTGCTTAGTGCAAGAAGTGAACATAGTTCAAAGGCTCTTTGCATTTGTGTCTTCTCTTGACGTCAGTGCGCTGGGTAGGTATAGGTCTTTCATTATAGTGTGGCATGGGGTCGATGGTGCTTTGACTAAAGTCCGGAGCAGTTTTCCTCCCTCGAAGCCTAAAACCCCGAACTGAACAAATATTTTGCCACAAATCTATGAGCTCCGCTGCGATGACGTCACGTCGCGCGAAACTGGAGTTGCTTTCCTTGATTATCGTCAAGTGGTGAGCGACACGCCTTTAGTTTAGCTTGAGAAAACTCAGGTAGGCTTCGCAAAGCACCTCCCGTTCGCGTTTGAGGCCACTAAAACACGTACTGTCTTTTGCAACATGTTACGTGGACGGTTCTCGTTCGGTACATTGTTTCGGTTGTTTGTTTTGTTGTGGTGTGGGTGTTTTTTTTTTTTTTTTGTTTGTTTGTTTGTTTGTTTGTGGGTTTTTTTTTTTTTTTGGGGGGGGGGAGTAGGGGGTGGGGTGGGGGGCGGTGTGAAAGACTGATACTTTGGGATTTCGTCATGACATACAACACGTCTTTTCAATCAGACACTCTACTACTGAAATTTATAGACATCTTCCGGAATATTGGTGAACAGCTGTTGAGTTAAAAGGGTGTCATAACAGGCAGGAACGACAAACGAACCGGAAATATCGCAGTATCAGTCCCAGTAAGTCGTGTCAACAAATACCCAACTGAGGTGAAGGAAGCGGTATCAAGGAGGAGGCGCGAGTGGCTCACACAGCCGTGTTTGAGGACCGTTTGCTCAGAACTGCATGTATGGCCGAGTGAGATTATCCCACACAACGATTTTTTTAAATGTCATATAAATAGAACGCTGTCTGTACAGCACTACTTATGTTTTTGGACAGACATATTCCACTGGCACACGTTTATGCACGACCGTTTGCAGCTCAAGGAATGCGGTGCATACAGAAAAGTACCCAACAGCTCATCTGGTAGAAAAGTTTTCTGTGTTTGAATTTAGTTCATGTTATACAGTTGACCTATTATGAGTTGTCAATTGTCAATAACGTTTACACGAGTCACACGGTCCCTCCGGCTCACCCGCTCTCTCACACATACAGAACCACACACACACACACACACACACACACACACACACACACACACACACACACACACACACACACACACACACACAAACACACACACACAAACACACAATTAAACAAAGAAACGCAAACAAGAAAAGTGTAAATGTGACGTCCGTTATTCAGGCTGAATTCAGTCTGTAGAACTGACTGGCTACTGTATTTCTGTATGTAACAAGGTTTAACATGATCATATTCTACAAAACAGTTGTACAGTTTGCCATCTTGCAACACTCGCCCACATTTACAGTTTGAACATGTTAACGTAGATTATGATGTTAAAGTAATGCAGAAACAAAGTGTAAAGTGTATATAGTAATGAATATGTGTGCACGGTGCACATTGTTTCTGCATTAGGTTAACATCATTATCTAAAAGAATGTACTTGCCAGCTTTAGACACGCATCCCGGCCGTCACACAGGCATACAAACGCGCAAATGCACACACTTTGTCTGTGCAGACAATGATACAGAGACATTTTTTGTTAGTACGCATCAGCTAAATGTCAGAACAAAGAGGGTCGATCCAGCTGCTGACAAGCTCTGGCAAAACTGTCAGTCCGCTGAACAGTTTCTGGGCTTTGTCTAGACCAACACTCATCGTAGAACATCTGATTATGACAGATGTTAATCACTCCTATTAAGCTACACTGATCCATATTACAAAATCACAATAAGATGACTTGGTCAAAAAGAGGCGACCATGCACCTAAGTATAGTATGGATGGCTTTGTTTTCACTGAGGGGCGACCATGCACCTAAGTATAGTATGGATGGCTTTGTGTTCAGGCTAAGACTCCTGTCAGGCAAACGTTGGTGTCTATTATAGCGCCTGCGACAGTGTGTTTTGCTGCATGAAGGGACACTTCACTTCTAGACACCCTGAACCATGGCGTGTACAGCATCAAGGGAGGGGGGGGGGGGAGCTCCTATGAATGGAAATTAAGGAGACACGTGTAGTCCTGAGGTTTTAACAACGAAGACAGCATGCCTTTGTCCTATAGTCTGCTCCAGGAGGCCTCCACACCTGTGCATGTTTCCTTTCTCTGGCACTGACAAAGGCATCAACAGCGAAGGCAAGAGCGCCTAAGCATATGGGTGCACATCTCAACCACACCAGCTATTCATGTGCAGTGTGCATACAGAAACAGTTCCATCAGCAGATGGATGAACAATAGGGTTACTTTTTAGCCTCTGTGAGTGAAGCATCTGAAACAGTAAAAAGGAACTGATATTTAAAGAAACATCTATAAAATAAAATAAAAATATATCACAACGACGGTTAAAAATAAGTCAATATTACAGTAAGCAAATAAGCATATAATCATCCACATCATCAGCAGTCAGATACAGTAATTTATAGGATATTTAATCATCCATGCCACCACAATGCCAACACTAGGCCCCCACCCCTCCCCTCTCTTCGGCCCCAAAATAATGATCACAAAGCAACTCTGTCCACAAACAGGTAGTACACACACTCGCACACCCTGACACACAAACCCTGGGCACACAAATGATCACACATGGGACGCAACAATTGACTAGCCTTCGCTTACCTTTGCAGTGACAGCTATTGATGCTGTCGCAGCCGGTAATCAGGTCTGTACGAGAAATGTCCCTCATCCAACCAGCAACAACAGTCTTGTATGCATTTACTGGCTGATTCAGGCGCTTGTAGGCTCAGACTCTTCCAAAGTGTAGCGCTCTTTCACTCAAAGTAGTTGACCATCGTCATTGTATCGTTCACTTCTGGCAGATTGATACCATCGATATCTGCCAGCTTTTCTGTATACATCCACTTCGCATTTGGTCGCATTTTGTCGAAATACTTGGCGGCGTTGACGTTTTCACTATCAGCGTCCATGTTGCTGAGGAGCTCGTTACCGTATTCAAGGAGGACAACTCGCGCGAACTTCGGATGCACATGGAGCTCATGCCAACCTTGTCCGCCGATCAAAAACTGATAGTTTAGTATCAATTAGTTAGTTAGTTATTTTCGTTTAACACCGAGCAGGTGACTAAGGCGATCTCACGGCGGAGTTTATAGTCTAGCAGCTGCCCTTCATAGACGATCAGCCGTTTACGAGATAGTGATTTTCTAGAGTAACAAAGGTTTGGGTATATCAAAATGAAGTCTAGTATGAATAAAAGCAGTGCGCACTCGTTTTAAACCGCCGGAGGATGGAGACATTTTTCTGTAGCACATTTTGTTTCCAGTATGGCTGCAGACGAAACCAGGACCGTCGCAGCCATGTTCACAGATGATCAGGAGTGGGTTGCATGTAGCGTGCTTAAATATAGTGTGTTAAGCTCGCTGACTTAAGGTCTTTCTTGCTTAGTAAAGCTCTTGCTTAGTGCGCGAGTGTTTTCTGTTGCATGGAGCGACTTAGCGATGTGCGTAGCTCCGAACGAGTTCTTAGCGAGCGGGGATAGGTTATTTATAGCTTATGGTGGGGTTCTCCCCTACGTCATCATGGATTGTAGAAATCGGCCAATAAAAACACACGGTTTTCGCTTCTTCTGACCTAACGGAAACGAAGTAGACAAAACGCCGGTGAAATGGCGGCGATGGAAAACAAGAAGTCAAGAGAGAAAGAATGGCAAATTTTTCGTGCAGGCAACCCTGCTTGTCAGTCTAATGTAGACGTACATTAGTTAAGGAGTACCGTGTAGGCTCCCATAGTATGAGGATCTATGTCTCAAGTCTAATGTAGATGTACATTAGTTAAGGACTACCGTGTAGTAGGCTCCCATAGTATGAGGATCTATGTTTCTCTGACAACGGCTGGTGTTGGGTTATACCCATCGGTGTGCAGGGTCAGTTGAATCAGTTATGCAGACTCCTCACCGATAATTCCCAGATGTCCGTGAGACGAGGCTGGGTGGGGGGTCCGTGCGTTCCCACTTACATTTCGTGTTCCTCCTTCTCTATCCTAGATGGAAGGCTGTTTCTGCCACAAGGTTTAAGAGAGTGAATTCACATTTCCGTTCTCGCGTTAACACGGCAGCTAAGAACTCTTCCTCAGCTAAGCACGCCGCTACGCACGGGGGGGACCGTCCTTAGAATTAAGCACGCCACTAAGCTCGCTCCAGCAGATAAGCACGCTCATGCAACGCACATTTTCAGCTAAGCTTGTGAACTTAGCGCTAAGCAAGAAATTTGCGCGCTAAGCAAGCATATGCAACCCACCCCAGTAGTTTACACGGATCTCATTGTTCCTGTATTCAGTGGTGGTATATGTCACTTAAAAGGATTTCATTTATTTTAAATATTTTCACACTTAGATATATTAAGAGGAGAAACAATTACGAAAAGGCTTGCCTTGAACTCAAATATCGTTACTCAACAATAAGGTATCCCAAATCACGTGATCAAAACATGATACAACCCTACACGCGGAGTCGTTGCTGTGAATTTCGGTGTGCCGACGGGTTCTTTTTTATATGTTCTACATAAGCTTGTTTGTTTCCCCCCCCCCCTTTACCCCCCCCCCCCCCCCCCCCCCCAAAAAAAAAAAAAAAAAAAAAAAAAGCAAACGTGTAAAGTTGCTGTGTGCATTTTTTACGTCTGGATAAAGGTTTGTCACGTTTATTTCCATTCACTTTACGATCGCTTTTCCCGTTTCATTTCGACACCACAGCACCAAAACAAAACGCAACCCTATCGCTAACAAACGCTATCTTCGAAACCTATGTCCGGAGTGCGACATGCTGCATGCTGTAAAAGAAAAAGAGTGCCACACCCCTTGGTTTCAACTGTCATGGCTGAGCAAAGTTTCGGAACTTGATTAATTATTTTATGCAGTAACATTTATTTTAATCAGTTGCACTGACAAGCTATGTCATGTTGTGATGTGCGATCACTGACAGTGCCAATTGTGCAGTCTCAGTGATCATTGATGGTACAGTACACTTCACACTGAAAAAAATACACAGCACAATGTGAACAGGCTTGGAAGTTCATGCAATGCTTAGTTTAAAATTAAACCCTATCTTGCTAGCAGTAGCCTACTGCACAAAAGAGGAACTTATTTTGCTGCTGTGATATTTGCAGTTTGTCTGCATATAGACATTTGCAGTTCACTGCAAGGATTCTTAGCAGCTGACATTAGCACTGACATATATATTGAGATTAAAACGAGAAAGAAAACGGAGAAAGGTGACACAGAGATGATTTAATAAATCAGTCAAGTGATCAAATAAATGAGATATATATGTTTTATGATGAACAGCTACTTAAGGGGGGGGGGGGGGGAGAGGGGAGGAGGCACATACTTTATAATGTACACGTACTATTTCTATCAGTGTTTCCATCACCCACTCATAACACCATTAGGCTCGATGAGTTCTCATGTTTTGAGTGGTTTACAAAATAGATGTACTTGTTGCTGTTACATTATCTTCTTACTGGTTTTGACATTTCGCTGTAAGATTTACAGTCCCATACTTTAAGCCTGTTTCGTCTAACGCACATGGAGGTTGACTGTATCATTGATATGTGTTTCTAGGTAGCGTTTTGTTTGAGGTGTCAGTTTTGGCCTCACCTTTAAGTTTGGTGCCGCTGTGCATGTGGCCACCAGTACTATTTACAGAACTGATGACTGCATGTGCAGGCTAGTTCACGGTATCACTTATCAATGTGAACTGGGCAGCCTATTGTTTGAAGTGATCAGTGGTAGCATCATCCATGATGTAAGTGTGCATTTGACCACTGGTACTGTTTACAAAGGTGCTGTTTACAGAACTAGTGGCTGAGTATGCATATTAGTACTGTTAATGTTATCAGGTGTGGCCTTATCTCTAAGTTTTGGTGCTCCTGTGCATGAGGCCAACAGTACTTTTCACAGAACTGATGGCTGCATGTGCAGTGTGGTTAACTGTACACATGAAATTTGTAGGTGGGCAGCTAAAATACAGGCAGTCAATACAAGCCACTTTCTTAACCTGAAGTCTCTATCATATGGGTTTTACAGTCCACTAATGCCCATCAGTATACAATTGTGCATGTCTTTTGTGGGTGTTCTGTGGTTTTGTGTGTGTATGTGGGGTGGGGTTGAAAGTGGGGTGGTATGGCACCTATTACCATGTATGTGTATGTACAAAACCTAAATTACAAACACATAAATTAATAATTTAAATAAATAGTTATTTGGGTTTAACGCTGCTCGGGCGACTACGGCCATCTCACGGCAGTTAAATAAATAAGATAAAGTAAGTCAAAGATACCTGGGACATATGAATGTTAAGTAAAGTATAGATTATGATCATGCACAGATGTACATTCTTTTGGTGGATGTTCTGCGGTTTTGTGTGTGTAACTGGATTGGGGTTGGGAGCGAGCGGTACGGCACCTATTACCATGTACGTGTATACGACATAAGACATTTCACCAAGTAAAACGTTACAAGGATTTTTGTGTGATATGGCGACAGTAAAATGCATCCTCACTTGTAGGGCATTCATCATGTCATACACTCAGTTGGCAATCATCCTATATACAGTACTAAAAGATAGATAAACACAATATTAAACACAAATCAGTCATATGTCACAAATCATGGAATCACGTTGTTCCATGCATGGTGATGTATTGAGGACAGCTGGAAAAAAATTGCATCTGAATCGAGAGGTTCTGGCTTTAAAAGCACGGAACCGCCGGCCAGAGGGCAGAGGCTCGAAGAGATGATTGGCTGGGTGTGACAGATCTGACAGAATAGTACTGGTTGCCACATGCACAGGGGCACCATGGTGTATGTTCTTGAGCTGTATGCTGATGTGTATGTACAAAACCTACATTACAAACAAACAAAATAAATAAATAATTTAAATAAATAAGATAAAGTAAGTCTAAGGTACCTGGGACATATGCATGCGAGGTAAAGGATAGATTAAAAATTATGAACATACACAGATGTGCATGTCCTTTGGTAGGTGTTCTGCGGTTTTATGTGTGTATTTAGGTAGGGGTTGGGAGCAGGCAGTATGGCACCTATTACCATCTATATATGTGTATATTTTCTTGTATGCTGATGTATATGTACAAAACCTGCATTACAAACAAACAAAATAAATAAATAATTTAAATAAATAGTTATTTGGGTTTAATGTCGAGCAGGCGATTAATGCCATCTGATGGCGGTTAAATAAAAAAGATAAAGTATATCAAGATACCTGGGACATATGAATGCTAAGTAAAGGATAGATTATGAACATGCACAGATGTAAGTGTCTTTTGGAGGGTGTTCTCTAGTTGTGGAGTGGGGTTGGGAGTGGGCAGTATTACCATGTGTGTGTATGAGAACATCAGCATATGTACAAAACCTACTTTTCAAACAAATAAAAATAAATAATAAATTTAAATAACTAGGACATATGAATACCAAGTAAAGGATATATTATGAACATGTACAGATGTGCATGTCTTTTAATGGGTGTTCTGTGGTTTTGTATGTGGGGTGGGGAGCGGGTGGTATGCACCTATTACCCATATATGTGTACATGTTATGTTCACATCATATAATTATTACCATATATGTGTGCATGTATGTTCTCATCTTGTATGCTGATGTCCCCTACCCGGGTCTGCCCTGGGGGACTTGGGTGGGGTTAACTACTTTTTAGTTCCCAGGGTCACCCTGATCAGCCCCACAGGGTGGGGTTTCTCCTCTATTCTGGGGCATGTGTTTTTGTCTACCCTTGGCACATTCACCCGTATTTTCCTTTTCTTAAACTCTCCCCACTGTCTGCACTGCCTGTAGCTCTTGATATTGGATGTGTGTTGCTAAATGGTCTGGTTAGGTTTATTTAGTGTATTAGACCGGCTGGCGACATACATTCAATATTCTGTTTAGTTTTGTTTTTTTACAAGCAGTGCAGGCACGTCCTGAGAATGTCTTGTTGCTGTCGGGACATTAATCAATGTACAATCAATCATTTTATGCTGATGTGTATGTGCAAACATACATCACAAACAAACAAACAAACAAACAAATAAAAAAATAAATAAAATAATAAATTAATAAATAAAATAAGTTGGAGATACCTGGGACCTATGAATATGCATGTTAAGTAAAGGATAGATTATGAATATGCACAGGTGTATGCATTTTGAAAACAAATTTCCTCTCCTTGGTGGCCATATTGTGATCATGTGCATCAAGAAATTCCTTCTATCCATAATTAAAAGGATAAATAATAAATAAATATATAAGTGAATACATAAATGAATCAATAATAAATAAATAAATAAAACGTAATATAATGGAGATGGCTACTATCTGTATTGTGTCTCATGCATTCCCGATAAAGCTTGATCATAAGAGTCCTTGTGAGAACTTGAGTGCGGATTGGTTGAATGGGTTGCAAAAACTACAATTTTTATATTTAGGTGTTTAGCTGAACATGGTGATTTAGATGGAAACGGTTCGGAGATGGATTTCACTCTGCCTGGTTTGTGCTTAAGACCAGTCGGATACGAGTGTGCTTGATCAGTTAAAAATCCCATTTCCACTAATATAAAAAAAAGAGCAGACCTGCACTTAGAGCCGTTAGGCTGAAAAACAGACGAACAACATGCATGTTGTATCCGGACAAAAAGTCTTCAGAATATTGAAGATGGTCGGCGGACACATTGCACAACATGCACAAAGGGAGTTTACTTTCGATATGCTTTCCTCCCACAAAAGACCGAGTTCTATGGAAAAAGGCTGTTTTCAAGACCAGGAAAAATAACGTATTTGACGTTGATAAGATGTACTTCAATGTTCAAATCGAAAATAATCTCTGTTTCACTTCAGGAGCAAAGTACAGCTGCATTAACCGTGCGCGTCTGATTGACTTCTTTCGAAGGCATCTAACTGACCGCCATTTTGAAACTAGCGACGCGAGTATGCTTACCGCATTAAAAATAATACTTTAAAACTTATTTTATCGTATATATGTATGCATGTTTACTTGCTCATGATTTTAATTTACTCACTGGAATAAACTTGTAACTTGTATGCTTGAAATTTTCAATGTTATGCACAAAAAATGTCTTGCAACTTATCCGGGCCGTGTACGAGGACTGGTTCCCTCAAATCGAAAAATAGCTTTCGGAAAAACACTTCTACAAAAATGTCTCCATCCTAAGGACAAATATTGTTGCCATGCATAACTATATGGCATTAGTACTTTCGTTTCGTGCCTGCAAACCATTGTTACTCTTTTGACGAACTACTTACCTCTGCAGAAATTGCATAAGCTGCTAGACTATTAGTATCAAGGCTTTTTGCACAGTCAAGAATCATTTTAGCATACGTCTATTTATTAGGTTTTAGCTGAGTCCGGAAATACGCGTCATGCTAATTTTTCATTGGTTTATATAAATTAGCACATCCAGTAAAATGAAAATAGGAGTAGGCTACATCTACAGTCGACATGAACGTGCGCGCAGCAGTCTTTACGTAAGTATTTCCCCCAGCCCGAAAACCTCTAATGGAGTCTGGAGTGATTTGCTTCGACTTGAGAGTAAACATGGCAGAAAACAATGTATGTAAAGTAGTGCAGAGTGGCCTCTTTCACGACACTCTGCTAAAGGGTTAACGTTGGACTCTAGATGTTGAGAAAGAGGTCCGTGCATGCTAGGATATTTCCAGACGAGATTTTGACCAGATTCTAGATGTTGAGAAAGAGGTCCGTGCATGCTGGGATATTTCCAGCAAGATTTTTGCACGTGGCGCCGTGTCCTCCCTTGTATTATGAATTGAGCTAGATGCGGACGCGGTGGCGCAGAGGATTTGCATTTAGTCAAAGCACCATTTTCAGGCCCCTATGTGTAACACGTAGTGCTTAGTCAAATAACTGTACCAATTATTTCAGGAAAAGCAAGGCTAGCACTCTAACTTGGTGACCAAATCTTCCTGGTAGCATACATTGACTCAAGGTGCAACATTAAGTCTTTCAGCCCGGCACAGGTACATGTACCTGTACACTGTTTTGTCTCGTTTGCCGGCACAGGTACATATACTTGCCCGCTAGTTTGAATTTCCACTGGGGCCATATTTGGCCATGGTAATAAACATTCATAACTCTTTCACTGCCACATTTATATAGAAACACTTATTCCCAGTGCCAAAATTATTTTCAGCTGTATGAACTACTGGACAGTGGGTCTTTTTTAATTGTTTACATCTCAGAATCTATTCCAGATATTTACTTCAAATTTTGTGTGTATTGGGGGCAGATGTTATTTTTATGACAAAGTTTATATTTATGATTTTAACTTTAACTGATTGATTACACAGACAACCTTTACAGTGTTTACAATATATGTGGAGCACACGTAACATAAACGTCGTTACTGAAAAAGCAAAACACACTGTCCCGAATCCGTTTGAGGACTCTTCATGGAATTTTCTGGTTTGGGCTATTACTCTTCATCAGCAGAATCATCAAGATCTTAGTCAAAATCATTTTCAGGCCCTTCGCTATCTTTATCGTTGAAAATATGGCCAAAACCTCTGGTACAAATGCGGACATACGCTTGACCTACTTATTGTACGAGATGATGACAAACTGCTTCAGTCATTCCATGTCACTGATCTCGCTCTTTCCAATCACAGTGCCATCTTCTTTTATCTTTTTTGTTTCCAGCCCAAATCCCGCAAGCGCGTGGTTATTTCCCGCAATGTAAAAGGAATGGATCTTAATCAATTCCGCACGTCCGTGTGTGCTGCCGTTGCAGAGTTAGATTCCTCACCAGACACAGTTTTACTGGAGGACTACAACAGGTCGCTGCAGCATATCCTGGACACACACGCTCCTCTAACATCCAGACGTGTCACTGACCGCCCCTCAGCTCCTTGGATGACAGGCAAGGTCAAGGACACTAAGAGAGAGCTCCGCCAGTTTGAGCGGTGTTGGCGGTCTAGCAAGTTGACCATTCACCGACAGTTGTTTGTGCAGAAGCGCAATTGCCTAAAATCCCTCCAGCGCAACGCCAAGCGTCAGCACTTCTGTTCCCGCTTGCAGGCCTACTCTAGCACCAAAACCTTGTTCAGTGTGTCTCGGGGTACGCAAGGACATTTCCTTACCCTCCGCTGTACCAGCTTCGGATCTCGCAGACGCTTTCTGTCAGTTCTTTGACAAAAAGATTGAGGACATCCGGCGTGAACTGGATGATTCTGATGATACTTCTGATTTCACTAGCCTAGCTATCACGGTCCACAACTTGCAGAATTTCAGCCTGTGTCCGAGGACTTTGTTCGTGACATTATTGCACATGCTCCTCTCAAGTGTTGCTCTCTGGATCCTCTTCCAGCTAGCCTTTTCAAATCATGTAAAGCTGACCTGATTCCAGTCATCACCAGAATCATGAATGTGTCACTACAGACTGGTGTAGTGCCTGAATATTTCAAACAAGCAGTTGTGACACCTTTGCTGAAGAAACCTGGTCTCAACAAATAATGTTTTAATAACTATCGGCCCATCTCCAATCTCCCTTTCTTATCAAAGCTATTAGAACGCATTGTTCTGTCTCAGCTCCAAAACCATCTCATTTCCAACAACCTCCTAGAAACGTTTCAGTCAGCTTACAGAAAACAGCACAGTACAGAAACTGCTCTCCTGCATGTTACAAACAGCCTTCTGTGCAATGCTGACAACAAGCTGGTTTCCATTCTTTGCCTTCTTGACCTCTCGGCGGCATTTGATACGATTGACCATACTGTACTCCTAGAGAGACTTAACACAGCCTATGGCATCTCTGGCAAAACACTTAGCTGGTTTTCCTCGTATCTGCGTGGGCGTACTCAGAAGGTTGTTGTCAATCAATCAGAGTCGCAGCCCCTCATGTTGAGATACGGTGTCCCCCAAGAATCCGTCCTTGGGCCCGTCCTTTTCAGTCTTTACACCCAATCCCTGTCTGACGTCATCACCCGACATGCCTGTGAATTTCACAAGTATGCCGACGACACCCAGCTCCACAAAGGTGCTTCTCCATCTAATTTTCCTGCTCTTGTGAAAGAGATTGAACTTTGTATTTCCTCTGTGAAAAAATGGATGCTGTGCAACAAACTGAAGCTGAACGACGGCAAGACTGAATCACTTTGCGCTGGTTCCGACCACTCCCTTAGTCAGGTCCCACCTGGGGCCTCCCTCGTGGTTGGCGACAGTGAAATAACTTTTAGCCAGTCTGTACGTAATCTGGGAGTTCAGTTCGACTGCAGTATGTCCATGCACCATCACATTACTAATGTGTGCAGGACGGCGAACTTCCAGCTGCGAAGAATCAGCTCCATTAGACCATTCATCACCCGGTCCGCTACTGTTCAACTTATTTGCTCCCTTGTTCTTAGCCGCTTAGACTATTGTAACTCCCTCCTGGCAGGTGTCCCCCAGAAAGAACTCTCCCGTCTACAGACAGTCCTCAACAATGCTGCCAGACTTGCTTTTGGCAAATCTAAAATGGACCATATAACCCCCCTACTTCAGGAATTGCACTGGCTACCCATTCAGCTTAGAGTCGAGTACAAGATTGCGGTCCTGGCTTTTCGCTGCTTTGATGGATCCCTACCGCCATACCTCTCATCCCTCCTCAACATCTATCAGCCCTCCCGTTCCCTTCGTTCCTGCTCTGAGAAGCGTTTCCGTGTCCCCAGCTTTTCCTCTAAGCGGTTTGGCTGCCGGACATTCCAGTATCAAGCCCCTGTTGTCTGGAACTCACTTCCCCTACACCTCCGGAATGCTGAAAACATTGACGTCTTTAAGACCCAACTTAAAACCTACTTCTTTCAGCTTGCGTACCATTAATCCACAGATTGTGTGTGCGTGTGTGTGATGATGGTTTGGTCTGCATACATATGGTTTTGTTATGTGTGTTTTAGTTGTATGTGCGTGCGTAGATTAGAAGTGTATAGATTAGACTTTTTTAAAGGTAGTGAGATTCTGCATATATATACATTTTTTGTAACGCGCTTAGAGCCCACTGCTCCTGGGGATTCAGCGCGATATAAATGCTCTTTATTATTATTATTATTATTATTAGTAAAAGCGCATTTTTCGAACTCGCAGCCATATTAAAGTCCCTTCTATTTTTAGAAGGGACTTTTTAGGATGGGTCGCGGTGGGGCGAATTTAATAGCATCTCCATGACATCAAAGGCGGGCAGACCTACACCTCTGACAACTGAAGTAACAAGATACAAATTGCGTCATGTCTAGTTACGCTAACTTCGCTGCTGAACGTACATTAGGCACGAAGCGCCGTCCGTGCGTATATGTGTGTGTGTGTGTGCGTATGTATGTAAACACGCGAATCTCCGTTATTGCCGTACGCACAAGCTTGAAACTTGGCGAAATACTAAATTTAAGTGGTGGCTAAGAGAGCCTCCGAGCACTAATATTGTAACTGGATGTCTCTCCTTTAAGACATAGGAGACCGTTTATATTAGAGTGTAATTTTTGTCATATTTACTTTAAATTTTGGATATAGCTAGTTTGGATAAAGACATTGGATGAGTTCGTTAGCCAGCTTTGTACCCTTTTACCTTCTTCAGTAAAAATTAATTATTTTCAGAAAAAAATTAAAAACAGTAAACAGTTAAAACAAACAAACAAAAAAACTTTTGGAGAAAGTCAGACAGTGCGGTGACGTTAAAGAAGCAACTGAGTCACCGCGCAGACATTGACGTACTTCTCTCTGTCTCTGTCTCTGTCTCTCTCTCTCTCTCTCTCTCTCTCTCTCTCTCTCTCTCTCTCTCTCTCTCTCTCTCTCTCTCTGTGTGTGTCTCTCTCTCTGTCTCTGTCTGTCTCTCTGTCTGTCTGTCTCTCTCTCTCTCTCTCTCTCTCTCTCTCTCTCTCTCTCTCTCTCTCTCTCTCTCTCTCTCTCTCTCTCTCTCTCTCTCTCTCACTCACTCGAGTGACTATTGTTGATCAGTAAAGTCGAGGGAGACGAACAGTTTGTACAGGTACTAGTTATCGTGGGGAGGGGGAAGGGAAGGGGATAGAATGTGGAGACGTAGATAGAAAGTTGTGTTAAAAATTTAACAAAAAATGATTTTTTTGTGTGCTGGTCTATTATGTGCATTTTGATTTCCCGCCTTTTGAACTTTGGGTGTTTCGATGTTCTTTGCATACATTTTCTTTTCATTTACATAAGTGTGTGTGTGTGTGTGTATGCATGTGTGTATGCATGTGCGTGTGTGTGTGTGAGTGCATGTGTATGTGTGAGTGCGCGCGTGAGTATAGATGCTTGTGTTTGTGCGTACGTGTGCATAGAGTTATATGTGTGTGGTATACATGTATATAGTTTCATTTGTCGTTAGGCGTGATTCTGTATTTCTTTCAATTTTCCTGTTTTGACATATTTGTTAATATTTGTTAATAAAAAATTATGTGCGTTGTATGACTGTGAACTGTATTTTTTTTTTCTATTAAAATTGCAAATTACTGTTGCCCTGGGGGAGGGGGAAGGGGGGGAGGAGGGGGGTCGTGTGAGTGTGTGTATTTGCGTGTTGTGTAGTGTGTGTGCGTTGATGTGTGTTTGTGTGTGTGTGTGTGTGTTTATGTGTGTTGCAGTATGTGCGTGTGTGTGTATGTGTGTGGTGTAGAATGTGTGTGTGATGTAGAGTGTGTTTGTGCCTGTGAGCTTTTATTTACTTTTGTGTGAAACTGTTCTTTTGTTTTTGATAGTGTTCAATGGTAGTTCTTAGCTTAATGGTAGTAACGGCGGGGAAGTGGCGCAGTGGTTAAGGCGTCTGCCTCCAATGCCAAAGGTGCGAGGTTCGATACCGGGTTCCGGCGTTGGATTTTTCTCCTCTGGTAAGTGTCACCGTCTGGGCAGTGGGCAGATGTTCACATCTGCACGGGACATAGACGACCCCGGCCCCCACGAATCCCCTGCTGCCTTGCAGGCCTGGCCGCTTGGCTGCGGAAAGGCTAAGGGAAGAAACCCCTTACATCAATGCCCCCGTGTCTCCGGGGAAGGCTTTTGAGCCAGAAACTAAGACAAGGACAGTCTGATATAAAACCTACGACCCGAGGACCTCGATGCCACCGTCCCAGCTTGATAGGCCATGGCAAACGAACCAAGGGTTTAAAGGGTGGGGCCAGTACTGCGCACACTGCACTCCACCAAAAAGCTCCACCGCGCAGGCTTTAGGAAACGCCCACGGACTATGACACTGAACTTTCCAAGTCCTGTAGCGATGGGCAAGGGGCAAAACGGCAGGTGAAAGATGTCACTGGAAGCCGCAGTCTCAAACCTGCATGCAGGCGGTTCAGGATATTGGTCGCCTGATGTTGACCTGGGGATGACAACGTCACTCGGCACACCCTGAACGACCAAAGCAGCCTTCTCTAGGGACAGCACTGCTTGCTCCACACGGAGAGGGGCCTAGAAAAGGTGGCCTAACCAAAGCTCATCCCCTCGTAACCCCAGTTGGCTAGCCGCGGTCAACGGGCATCTTCTCATGCGGTCAGATAACAAGAAAAAACAATGGATCCACTCTCATGACGACCACGACCGGACTCAACGTAGTATGCTGGAACATCCGAACCATGCTCGACACAGCAGACAGCGGACGCCCTGAACGTCGCTCCGCCCTCATTGCCCATGAATTGCGGAGGTTAAACATCGACATCGCCGCGCTCAGCGAAGTACGCCTTCCGGAGGAAGGCAGCCTCAAAGAACTTGGCGCTGGCTACACCCTCTACTGGTCAGGCAGGCCTGCATCAGAAAGACGGCTCTCAGGCGTGGGCTTCATGGTGAAGACCCCCATTGCGACTAAGTTGGAAAACCTACCAACGGGTCACTCAGACCGCATCATGTCCATGCGCCTCCCACTGAGACACCAGCAATACGTCACCCTTTCAGTGTGTACTCCCCAACCCTCCTGGCAGAGCCTGCAGAAAAAGACAAGTTCTACTCTGACCTGCGCAGCCTCCTGCAGAGCACCCCTGCAGACGACAAAGTCATCATCCTTGGCGACTTCAACGCCAGAGTGGGCCAAGACTCTGAAGCCTTGGAAAGGAGTCCTCGGCAAGTATGGCGTTGGGAACTGCAATGACAATGGTCGCCTACTGTTGGAGCTCTGTGCAGAGCAGCAACTTGTCATCACCAACACTACTTTCCAGCAAAAGGACAGTCGAAAGACCACCTGGATGCATCCTCGCTCCAAGCACTGGCACCTTATCGACTATGTCCTAGTGCGTCAGAGGGACCGCAGTGACGTCCTCCTCACCAGAGTGATGCCCAGCGCAGAGTGCCACACTGACCTCCGCCTTGTTCGCTGCAAACTCAGGCTCCGCCTCAAGCTGAAACCCAAGAAAGGCCCCCCCCCCCCCCCCCCAAGAAAAAGCTTGATGTTGCCAGCCTTCAGCGTGACGACAAGAAAGCTGCCCTTCAGGCCGATTTACAGCGCAGTTGATCCAGCAGACTCCTCCCCTGAAACACTCTGGGAACAACTGAAAACTGCTATTGTAAAATCCTCTGTGGAAGTCTTGGGCTTTGCTAGAAAGAGGAACAAAGACTGGTTTGACGAAAACGACGTAGAGATCAAGGAACTTCTAGCAAAAAAAAAAAGAGCCGCCCACCAGGCCCACCTAGCCCAGCCTTCCTTCCCTGTGAAGAAGTCTGTCTTCCGCCTCATCTGCAGCAGTCTCCAGCTCAAGCTTAGAGAGCTCCAGAACGAGTGGTGGTCCAGATTCGCACAGAGGACCCAGCTCTGCGCTGACAACGGTGACTACAGGGGCTTCTACGAAGCACTGAAAGCAGTGTATGGCCCTAGGCACCTGGTACAAAGTCCCCTGCGAAGCGCTGATGGACAGGCACTCCTCACAGATAATACCTCCATCTTGAACCGCTGGTCGGAATACTTTCAGGACCTCTTCGGCGCTGAGCGCACTGTTCAAGAAACAGTCATCCTCCAAATCCCACACCTTCCCACTAAAGGTTGAATTGGACGAACCGCCCACCGCCGAAGAGACCCTCACAGCCATCCACCAGCTCAAGAGTGGCAAAGCAGCAGGCATTGACGGAATCCCGCCAGAGATCTGGAAACATGGAGGCCCAGCACTGCACAATAAGCTCCACGACCTCTTTCTCTGCTGCTGGGAAAAAGGAACACTACCAAAGGATCTCCGTGATGCAGTCATCATCACCCTGTACAAGAACAAAGGAGAGAAGTCTGCCTGCTCTAATTAGCGTGGAATTACCCTGCTGTCCATTGCCGGGAAAATTCTCGCAAGGTTGCTCCTGAATCGGCTGGTACCTGCCATCGCTGAAAACCACCTCCCAGAGGGCCAGTGTGGCTTCAGAGCCAACAGGAGTACCACCGACATGGTCTTTGTGCTGAGACAGCTTCAGGAGAAGTGCCGCGAGCAGAACAAAGGGCTGTACGTAACGTTTGTCGACCTAACAAAAGCGTTTGACACTGTGAGCAGGCAAGGTATGTGGCAGATCCTGGAGCGACTAGGTTGTCCCCCAAAGTTTCTCAACATGATCGTCCAGCTCCACGAGGACCAGCAAGGCCAGGTGAGACTAAACAGTGACCTCTCAGAACCATTCCCCATTCGCAACGTCGTGAAGCAAGGCTGCGTGCTGGCACCGACCCTCTTCACCATCTTCTTCAGCATGATGTTGAAGCAGGCCACAGTGGACCTCGACGATGACGATGCAGTGTACATCAGGTATCGTCTCGATGGCAGCCTGTTCAACCTCAGACGACTGCAGGCCCACACGAAAACCCTAGACCAACTGATTCGTGAGCTGCTCTTTGCTGATGACGCTGCCCTCGTTGCACACACAGAGAGAGCCTTGCAGCGCATTACGTCCTGCTTCGCAGATGCCGCCCAGCTCTTTGGACTTGAGGTCAGTCTGAAAACGACAGAGGTCCTTCATCAGCCGGCACCCAAGGAAGAGCATCGCCCTCCCCACATCACCATCGGCGAGTCCGAACTGAAGTCTGTACACCAGTTTACCTACCTTGGCTGCATCATCACGTCAGACGCCAAGCTGGACAAGGAGCTGGACAACAGGCTGGCAAAAGCGAACAGTGCTTTTGGGCGACTATTCAAGTGGGTGTGGCACAATCAACAGCTGAAAAAAGGCACCAAGATCAGCGTGTACAGAGCTGTCGTCCTCACCACCCTGCTGTACGGTTCCGAGTCCTGGGCCCTCTACCGCAGCCAACTACGACTCCTCGAACGCTTTTACCAGCGCTGCCTGCGTACCATCCTCAGCATTCACTGGAGTGACTATGTCACCAACGTCGAGGTCCTTGAACAGGCGGAAACTGTGAGCATCGAGGCTTTGCTGCTGCGGACACAGCTTCGCTGGGCGGGACACGTCTCCAGGATGGAGGATCATCGCCTACCCAAGATCACTCTGTTCGGCGAGCTCGCCATTGGACACCGAGACAGAGGGGCACCAAAGAAGAGATACAAAGACGGTCTCAAGAAGTCACTTAGTGCCTGCCAAATCGACCACCGCCAGTAGTCTTCGCTTGCTGCGGACCGTGACACCTGGCGCTCCACCATTCACAAGGCAGCCGTCTCCTTTGAGGACTCTCGCAGAGCTAACCTTAAGGACAAGCGGCTCAGAAGAAAAAACAGAGTTGTCGTAACTCAGAACCCTGACCATACCTTCCCCTGCAGCCACTGCGGTCGAACCTGCCTGTCCCGGATTGGCCTCCGCAGCCACGAAAATGCCTGCAGACGACATGTGCAAGCCCTATAGAATCTTCGTTCGCGAAGTCAAGCCAAGAGAGAGTAACGGCAAGTTTGAAAATTGGTCCTGTTACCAAATACTTTTACCGTTATAACATAAAGGTTCATTGTTCATCGTTTTCTCTCTCTCTCTCTCTCTCTCTCTCTCTCTCTCTCTCTCTCTCTCTCTCTCTCTCTCTCTCTCTCTCTCTCTCTCTCTCTCTCTCTCTCTCTCTCTCACACACACACACACACACACACACACACACACACACACATGCGCACAACTCCATAGATCTTTATGCGCCCAGAGGGCGCATGAGGATCTATGCCTCTTGGAGATGTTTAGAGCGCGCGCACGTACGCACACACGCACGTCGATGCGCTTTCAGAAGAGCAGTCTTGAAGCGAAAATGAAACTCATATCGTGTAAAATTATATAAATTATATAAAATTATATATATATATAATATAAAAACAAAAAATATATACATCATGACAAATGACGTTTGACAAACCACTGGCGGGTATGCTCTGCGCCCTAATGGAGTTCATGGACACATTGTCAGATCTGCGAAGCTTTTTCAATAGGAGATACTTCAACATCATTATCAGGTAAAAAACAAAAGGTAGAGACCCTTGACAGCGAGGACAGCTTGCGTATAGAAGGGACTTTGTGGGTTATGGTTCATCCCATCTTGTTGTCTACCGTATTAAAAATACGGTAGACTTTAGGATGGGGCTGGTCGGAGCCCGTTCAGTAGAATACGAAGGGACACAACAGGCGGGCGGTCCCGAAATTGTGGTAAAGAAGTAACAAGATCAAAATGACGTAATGTTTAGCTACTCTAACCTTGCTGTTGAACGTACTTTTGGCGCGAAAGACCGTGTGTGTGTGTGTGTGTGTGTGTGTGTGTGTGTGTGTGTGTGTGAGCCTGCGTGCGTGTGTGTGTAAACACTACAATCTCTGCAACTGGCTTCCTTACAAGCTTGAACAGAGGAAATGCTTCATTCAGGGGGTGTCTAGGTGCCTATTCGAGCATATTTAAATTGAATGTCTCATTGAATTGTTAAATGACCGCTTACAGAAAGTCGGTTGACCCACATAGGAGTCCGTAATTTTGATTATATGCACTTGAAATTTTGGATACAGCTAGTTTGTATACATTGCATTAGTTCGTTAGCCAGCTTTGTTCCTCTTCAACCTTTTCAAAAATTTAAAAAAAATTCAATGCGGAAAGAAGGCTCCTCAATTTTATCAGAAGAACCAGAAAATGACGGTGACGTAAAAGCAGCAAACGCGTCAGTGTTTTATACAATGTTCCTAAGTGACGCAAAGCACCATCACGTAAGTGTGTATGAGCTGACGCAATGATCTCCTTGATTTAGGAAGACAATCTTTCTATTTTTGGCTCGCGTGCGAACCGAAAGTGAGTCAATGTTGTAACGCACGCAGACTTGCCCACAGTTGTACGCACAGACTCTCACGCAACAGACGCATACACCGCCACTGATTCAGACGGGCGCATTCATGCGGTAAAACTCAACACACGGGCTCCCTTTCTAAAGTGACTTTTATACAAGATAAATATACGAAAAAAACGCTCACAACTATCAAGCTATATACATCACTCCTTTCCCCACACCCAGCATCCACATCACATACACATCACACACTATCTCGGCCAGGCTAGGCTTTAGTCTCACACTGTCTCCAACCTGTTTGATGTTATTGCCTGGTTACGTTGGTCCTTCTCACGTCTAGGCGTGAAAGTCCTTCGTTGTACGCTTCTTCCTGCCGTCCTGTCTCTTTGGCACGGACGTCCCCGTACTCGTACTGTAGCGCAGTTCTCGCTTTGACTCGGGTGTCTCGGTCCCGGTCAGACTCACTTTGAGCGACGAGCTGGAGGGGTGATGACCTCACGTTAGGTCTGGTGACTCGACGTCTCGGCGTCCGTCGCTCCCTCTTTACAAGCACTCTGAATACGACAACAAAAGTCCCAACGTAACACTTGCTAAACACACAACATATTGGATAAATGAGAAACGTCACGTAACCTGGCTGATACAAATAACTCACACGTTCATTCACACACACACACACACACACACACGTGCTTCATAAACTGTCTACTTCCGTAACACCCCCATATCTCTGAAACAGACTATAGCCTAACACTCTTGCTATACACTACTCTATACACTGGAAAAGACTATGCTTAACCATCCACGTACTACCTTCATAGCGACTTAAGCATACCCACCTTACATTCCTTTAGTCATCCATCTTGGTAAATAACTGTATACCAAAAACACCGGTTACTTCACTGAATTCTAAACCAACATAACTGAACCAAACCGGCCAACACTATACAAGCAAATTACTCTTAGCAACGCATACTGTCTTTAACTAAGCAACTATCAATACTACATATATAGAAACATACCTGAATTCTAGGCTTCAGGTCTTGGAATACGGGCTAGGTATCTCAAACACATCTGATTCCTCTGACAAGAAAGCCCGTATTAACGATCTCCTGCTCTGCCAGACTGACTTTTGCCTAGAACTCACTATAACAGTACTCACCAAAACTCCCATACTAACCATGTCTTAAAGATTTCACGTGGAGCCTCATGCCACCCGGACTATGGGCACAAACAAACCGTTAACAAAAACCGTACCGTACTAACCCTAATGTATGAGCACTATGCACGAGCATAGAGCTTCATCACAATGTTCTGGACCAGTGGTCATCTGTCCGTTGTCCGTCGTCCGAGGTAAACTTTAACGTTGGCATTTTCTCGGAGACTATTCCATCTTCAAACTTGGCGCAAGGATACTTTGTGGCAAGACCTTTCTAAACATACCAATGTCAGTGACCTCTCACAAAGGTCAAGGTCACAGGGGATCAGGAAATATATCAAAAATAGCTATTTTGGGACATAATCTATTTTTTTCTCAAATACTATTCAAAACTTCAAACCCAAACTTGGTACAAAGATACCTGATGGAAAGACCTTTATACGCACACTAATTTGGTTGATCCCTCGGAAAGGTCAAAGGTCACAAGAGCTCAGGAAATAGGTCCAAAATAGCCATATTTTTTAAGATGTTTTTTTCTCAATTACTATTCACAACTCCAAACCCAAACTTGCTACCTGATAGTACGATCTATCTATGCATATTAATTTGGATGACCCCTCGGAAAGGTCAAGGGCCAAAAGAGCTCGGGGAATAGGTTAAAAAAAATATTTTGACAAGAAATGTTTGTGTTTTTTTTTTTTTTGTTTGGGGTGGGGGGTGGGGGGGGGGGCAATTACTATTCACAACTTCAAACCTAAACTTGCTACAGAGATACCTGATGGTAAGACCTATCTATGTATACTAATTTGGATGACCCCCTCGGAAAAAGTCAAGGGTCACAAGAGGTCTACAAATGTATAAAATGCCAATAATTGTAGTTATTAGCAACATTTTTGCAAAACTTTTCAATCATATTTAGCACAAAGGTAGCTGATGATAAGACTTTCCTTTGTATCCTAATTTAGTCGACTCATCGCAAAGGTCAAGGGTCACGGGGGTTTCACAGATGTGTGAAAACTGATTAAATTTTGAGAAAACATAGATTTTGTTAGGGCAGAAGCCATCCCTTTACTTATTGTCAGACATGTGGATCGGTCATACACGTGAGCCATAAGGGCTTTGCCTTTCTTGTTGTTGTGATGGTTGCGAACGTATTGTGGAAGAGGTGGAAAACGCATGCAAGCTCATACAAAAGAGGCTTTGTGGACATAGGTCATCCCACCTTGTTTTTTTAAAAATGGCTGTGGCTACGCCAGCCCACAGAACTGGTAGGAAGCGCCGTGTGTCTGCCGTCTGTGTTTGTGTGCGACATTGCCCTGCGGATTGGGTTGTGTGTGTGGGAGTGGTGGTAGGGGGTGGGGGTGGGGGTGGGTTGGAGTTAAGATGGAGAGAGACGAATCAGAAGGATAAGCTTAAAAACAGGAACAAATGAGAATGTTTTTAAACGAAAACCGCATCTTCATCTTGTTGTACGCTCCACTCTTTTTGAAGTAGTGTATGCAGTACCGTCATGAAAAGAGCATTATCCTGCAAATTCAACTTACGTGCCAAATTTCGGACACGGCTAGCCGTCAACACCCTATTGGTAAAACCAGTAGGATGTCATCGAGTTTTTGCCTTGGAACCGTTAAAATCGTTTGAAGCGTCATCTTTTGAGTGACCTTTTTACCACCATTGCTTTTTGACCGCAGCTGAATAGTGTCACTTGAAAGTTTGGAACTTGTAATTTTCGCTTTTGATTAGTTTGATTATAGTTGAGTATGACTGCGATTACTGACATGAATACCAATGACGCATGGCCGCCATTTTCAAGCTGGCGCCCACACACCCTATGTTTTTGTTGTTGTTGTTGTTTTGTTTTTTTTTAAGTTTGGGGTGGTAAACAATATAGGGTACCAACCGGCTGAGGTAAACACAAGCGATAAAATAAAGATATACTGAACAAAAGAAACGCGAATTTTTCACCATAGCGCTTTTCTTCATAAATATGCTTTAAACCGGGTTATTTTGACGTCATTTATTAGAAAATGTTATGAAGAGTGTGTTATGTCGTGTGCAAATAGAATGTTTAGTCTTAAAATTGCACATCGATGAGTTATGACGTCATCAGTGACACTACCATCAAAGGATATTGAAAGTGAAATGGGGAGCGTCTGCAGCACAGCTGAAAGCCAACCAATGTGCAGTGTCACTAAGGTCCGTGTGCATGAAAATCAGACCTGTTTGGTCTTGACCTACTTTTCGTTTGTCAAAGGCACCTAAATAATCAACCTGACCTACAAACATGAAATTCAAAAAGTTCTTTATTTTTAGGTTAGCGGCCATATTTACCTGATCAAATGGATATGGGTGCGTCCTAAAAAATGTTGTGAATGTAATTCACATTAAATCAAATCAGATTTATTAAGAAAATTATGTGCACCAGAAGTTCTGGTTCTCTCATGAATTTTTCGATTCAAAGTTCATTTGAGGCAGTTAATAACATCATAAGCAATCCACACAACTTGTGTGTTAAAACATATCACAGAAAACTTGCTTCACAAAGTGTGTCCAGTTTTGCTTATTTTCACCACTAATAAAACCCTGTGTCCTCCAAGGTAGCCATGGTCGTTAACTCATCCAATTTGTGTGTGAAGGTAGCTCAAACAGTGGGCTGAACATCTGAAGTAAGCAACAAATAAAATGTTCTTGTTTTGCTGTCAGGGTGGCTCTTTGTTTGCGGGTACACTTACAGACACTTTTCGCGTTTTTAATGGAAGTCAGTTGTAACGCACGCAGACTCGCCCAGTCGTACGTACAGACTCTCGCACAACAGACGCATACACCACCTCTGACTCAAACAGGCGCATTCACGCGGTAAAACTCAACACACTAGCCTACGGGCCTTTATTAAAGTAAACAACGAAAACACTATCAAAATTATGTGCAACACCCCTTCTCATTACAAGCACATCAACACCGCATTGTAAATGCCAGGCTAGGTAATTGTCTCTCACAATCCAACCTGTTTTACTGGTGCTCTCGCTTGGTAACGTTCTGCCCTTTCACGTCTAGGCGTGGAATTCCTTCGTCGCACGCGTCCGAGTCGTTCCGTTTCTCGTACTGTGGACGTCCTCTTAACTCGCTCCGTAGCGCAGTCCTTGCTGACCCGGGTGTCTCGGCACCGGTCGCTCACTCCCTGAGTGAAGAGATGACCTCACAGTAGGTCCCTCGGCGGTAGCCTCTGTTGACTGACGTCTCGGCGTCCGTCGCTCCACTCCCCCGACAAGCACTCTGTACAATAAAGTCTTAATATCATAACACCTGCTAAACACACACATATTGGATGATATGAGATACATTACGTAACCTGGCTGATACAAATAACTCTCACCCGTTCATTCACACACACACGTGCTTCATAACCCGAACTACTTTTGTAACACCCCATAACTCCGTCACTGCATTGAAACAGACTATAACCTAACACTCGCCATACATTCTTTCATACATTAGAAAAGACTATACTTACCAACCACGTACTACCTTCATAACGACTTAGGCAAACACACCTCACATTCCTTAGTTATCCATCTCGGCAAATAACCACATAGGAAAAACACCGGTTACCTCAACGAATTCCAAACCCACATAACTGAACCCAACCAGTCTACGCTACACAACCGATTTACCTCTTACTAACGCATACCATCTTTAACTCAGTAGCCATCAATAATACATATAAAAACATACCTGAATTCTAGGTTTCAGAGTCTTGAAATACGGCTAGTGTATCTGACATACATCCATCCACAATGACAGTCAGCCCGCACTGAATATTTAGACTTCTGATAGACTGAGCTCTCGCTAAAATCCCCGTGCAGAACGTTTCCTTACGATTTCACGTGGCCTCCTGCCCACACGAAATGTCTGTCACAAGGCAAACGGCTGGCAAAACCGTACCGTACAAAACCCTCTGTGTGAACCCTATGCGTGAGCATAGAGTTTCATCACATGAGTATATATTTGGATTGCCAGATAATTACTCTTTTCCAAGCCAGTAGGATGTCAGTAAGAAAAATGTACATCTTTTGCGTGAAAATTAATTATTTCTTGTCCACGTTTTCGTCAGTCTCTTTTTTGAAATTATTCAATATACCATATTTGAGAGCACAGTGAAGGAAAGTATATGAGTGTTCTGAGACACATTTTTGAGGAATGAAACTAGACAGTAGTATTGATATAATAACGTGCTTCTTATTGGACATCGGACAAACATGGCCGCCATTTTCAAAATGGCCGCCTATCTTTCATGTGTAGCCTCAGGAAATAGGTTGCTGTGCACAGTGTGCAACCAAATGACTTTGAGCCAGTATTTTTTTTTTCAGGAAAACAACGTGAATATAAACTAGGCGACCCCTGTTCATTTTTGCGAGTGCCACTGAGGTGTAACAAGGTGTTAATGACAAGCTAGATTCATCTAAGTACCAATAAGATGGTTTGAAGGAAATAAGGACATACTACCATTGCAACACAAGACATTAAAGACTTGTTTCATTGTCAACTGATTTTTTTTTAATTTGTCATAGTATTATTAAGCTAGCAGCTGTCATGAATATAAGAACTCAAACACTTCCCGTTTCTCGACCGTTACGTTTGACAACCTGCAGACTGTTTTCAGTGGGCTAATATGACATGTAACATTTATTTTGGAACACTACAAGATTGACAATTACAGCCACATATACACATTTTGTCCTAGTTTATCCTATTACATAACTAGGGACTGCCGTACGATTACCTAATGTAGGTCAAGGTCATTGCTGCCCCATGTTTAATTTTTTTTTTACATTTTTATTGTATTTCGTAAATCATTCCTCAGACGAAAAAACAAACAAACTGTAGTATGATGAACTGTGAATCAGTCACAATGGTGTCAAGCCCAGCTAAGCATTGCTGATATTACTGAGCATTGTTTACCTTTTTGTGACTTTGATCTACAGACTGGTTATACAAATGTGCATTTTTTTTTTTAAAAAGGCATATCAATGACAGGTATCTTCGAACCAGTCTTGACATATGTATGTACTTGAAATGGTCTCAAGTGTATATTATTACTACAAGATCATAGATCTGTCAACCGAGAGAGCTTCTCGATGAAGCTGTCGATCTTCTTTTGGACCCCGCCTCCTCTCCTGATCTTGCATCCCATTTCGACTCCTCCCTTCGAAAACTTCTAGACACCCATGTACCTGTCACCACCTGCTCCATACCCAACCGACCCCCCCTCCCCTTGGCTCACTGACGAGATAGCTGAGGCCAAGCGCGAGCGCCAACAAGTGGAACGCCTCTGACGCTCATCTGACCTCACCGTTCACAGACAGATCTTTCAAGCAACTAGATCCAAAGTCTGCAGAATGATCTCCGACTCCAAACGTAAACACCTTCAAAACACAATCCTGGAATCTACTTCCTCCAAAACCCTCTACGCTACCATGAACACACTCTTATGCACTCCTAAAGACACTCCTCTCCCCAACACACACAGCAGAGAAGAACTCCCGTCCGCTTTTTCCACCTACTTTTCCGACAAAATTCAAACTCTGCGCAACACACTCGACTCTCTGCCTTCTCCTCCTTGCCCTCCCGACACCCCCTTTTCCGGCACCCCCCTCTCGTCCTTCCGCCCCGTCTCTCAGGAAGAAGTCCTCAAGACCATAAAGTCCATGCCTCTCAAAACCTGCGAATTAGACCCCCTCCCAGCTTCTCTCTACCGGGACGGCCTTCCAAAACTTCTGCCCTTCATTACCGACATCATCAACACATCTCTAGAGAACGGTTCAGTCCCTGATATCTTCAAGTCCGCCATCGTCCGTCCTCTCCTCAAAAAACACAACCTCGACCCAAACGAACTCAAAAACTATCGCCCAGTCTCCAATCTCTATTTCCTGTCCAAGCTTCTTGAGAAGGTTGTTCTCAACCAGCTCAACCTCCACCTTGCCGACAACAACCTCCTCAGTCCCTTCCAGTCTGCCTATCGCAAACACCACAGCACTGAAACAGCCCTAATACACATCTTAAACGGCCTGCTTCTCTCTACCGACTCGGGCAACATCTCCCTTCTTACGCTACTCGACCTCTCTGCCGCCTTCGACACCATAGACCACTCTATCCTCCTCCACCGCCTTCGTCACTCCTTTGGCATCACTGACTCTGCTCACTCCTGGTTTCTCTCCTACCTCTCCGACAGACAGCAGTCCGTCACCATCGACGGCGTCTCTTCCAGCCCAGTCACGCTCTCCTCCGGAGTTCCACAGGGGCCCGTCCTTTTCAAACTCTACACCTCCCCCCTGTCCAACATCATACAGTCTCACCACATACGCCACCACCTCTACGCTGACGACTCACAACTACTAGACAAAGACAAACTCGACAACACTCAGTCACTACTGACTCGCACGGCTGACTGCTATGAAGACGTGAAAAACTGGATGACAGCAAACAAGCTTAAACTGAACGACGACAAACGGAAGCCATGCTGGTAAGCACTCGCCAGAAACTTTCCCAGCTCCCTCCCTCTCTCCACCTTCAACTCGACAGCACCCCCATCTCCCTCAGTGACTCGGTCAAAAACCTTGGCGTTATCCTTGATTCCTCTCTTACCATGACCAGCTTCGTCTTCGCCACTGCCCAGGCATGCTACTTTCACCTCCGCCGCATCAGTCAGATCAGAAAATACCTCACCACCGAAGCTGCCACCAAACTTGCTGTCTCTCTCATCCTATCTCGCATCGACTACTGCAACTCTCTCCTTTCCGGCCTCCCTCACTCCACCACTTCCACTCTCCAGCGCGTCCAGAACAATGCTGCCCGCCTCGTCCTCAGAAAGAAAAAATCCGACCACATCACTCCCCTGCTCAAACTCCTTCACTGGCTTCCCATCCCACAACGCATCCAATACAAGATTCTGTCTCTCTGCTACAAATCCCTGAACAACTGCGCTCCTGTCTGTCTCTCCAACTTACTTCATCCCTACACTCCTTCCCGCTCCCTCCGCTCCGCCTCCGACCCTCTCCGCCTCCACATTCCCCGCACCAAACTCAGCACTTTCGGCCCCCGCTCCTTCTCAGTTTATGGTCCATCCACCTGGAACACTCTCCCACTCTCTCTCCGTCAGAAAGACTCTCTCTCCTCCTTTCAGTCCGCTCTCAAAACTCACCTCTTTCAACAGTTCTAGCACTATATCACCACACTCCCCACAAAAGCTGACTGTCGGAATTATTTCACCATCTGTGGTACGTGAGTCGTTGTCTAAAGCGTGCGCATGCGTGCGCGAGTTGTGAGTGCGCGCTTAGAGTTATAATTATTATAAGATAAGCGCATTATAAATACCGTAATTATTATTATAGACTGACTATCGTTGGGCAGAAAATACGTAGACGAGGATGACCTGTTACTTAACCAAGAAGCCATGAGACGGGAATAGGAAGTTCATACTGGATTGATTGATTGTACATTGCTTAACGTCCCGACAGCAACAAGGCTTTCTCAGGACGTGCCTGCACTGCTTGTGAAAAAAAAAAAAAAAAAACTAAACAGAACATTGAATGTATGTCGCCAGCCGGTCAAATACGTTAAATAAACCTAACACATGGGGCCTAAATAAAGCTAAGACCATTTAGCAACACACATCCAATATCAAGAGCTACAGGCAGTGCAGACAGGAGGGAGAGTTTTAAAAAGGCAAATACAGGTGAATGGACCTCGGGTAGACAGAAACACATGCCCCAGAATAGAGAGAAAAACTCACCCTGTGGGGCTGACCAGGGTGACCCTGGGAACTAAAAAGTACCTAACCCCACCCAAGTCCAAGTTCATACTGGAAGTGCACAACAGCTAACACACAACTGTCAAAACGTATGTAGGTCTACATCTAGGACATGCTGGAGTCCTGGGCAATGATGGAACGGAAATCTTTGTTGGCACGGCAGAAATGAAACATGGTCTACGAATGAACAGTTTATACGTGTTAAGAAACAGTGCTATGTCTACAACACAAGCCATCGCCTCCATTTTAGGGGGGAAAAAGAGAGACAGTCAGCTGTCGCTGCAGCGGACAAACTTGAAAAAGATATGAACGATCCATAGTAAATCGTCCAATAATGACACAGCATCAACAACAACAACGACAAAAGCAAACAAAAACAAAAACCTTGAGAAATTGGCATTTTCAAAAACAGAGATCCCATCTTGAGCTAATTAAACCGAGCTGAAATGAACTGACCTTACATTAGGGACATCATCAAATCAAGTTTATGTCCAGTCAAACTATAACAAGTTTCAGAGATATTACTTGGAATGATACACAGTGTGACATGGCTGCTAGATCCTTGACCTTTAAGGTAGTGACAGTTCTTTCGTCAAACGCATTTTTTCATTAATATCTCACATCATACCAAATTTGAAGCAAATAGACAAACAGGTCTGGGAGATATCTTTTAAGGAAATATAGAATGGCCACTTTCACCTTGACTATACAGCAGCTACCGAGCTACAGGGGACCAAGGCATACTTGTCAACCCACCCGTGACCAACAGTGGCAACTATCCCATCCTCCGAGAAGAAGTAGAGGCTGCAGTGAAGTCGCTGAAAAAAGGGAAGGCAGCAGGAGCAGACAACATCCCTGCAGAGCTAGTCCAAGAAGGGGGAGAAGACATGATAAGCGCTTTACTAACAATCTGCAATAAGATCTGGCAGTCAGAGGATTGGCCACACCATGGACCCAATCACTTATAATAACTCTCCCCAAAAAAGGAAACTGACATCAATGCCAGAATTATCGCACGATCAGTTTTATATGCCGCTCAAGCAAAGTCATGTTAAAGATCCTACTGAACAGGCTGAAGCCACAGGCAGAGAAAATCATAGCTGAGGAACAGGCAGGCTTCAGATCAGGGCGCAGCACAACTGAGCAGATCTTTAACATGAGAGTTCTATGTGAGAGGTACCTCCAGCACCAGCAAGACATCTATCATGTCTTTGTGGATTTTAAGAAAGCGTTTGACAGAGTGTGGCATGCAGCCCTTTAGTCCACCATGAAGCTATACAACATCAATGCCAACCTGATCAAAGTCATAGCAAACCTTTACAACAAGGCCACTAGCGCAGTCTGCTTCAACAGCAAAATAGGAAACTGGTTTAGGACTACAGTCGGAGTCAGACAAGGCTGCTTGCTCTCACCTACTCTTTTCAACATCTTCCTGGAAAGAATCATGACAGACGCTCTGAAAGATCATGAAGGAACTCTCAGTATTGGAGGCAGAACAATCAGGAACTTGCGCTTTGCAGACGACATTGATGGCCTTGCAGGTACAGAGAAGGAGCTTGCTCAGCTGGTGGAAAAGCTAGACAGTACAGCCATTGCGTATGGGATGGAAATCAGTGCAGAGAAGACCAAACCGATGACAAATAACACCAGTGACATTGGCACTGACGTCATGATTGGAAGCCAACAACTGGAAACAGTTAATAAATTCAAATATTGCCATTGTGACAGATGAGGGATCAAAACCAGAAATACTGTCCAGGATTGCACAGACAACAACAGCACTGACAAGATTGAAGACCATATGGAAGGACAGAAACATCACGCTCTGCTCCAAGATCAGACTGATGCGCTCCTTAGTCATCTCAGTGTTCCTGTATGCCTGTGAATCATGGACCCTCACAGCAGACATTGAAAGGAGGATACAAGCCCCTGAAATGAGATGTTTTCGAAGGCTGCTTGGCATTTCATACAGAGATCACATCACGAACCAGGAAGTGGGAAGCAGAATCAGGCAAGCCATCGGGCCCTATGAAGACCTGTTGGCCATTATGACAAAAACGCAAACTGAAGTGGTATGGGCATGTCACGCGTTCAGCAGGACTTGTCAAAACAATCCTGCAAGGCACTGTGCAAGGAGGACGAAGGAGGGGAAGACAGAGGAAAAGATGGAAGGACAATATCTCAGAGTGGACAGGACTGGGGCTGGATGTTACGCTAAGAATGGCAGAGAACAGAGAGGAATGGAGGGAGCTGGTTGCCAAGTCATCAGTGGTGCCCCAACGGTCGGCAAGACTACGGGATATAGATAGATAGATAGATTACAGCAGCACGTTTTTTGTTTTTTACATTTTCTTACATGCTGGACTGTTATCGGTTTACGTTTGAGCCAAATCAGTCTGATAATTTCAGATATATTGCCCGGACAAGAATATATTAATTACAAAGGCATATAACCATAATAACCTTGACCTTCGATAGTGACGTCTTTCCAGCATACAACACACTCTTTTTAACATTCCTATCAACCCTTCACTTTTGATTCAAACTGACTCTGTCTTTTTACATATGCCAAATACTAAGACCAAAAGCAAGTGTTTAGTTAATGTGATTACCTTGGCCTTGACCTCAGAGGAAGCAACATAATTTTTGTCTGTGACACTTTCCTTAATGTAAGGATTTTCATCACCTAATGTTTGAGGCAAATCCGCCCGCTGGTTTCAGAAATTTTTGAGGGGAGATCTACACCCCTTGAAATAAAACATCACTGCCACGGCCGTGACCTTCATCCGGGAAGGTAGTGTCAGAATGTTTGTATATAATATTTTAATTTATTATCGCCTGTCAACATACACCATTTGAAACAAATCAGTCGATTACTTTCTGAGATCCTACATAAAAGACGGGAAAACAAATATGGCCGCTGTGACCTTGACCTTAGCGAAGGCGGCTTAATCTGTTTGACACGTTATTTAACAATGGACTATCGTCAGCTTAGCTTTGAGCTAAATCATTTTCATGCTTGAGAAAAGAAAAAAGGCATGCACACACACACACACACACACACACACACACACACACACACACACACACACACACACACACACACACACACACACACACACACAAAGAAAAACTAGAATACAAGATCACAAAAATTCAGACACGTTCAATCCAGTATAACCACTTCTCACCCTATGTAACAAGGGAGGGTAACAAAGGTCATCCATAAGTTTAGTCGCCTACCAGTATTATCAGCAAGAATATATGCGCCACCTCCGGCTGTGAAGTGTCGAACGTTAAGTCAGAGAAAGCTGATTTTTTTTTCCAAAATGTTATGTATCACACTTAATGGCAATTTCTGACATTATACGTTTGTTAAGGTCACTAAAACATGTAAATATAGGAAAGTGATGTAATGAACTTACTGTATGCTTAGTTTGACCTAACCATTTGCCATAATGATCAAGATTCAGACACTTTTGTCTAAAGTATATGGTGATGTGCCGTATAGAAATTGACCTCTCGCAACCTTTACCTTTTATGGAGGTCATTCCGCTGGGGATGTTTAAACAGGTCTTACCATCGACTATCACCATGCCAAATGTGCTTGAACCAGTCTCAGATAAAACACCTGCATTAATGTTTACCGCTGTCAAATCATAGTATGACCTTAATAACGGCCAGTAACTGACAGACTGACGTACAAACAAACACAACATGTGTACCATTTACATACACTCACATTGGCATTCAATTGTAGCAAAACGCAGTTTTATTCCATATTATATGGGTTGCCTGCAATCCTTATATAACTGAAAAGTGAAAATGTTACCAATCGAAACTGCGTTAAAACTGTACACGTTTGCCAAATTTGATAAGTCTGGGATAAATTTGCAGTATAGTTGGCGGTACTGCCTAAAATAAAGGGAAACCCCCACTACACATCAGGTTATACCACTGTAAAATGTGTCGTGGAGTGATAAATGGTAGGATGTTGTGTGTCACTGCCGTCAGTCAGTTATGCTATTGAAAACACTGTACTTCGGGTAATGGCTCAAAACCCACGAAAACCCTAGACCAACTGATTCGTGAGCTGCTCTTTGCTGATGACGCTGCCCTTGTTGCACACACAGAGAGAGCCTTGCAGCGCATCACATCCTGCTTTGCAGATGCTGCCCAGCTTTTTGGACTCGAGGTCAGTCTGAAAAAGACAGAGGTACTACATCAGCCGGCACCCAAGGTAGAGCATCGCCCTCCCCACATCACCATCGGCGAGTCTGAACTGAAGTCAGTACACCAGTTTACCTACCTTGGCTGCATCATCACGTCAGATGCCAAGCTGGACAAGGAGCTTGACAGCAGGCTGGCAAAAGCGAACAGCGCTTTTGGGCGACTTTTCAAGCGGGTGTGGCACAATCAACAGCTGAAAACGGGCACCAAGATCAGTGTGTACAGAGCTGTCGTCCTCACCACCCTGCTGTACGGTTCCGAGTCCTGGGCCCTCTACCGCAACCAACTACGACTCCTCGAACGCTTTCACCAGCGCTGCCTGCGTACCATCCTGGGCATTCACTGGAGTGACTATGTCACCAACGTCGAGGTCCTTGAACAGGCAGAAACTATGAGCATCGAGGCTTTGTTGCTGCGGACACAGCTTCGCTGGGCGGGGCACGTCTCCAGGATGGAGGATCATCGCCTACCCAAGATCACTCTGTTCGGCGAGCTTGCTACTGGACACCGTGACAGAGGGGCACCAAAGAAGAGATACAAAGACGGTCTCAAGAAGTCACTTAGTGCTTGCCAAATCGACCACCGCCAGTGGTCTTCGCTTGCTGCGGACCGTGACACCTGGCGCTCCACCATCTACAAGGCAGCCGTCTCCTTTGAGGACTCTCGCAGAGCTAACCTTAAGGACAAACGGCTCAGGAGAAAAAACCGAGTTGCCGTAACTCAGAACCCTGACCAGACCTTCCCCTGCAGCCACTGCGGTCGAACCTGCCTGTCCCGGATTGGCCTCCGCAGCCACGAAATTGCCTGCAGACGACGTGGGCAAGCCCTATAGAATCTTCGTTCGCGAAGTCAAGCCAAGACTTCGGGTAATAAGGTCCCTTTGAGTCGATGTCTCTGTGTCGACTGTAGTTGCCCGTGGCGCCTTTACGGTCTACGGGTAAGTCTACTAAAGTCGACTATGGCGGTGAAAGAGTTAAAGAAGGGACGTGCCTCTGTCACAACTTCTTTCTACTTTCTCTTCCACGTGCTTTGCAGCGATTTGGTGTGGTTTCTATCAATTTTCATGAAGTTTCTGCTCTTTTCATCATCATCATCATCATCATCATCATCTTAATGTGGTAATCCCAAGGTTGAGAAATATTTTACAGTGGGTGGTACGCTTAATATGAAAATAATCAAATAAAAATATAACAGTACACACATACATAATTTAAAAAAAAAATGAATAATAAATAAATAAATAAATAAATTTGGTAGTGGGGGGGGGGGGGACCGGACGCCATCTTGGTTTTGTAAATTTGCGGTGGAAAACACTTCAGGTGAAATCACGAGACCGGTCATGTGATCCCCAGTCTAAGAATAGTAACGCACGTGCAAATGGAAATGAAAAAAAAAAATGCGGAATCGAAAGAGCAGACGACAATAAAGATAATGCGTTTTTAAATAATCTGATTGTCTGTTGTTTACCATATTATTTATGTATTTGTGTGCATAATGGCTTATTGTGCAGAATTTTACTTTTTATCAGCATTTTTTAAGACTGTTGAACTAAACTTGGCAAAAAGTTAGCTGATGATAAAACTTTTGATTCAATACTTGCACAGTTCAATGTGGTTCAATATTTGCAAAAGTCTTGGGTCATGAGAGGTTGACAATAGTGTGAAAAAAATGCATACATTTTGAGAAAACATGGATTTCGCAGGTACAAAAGCCAACCATGAACTTACTTATATTAAAACACTTGAACAGTTGCTTATTTCCGTGCCCTGTCAGAAAGGTTAAGGTCACAAAGGTCAGATCAGATTTTTTAAAAAATCTGTCCTACAGATGAGCCTTAAGGGCTTGGCCATTTTTGTGTCTTTTATTCTTTTGGTGATTTGGTGACGTGCATTCTTATACAGAGATGGAACTATGGGTAAATATAGATGTGATACAGATTTTGTATCATAGGCATACTTCAATAAAGCAAACTTTTGGTAGAAATAATCAGAAACGTACCAGATATAGGAAACTAATTACCAATGCGTGCACCATCAATGTGCTAAAGGGTTTCAAAATCGGTTGTATATTTTATGAGATATTGGCTTTTGCATAATGGATCCCACAAATTGGCCCTCCAACTGTGAAAATGCTCGCAGGGATCCTGCAAATCCTTAAGTAGCAAACGTCTTCAAGCCCGCAACAGCCGCAGTGGGTGCAGGCACAGCTGTGCGCGGGTCTGCTGTGGCCATCATGGGCCTGAGGACCTTTGCTTACTGGGGTACGTGGTTGGGGCTGAAAATGTTATGCAATCTGCTCCAGAGCGGACTTCAATGACCAAAATGTGCCAATACAACAGGTTCTCAATTGTTTTGCCTCTGCTAAGACTGTTCTACCCTTCCTTTTACAATGTGTGAACAGAAGCAGAGGTTTTCTGACGTCGCTTGTGTACATGGGTGGAACTCTCCTACGTGTAAAGGAGAGGAAGAGCAGAAAACGTCTTTGTTTTATGACATACAAACTTGCAAACTACTATGTTCCGTTAACTCTTTGCCTACTAAGTAACGTTTCTGTATTAGGTACTCTGCCACATTTTCTGTTAAGAGTTCATTTCTAGATCTGGTGCGCATGCCAGTTAACAACATGTAACGACACATTCTGAACTAAATATAGCCAAGCACACGCACTGCAAACAAACCTTGGCTGGACTGATCTCGCAGCCAGTAGTGTACAATAGGAAGTTGTCTCGGGGTGGCAAAACATAAATTTCTTGCCAACATTTTGGCAAGTGTGTTTTTTTCTCACCAGCTAACTCACCTTAGACTTCATAAAATGATTTCTTGTTTGTTGTTATGTGATGTAGTAGCATTCATGAGGACCAACATTGTGGGTACTGTGATGATATTGTCTCTGCTGGCTTGGATTCCTACGGTTGTACTGATGTACATGAAGGTGAGAATATCTCTTTCAAAACAAAAAATCCCAAAGAAAGAACGAAACACACGTAGAAAGTGTGGTTCTTTCTTGGAATGTTCTTTCAATTTGCATGCTTGGCAGCCACCTTTTTGGTCTGTATTTTATATTTCTTTCAGCCACGAATGGCACAAACTCAGGTCCATTTTGTCCAAGTTAGATTGATTCTCACAAACCCCGACAGGCTGCGGCGGCTTGTGAGAATCTCTGCCTTGCGCGCACCCCATTCTTAATGGTATTGATCTTAAAGAGGAGGAGGTCATTGCTAAGATGAAACTTTTGGCTGATGGTCGTCCTTTTTGTCGAAAATTCCAAAAGAAATCACCTTGACATTAAGCACTGTCGGAAGCCAAAAGGTTGGGATTGTGATCAAATTGAGATTAAGTGAGAGATGGAACGATCTTGACAATGAAAGGGTGGAGCTTGATTTCGTTAAGCATAATTTTCTTCAGAGTGATATTCATTTCAGCACCAGCAGTGGGAGATGGATCGTCCATGATGGCTCAGTGCCAAATTAAGTAATACCCTTGACACGCTATCTAGATACTAACAAATGTCAGTGTTATGTCTGAGCTAAAGTAAAAGCATCTGTTTTTGTCTACCGTATTAAAAATACGGTAGACAATGAGATCGGCGCACGTTCTGTAGCAAGCAAATGACAAACATAGGCGGGCACATATCAAACTCTGATTGATAGTGAAGTAACACGGTAAAAATTACGTCATGCCTAGCTAAGCTAACCATGCTCTTTAACGTACATTTGGCGGGAAGCACCGTGTGTGTGTGTGTGTGTGTGTGTGTGTGTGTGTGTGTGTGTGTGTGTGTGTGTGTGTGTGTGTGTGTGTAGACACGAGTATCTCCGGTGTTTGTGTACGTGCAGGCCTGAAACCTTATGACATGCATTGATCGAGATGTATTTCGGAGAGCCTCCGAACATAATTATTCAAACTGGGTGACTCGTTCAAGAGAAAACAAGATGGGATGAACCATAACCCACAAAGTCCCTTCTATATGAGAGCTGTCTTCGCTGTCAAGGGTCTCTACCTTTTGTCTTTGACTTGATTCTGATGTTGAAATATCTCCTTCTGAAAAAGCCTCGCAGATGTGCCAATGCGTCATAGTGAACTCTAGAAGGGGCGCGCGCAATGCACACGCGACATTGGTTTGTCAAACGTCACTTGTCATGACGTATGTTTTTGTTTTTACGTAATTTTATATTTAACGTGATATGAGATTCGCTTTCGCTTCAAGACTTGCGAAAATGGTGACAAAACTAGAATTTCACGGTACAATTTCAGTATTGCTATAATTTGTGTGAAATCAGGTTCACTTTACCTAGCTACATGCTATACTACGTACACCTGCAGGCTCTTCTGAAAGCGCGTCGATGTGTGTGTTTGCGTGTGCGTGTGCGTGAGTGCATGCTTGCGCTGCATACATCCTCAAGAGGCATAGATGTTCATGCGTCCTCCGGGCACTTGAGGATCTATGCCTCTTGGAGATGCGCGCATATGAGCCATTGGTTTGTCAAACGTCATTTGTCATGACGTATTTTTTTGTTTTTACTCAATTTTATATTTAACGCGATACGAGTTTCGCTTTCGCTTCAAGACTTGCGAAAATGGTGACAAAACTAGAATTTCACGGTACAATTTCAGTATTGCTATAATTTGTGTGAAATCAGGTTGACTTTATCTAGCTACATGCTGTACTAAGTACACCTGCATGCTCTTCTTAAAGCGCGTCGATGTGTGTGTTTGCGTGTGCGTGAGTGCATGCGCGCGCTCCAAACATCCTCAAGAGGCATAAATGTTCATGCACCCACCGAGCACATGAGGATCTATGCCTCTTGGAGATGCGCGCATATGTGTGTGTGTGTGTGTGTGTGTGTGTGTGTGTGTGTGTGTGTGTGTGAGAGAGAGAGAGAGAGAGAGAGAGAGAGAGAGAGAGAGAGAGACAGAGACAGACAGAGACAGAGAGAGACAGAGAGAGAGAGAGAATCAATGAATCTTTATTTTACAACGGTGAATATATTAACACAGTCAGTGACTGTCATTTTTCGTACCTGCCGTTGCTGCAACTACGACTAACTAAGTACAAAATATACATATAACCGGGACATCAAAGCACAGTGATACAAAATATATAGTCCACTAAACACAAACACGCGCATACGCCGCGCACAAACGCACTCACGCGTCCACAGAGACACACACACACATACACACGCACACATACACACGCACACACACACACACACACACACACACACACACACACACACACACACACACACAATTGTTAGAATATACACGCACATTCGTGTGTCTACGAATAACTAGATATTATTATTTGAGTAATGTCAGATACCTATAACGACTTGCCTTGAAACGAGATAATGTCGGAGTGGCTTTAACGTGATGTGGGAGTGAGTTCCACAGTGTGGAACCCGCAAATGACAAAGTAGATTTAAATATATCTATTCGGAATTTTGGAACAATATAAAGACCCCTCATGTTCCCATAGCAGGAATCTGATTTTTTAAACAACTCTGTTAGATATTCTGGAGCGCTATGGTTCCACACTTTAAACATCAGTACCCCTTTGTTATATTTAAAATGATTTTGAAGGGGCAGGAATCCAGCTTTAATGAGTTTTTTTTCCTCAGTCGTCAAGCGCGGGTCGGGAAGAATTAATTTTGCCATTCTCCTATGTAAAGAATTTAGTCTTTTTAAGTGGACTGTCACGACCCCGCTTCCGGGGTGCGAACTATGAGCGCTACCACTCGAGATTCACCCAACCCACACTAACACAAATCTAACACAGACACCAGAGGAACAATGACGACGACGTTTATTAAATATAACCCTAACAATCACCAACTATACCCTCATTCAATCCCAACCACACGCTCACTCGTCACATTCACTCGCACACGTCCGAACCCCTCACCCCGAATACCTATACACAATACAAAACAAAATATACAACAATTAAATATCCCTGATAAAATACAAACGAACAATATATAAATAAACTGCTATCCTTACTAATAATATAAAAAAAAAAACAGGCTGAAAGGCTTAAACCATATGCCACTAGGCTCCGCCGGAAGCACAGGCGTCAAGCGCTGACGCCAGTTAAGACCAACGCCTTTGCTTCCGCAGAGTCTCTATCACAGCACGTGGCTCCTTAAGTAATACAATAGTTCAAATAGCACAATATCAACTATATGAACCAAATACGCTTGCTTACTAACTCAAATAAAGATCGAGAAAAATGAATACGATCCGTACGCTACTACACCTCCTCAGCGGGAGCACGAACAAGTTCGAATTAAACTAATGCTCTAGCAAACTAGGCTATACAGCAAAAGGCTCTTTTAACTAGCAAGTCTCAATACACAATATCACGTATGCAAATGGAGACTAAACAATATCGCATATGCAAATGGAGACTAAACAATATCACATATGCAAATGGAGCAAATATCCTTAATATAACTGAAAGTTAGTTGAATAAATATTATATTCCACGTCACGGGACCTTCTCGCCGGAAACACAACCGTTAAGCGCAGCTCAACTCGACGCTCTTGCTTCCGCGATAAGGTCTTCCGCAACACAGGCTACTTTTACATAATACAATAACCCACAATGTCACTGTGATAAAGCTCCTCTCATAATACAGTCAATACGAGGAGATGAAACAAATCTCACAATGTACGACGTTCTTTACAAGATTATACACGAAACTGTATTTAACCAAGTTAGAAATAATTAAACGGGACGACCCGACCTGACTCGACGAGGCGCGCCGCGACACTCGCAAAGGCACTTAGGTTCGGCGTCGTAGCCCCACAAGGCGGAGTGACACAGTCAGCCTCCACTCTCAGTACACCAACGGATTAGGGTAGGAACCCGTCGGAAATAGGATGCACTAAAACACAGGTGCAAAAACACACATAAATAACTAACAAAAACCCCCACGATAATCGCATCACCCTTCCTGCAACCTTAACTACCTACTTTTATACTCCCTTCACCTCTCTCCTACAACGGTAAACTCAACCTCAACATATTCCCTTCACCTCTCCCACAACGATGAATTCAATCTCAATACATTCCCTTCACTTCTCTTTCACAACGACAAATTTATCCTCAACAAAATACATATTTACAATCGCATCGCGCTCCCCGCAACAATAAATTCAACCCTAGCAGAATACATATCTACACGTCACCACCTGACTCGCTTCTGATATTTACACTAACCATACGCTAAATAGTGAAATAGCCTTAGTCGCCTACTCGGCGTTAAACCTCCAATAACTAATCCGCCGCTAGGTACTACAAAATAGCCCTCTACTTTCTATTCTTTTATTCTACACCTGCCCCCCCAACACGCTAGCCAAAATAATAATACAGAACAAGCAAACACAAACAAACCCCCCGAGCAAATGGCCACTAGAGAATTGTCGCGTGTACTCACTGTCATCCGTGAAGACGCCCCGGCTAAGACGAAGACAAACAAGACAAGACGAGCCAGGGGTAAAGTCGTCGCAGCTCTTCTCTTCTCTCTCCTTCCTCGGACAACGGCTCCGGGGACGACCCGAACCGTATCGCAGGGACGATACAAACGACCGACACAGCTGCTTGTGGCTTCCAGCTAATGGCGAACCACGCCTGAAAAACCACCCTCGGAGACTTGCTGGTAAAGCGACTGACTCGTTCGCTGGTGGAAAAAGCGACTGACCAAACTTTGGATAACTTTAGGTTGGCGAAAAAAACGCTCACTACATCACGTGATATAAAAACACGTGAAACACTAACCACCCTATGGCGTTCAGACTGGGCGGCCCCGTGCTTTACGCCGACCTCCGAACTCTCACACTGCAGCAAAAACTCGTGTAAAGGCCAAATACTACATACCTACGCTATCGCTATCCGGTGACTAACTAAATCCTGTCACCCTTCTAAACTTACTCCCCTACAAAATTAGACGAAAAAAACCGTGTCGTGACACACCTCCCCCCTAAGACAAAACTAACAGTTTTTGTTCCTTTATCCTATCACGACTCGACATTCCTACTTAGAAAATCAGCGGGTACGTTCTCTTTCCCTGCTATGCTTTGCACTACCAATGAGAAGGGTTGCAGCTGGAGTGCCCATCTCATTAGTCTGCTGTTAGTACTCTTAGCCTGTTGCAAGTACTGGAGTGGGCGATGGTCCGTCTGTACGGTGACCGTCCGGTCGTGCAGATACTGCTTGTACTTCTGAACCCCCCAGACTAACGCAAGGCATTCCTTCTCTATGGTTGAATAATTCCGCTCAGCATTATTCAACTTCTTGCTAGCGCACGCAATCAGTTGGAGTCCCTGACCCTGATCTTGACAAAGCACCGCACCTATTCCTACATCTGAAGCGTCAGTCTGCAACACTAGAGGTTTATCTAAGTCTGGCATACAGCAGACTGGACTGGCGCAAAGTCTATCCTTCAGTGTCTAAAACGCCGCTTCACAAGAATCTGTCCACACAATAGGACCTGACTTCCCTCCTTTGGTCAAGTCGGTCAACGGTACGGCTATGGCTACAAAATTTGGAACGAATTTTCTGTAATAGCCTCCTAGCCCTAAGAATGATCGCACTTGCCTCTTGGTATTGGGACGCGGCGTGTTCTGGATCCTCTCCATTTTGCTCGCTTCTGGGAGTATTCTACCTTGACCCACTACATGGCCCAGGTACTCTAGTTTGTGGAACCCCAAATAGCACTTAGACGGACGAGCTGCTAACTGCACCTCCCTAAGTCTGTCGAGCAAAATCTTCAAACACTCGAGATGTCTCTCTTTGGTCTAAGTGGCTACCATGATATCATCCATAAAGTTGTCTACTTCTCTCAACCCTAGTGGCAACAACATCTTGCGCATCATTCTAGAAAATACGGCCCCCGCGGTTTTGAGACCAAACGGCATAACGCACACTGAAACTGGCCTTCTGGAGAAGTGAAGCGGTCTTACACCTGTCTTCCGGCTTCATAGGTATTTGACAATACCCCTTGGACAAATCCAGCTTGCTCAAGTACTTGGCCCTGGACAACTTGTTTAGCAGGTACTCGATATCTGGCATGGGCTCTGCGTCAAACGCTACTTGCTTGTTTAGCTTGCAAAAATCAACGCAAAACCTGACCGAACCGTCTCTTTTATTTACCAGAACTATGGGTGAACTGAATGGCGAGGAGGCCCTTTCTATCACTCCCATGTCTAGCATCGTCTCTACCTCTTGTCTGATCACTGCTACCTGAGAATGTGGTAGAGGGTACTGTCTGGTACGTACGGGTCTGTCGTCTTCGAGCCTTATCTCGTACTCGTCTAACGTAGTGCGCAGTGGTAAGTCGGTAAAAATGTCCACGTACTGCTCAACTAAGTCTCTAATGTCCTGGTGTACGTCAGAGCACTCAGGATCTAAATGAATGTCCCTGGGTGTTTCAGCTGCTGTCAACGTCACTGTCGGCAAGTTGTCAACAACGGATACCTCTTACCAGTCTTCGCCTTCTTCTATCACTACGGCGGTGGCTACGCACACCCCCTCCTGCAACTGCCCACTCGCGGAGTCAACATTTACCCTACGCGATTCGGGGACGGCTACTGGTTCTTCTGTCCTCACCTGAGCTCGGGTTGGTACGGCTGCAGCTACGGCACACACCTTTCCGTCTACGGCTACGGGACTACGCTGCCCGTCCCTGAAGACTACCCAGTTGCCTAGTATGACGTCGGGGATAGAATCTTCAATGACTATCAACTCTACGGTCCCCTTCACAAACTGCGAGTCTAACTCAACAAAAGCCGTGGGGTACTTCCCTGCTTTAGATGTATCGGCCAACACCACTTCGATCTCACGACCTGTCAAATCTTCAGGCCGCACCCATCTCGACGCTACAGCTCCCATCTCAGCCCCCGTATCCCTCATGACTCTAACAGGACTACTTCTAAGCTGCCCCGTACTCCAAAATTCTGTCTCTCTGCTACAAATCCCTGAACAACTGCGCTCCTGCCTATCTCTCCAACTTACTTCACCCCTACACACCTTCCCGCTCCCTCCGCTCTGCCTGCGACCCTCTCCGCATCCACATCCCTCGCACCAAACTCAACACTTTCGGCCCCCGCTCCTTCTCCGTCTACGGTCCATCCACCTGGAACACTCTCCCACTCTCTCTCCGTCAGAAACACTCTCTCTCCTCCTTCCAGTCCGCCCTCAAAACCCACCTCTTTCAACAGTTTTAGCACTATATCACCATACTCCCCACCCCAAGCTGACCATCGTAATGTATTTTACTATTTGTGATACGCGAGTCATTGTCTATAGCGTGCGCATGCGTGCGCGAGTTGTGAGTGCGCGCTTAGAGTTATAATTATTATAAGATAAGCGCATTATAAATACCGTATTTATTATTATTATTTATTATTATTGTACGGCTGAATGCTTCTGGCGGTGCTAATGAGCTCCCCCTGAATCAAACTGGCGTCAGGACTTACCGTCACTTGATTCAATGGGTTAGGCTGCCTACACTGCCTCGCTGCGTGCCCCTTCTTCCCACATCTGTAACACTCAATCTGACTACCTCCTCCCTGACTACCCTTCGGTTTAGCCTCTTCCTTACTTCCACCAGACAGTTTATCTACCTTACTGGTCGTATCACTGGGTCTAGGTCCCTTCCTAACAGGTACCCCCCCCCCCCCCAAACACAGGTCTCTTAGTCACGGCCCTCTTAGCGTCTATGTGAAGCTGAGCTAACTCTGCCGCCTTCTCACCGTTCTCGGGAAGACCTTCCCTCACGAACAGCTCTAACTCCGGACTCATGATAGAATATAGTTGCTCCGTGATGAAAGCGTCCAACACGTCAACTACACTCTCCATGTCTCTTTTGGCTAACGAAAACCATCTCTTCACTAGAGTGTGTAATCTACTCAAAAACTGAGGAAAAGTTTCGGCACCCTCCTTACGTACCTCCCTGAACTGCTTCCGGTAGTACTCAGCGTCCCTCCGAAAACGTTTCAGGAGCGCATCCCTAACGACACTGAAATCTTGGGCCTGCTCTGGACTCAGCTTTAAGTACGTCTCTCTAGCTTCCCCCGACAGTAAAGGTAATAGTCTAGCAGACCAGATATCCCTTCGCCACCCTTGAGTCTCGGCTATCTGCTCGAAGTGCTGAAGGTAACTTTCTATGTCCTCCTTCCCATCAAAAGGTAGAAGTCTGACCCGATACCTATCTGACTGGCTACGCTGACTTTGCTGTGCTAACGCCTGTTCTCTAGCCCTCCTTTCTTCTTCTAACTGGGCTTGAAATCTTTCTCTGTCATCTGACCTTTCTTCAGCCCTTTCCCTACGATCTAACTCTCTCTGTTCCTGTTCTACCCTACGATCTGCCTCCCTTTGTTCCCGTTCAGCTTCGAATTTCCTTTCTAGTAATTTCATCTCCTGGTCTTTGCTAACGGACGCTAACACAAAGTTGGCTAACCCTACGTCCGTCAATCCCATGCTCACCCCCAACTCCCTGTATCTGACATAAGGGTCAGAAACGCCTAGTTCTACCGAACCTTTGGCCTCTACCGGGGATAACAGTGCTGCCATGCGAGGGTTCGGAAAGGAAAGCGTACTCACTGTGACCGCTGCTCCAGCCTGACGCGACGGGACTACACACCTACGCTATCGCTATCCGGTGACTAACTAAATCCTGTCACCCCTCTAAACTTACTCCCCTACAAAATTAGACGAACAAAACCGTGTCGTGACATGGATTGATTGATTGATTGTACATTGCTTAACGTCCCGACAGCAACAAGGCTTTCTCAGGACGTGCCTGCACTGCTTGTGAAAAAAAAAAACCTAAACAGAACATTGAATGTATGTCGCCAGCCGGTCAAATGCGTTAAATAAACCTAACACATGGGGCCTAAATAAAGCTAAGACCATTTAGCAACACACATCCAATATCAAGAGCTACAGGCAGTGCAGACAGTAGGGAGAGTTTTAAAAAGGCAAATACAGGTGAATGGACAAAGGGTAGACAGAAACACATGCCCCAGAATAGAGAGAAAAACCCACCCTGTGGGGCTGACCAGGGTGACCCTGGGAACTAAAAAATACCTAACCCCACCCAAGTCCCCCAGGGCAGACCCGGGTGGGGTTTCGTGACATGGACATCACTGCAACAATCCCACACCGTCGATGCGTAGTTTATATGTGACATGATGTGTGCATTACTGAACAATTTTCTGGTTTCACTATCTGTGTAATACTTTAATTTCGATAACATGAAGACATTTCTAGAGACCGTTTTACAGACATTGTCAATGTGCATCTGCCACCTCAGCTGATTATCAATTGTGACCCCAATAGATGATGTTCGGCTACCTGTTCTATGATGTCGTCGCCGAGTGATAGATTAAGCTTTAAAGGTTTTAACTGGTGCTTTTGGCGTGTTGCAATAATCATAGATTTTGTTTTAGTAGGATGCAGAATCATTGAGTTGACTTTACACCATGCTGATATATCGTCGAGATTTTTTTTAAGGCCGTTCTCAACTTCACGTATGTCTTTGTTAGCTGTGTGGATTCAGGTATCATCGGTGAACATATCACACTGTGTTGCTTCGTAGGTGAGACTTAGAGGCAGGTCATTGATGTAAATACAAAATAAAAGGGGATCTAAGATTGACCCCTGCGGAACCCCGAGTTTAACATCTTTAGTAGAAGAGTAGGCTCCATTAGCAATTACTTTATGTTTTCTGTTTTCGAGGTACGACATAAAAAAGGAAACAGCCATGTCGTTTCGAAGATAATGCTTAAGTTGGGAAATCAATATTGTATGGTTCACTAAGTCGAAAGCCTTTTTAAAGTCAAGATAAATTACACCTGTCAGCTGCGAATTGTTCATATTTGAAAGCCATGTGTCTGTTAATCTGCTCAGAGAGAGAGAGAGAGAGAGAGAGAGAGAGAGAGAGAGAGAGAGAGAGAGAGAGAGAGAGAGAGAGAGAGATGATGATGATGATGATGAATCTTTATTTATTCAGGATAAAGCTATTAGGCAACTGTCTTACAAGCTGTCCTGTAAACAAACAACATAACAGGAAAATAAACAGAGCATGCAAATACTAACAATAATAATAAGAAGAAGAAGAAGAAGAGGAAGAAAAACTACGGGAAAAAAACACAATGGAGAATTTGTAACTGCCTCCTATGCAAAAAGCAAGAGAACGAAACGCGTGCACAGCATTAATATTATACTCATCTAAGACAGTGTCATAGAATCAGCAGCATCAATAGCGTATAGTGACACCGACAACACAATAGATGATCAGGTAGCAAATTTAAGGAGAAAGATGTATGTGATGGTAGTGTGGTGTTTGTGCTGGGGTTTATCACGTTTAACTGAAAGATTAAAACAAGTAGGAAAGTGATCACTAATGGCTACATTCGGCACGTGAACGTTTGTGACAGCGGGTGCATTAGTAGTATAGATGTGGTCAATCAATGTGGCGGATGACAAAGAAACTCTAGTGGGAGACCGAACCATCTGCTGCAGGTCAAATAATGAGGTGGTGCAATTCCACGCCGCATTACCAGTCTTTAGTAGGTCAATATTAAAATCGCCTAGAAGGTGTATATTTTTAAGAGAGAGAGAGAGAGAGAGAGAGAGAATTACGTCATATTTAGAGTGTCGGTGTCTGCGTGGTGACGGAGTTGCTTCTTTTACGTCACCGGCACTGTCTGTCTTTCTCGAGTTGTGAAGGTTTTTTACTGTTTTAATTATTTTCTGAAAATAATTATTTTTTACTAAAGAAGTTGAAAGGATACAAAGCTTTCTAACGAACTCATCGAATGTTTTCCTCCAAACTAGCTATATGCAAATGTTCAAGTAAATATGACAAAAATTACGGACTCTAATCTGGGTCAACCGACTTCCTATAAACGGTTGTTTATGTCTTCGATGAGACATTCAATTACAATGTGCTCGGAGGCTCTCTTACTTATTTACTTACTTACTTACGCCTGTCACCCCTGCCAGGGTATAGGCCGTCGACGAGAGACCTCCAGCGACTTCTGTCCTGTGCTTCTCCTTCAAATTTACTCCAGGTGATTCCCAGTCTCTTGATGTCTGCTTGGAGGTCTCGACGACAGGTGTTTCTCGGCCTGCCTCTTTTCCTCTTTCCCTAGGGGTTCCATGACAGTGCCTGCCTAGTAATACTGGAAGCTGGCTTTCTCAGACTGTGACCAATCCATCCCCATCTTCTTCGCCCAATTTCATTCTCTGCTGTTATCTGCTCTGTTCTCTCCCAGAGTCTGACGTTGCTGATCTTCTCTGGCCAGTGGATTTTCAATTTTTTTTTCTAAGGCAACTGTTTATGAAGATCTGTACTCTGTTGACTGTGGTTTTTGTCAATCTCCAAGTCTCTGCTCCATATAGGAGAACTGCTTTTACGTTGGAGTTGAAAATTCGGACTTTGGTGTGTTGTGACAGCTCTCTGGAACTCCACACTTTTTTCAACTGGAGAAAGGCTGCTCTGGCTTTACCGATTCGTGCTCTGACATCTGCATCAGTGCCGCCTTTTTTTTTTGTCTATGATGCTCTCTTAGCCACCCACTTAAGAAGGTATTTCGCCAAGTTTCAAGCTTGTGTGTACATAAAAATATGGGAGATTCTCTTGTTTACATACATACGCACACACACACATACATACATACGCACTTACGGCGCTTCGCGCCAAATGTACGTTCAGCAGCGAGGTTAGCGTAACTAGACATGACTTAATTTTTATCTTGTTACTTCAATTGTTTGCCCGCCTTTGACATCATGAACATGCTATTAAATTCGCCCCACCGCGACCCGTCCTAAAAAGACCCTTCAATAAATAGAAGGGACTTAAAAATTTCCGTTTATATATAAAGTCTGTTGACCCATATTTGAGTCTGTAATTTTAGTTCTATTCACTTGGAATTCTGGATATAGCTAGCTTGTATATAGACATTGGATGAGTTTGTAATGCAGCATTGTACCTATTCAACTTTTAAAATAATACTTAATTCATATTTGCAAGTTTTAGAACTACTATATACTCCCATCAAACAGTGAGCCCTGACACGAGTATCTCTGGTGTTTGTGTAGGGGAGGAAACCCATGTATGAAACACTTAAGCAAAAACGTCTCGCGCGACCGTCCAAAGAAAGGTAGAATCAATGCGAAACCAGGGTTTGATAGAGATTATATTGATGCTTCTTAGGAAAAAGCCAAATTTCAAAACTCGAATCGATGCAGAAGCAGTTCCAGTTTGAAAAAAAAAGTGACACATTGTTTCATATTAGGCACCATTTGCCTAATATGAAACACTAGGTCTCCTATTATGAAACAGTGTGATTATTTCCTTTATACAAGCTTCACTTACATTTTGTTGGAAAATTAAGGCATGAGAGATGGTTAGCATACATTATAGGTTCATTTAATATTAAAAGTGAGTTAAATATAATGAGTCATCCGCCACTGTTCCACTATTCGTCCATCCATCCGTCATCCTGTGTATATCCAATTGTGATAGATGTTATTATTTTGAATTTCTGAGACCATCAGAGCCACAGACTTATAATTTGGCACAGTGATCATATTTGACAATAGCTTTGATTGTCACTTGCGCTGACCTCCATGAAAGGTCAAGGTTACAAAGTCAATAAACGGGCGATTTTTAAAGAAAATAGTTACACTCTTATTTTAAAACTTACCAAAGAGAAAACTGATGATACAACGTTTGTTGCAGCTCTACTAAGTTAACCTCTCGTTAAGGTCAAATGTCAGGAGAAGTAAGAAGGCTTTTATTTTAAGTTGTTGTTATTACAAGTTGCTCGTATGTTGCTGCTTTTTGCTGATGATGCTGCCCTCGTTGCACACACAGAGAGAGCCCTGCAGCGCATCACGTCTTGCTTCGCAGATGCTGCCCAGCTCTTTGGACTCGAGTTCAGTCTGAAAAAGACAGAGGTCCTCCATCAGCCGGCACCCAAGACAGTGTATCGCCCTCCTCACATCACCATTGGCGAGTCTGAACTAAAGTCAGTGCACCAGTTTACTTACCTTGGCTGCATTATCACGTCGGACGCCAAGCTGGACAAGGAGCTTGACAGCAGGCTGGCAAAAGCGAACAGTGCTTTCGGGCGACTTTTCAAGCGGGTGTGGCACAATCAACAGCTGAAAACAGGCACCAAGATCAGCGTGTACAGAGCTGTGGTCCTCACCACCCTGCTGTATGGTTCCGAGTCCTGGGCCCTCTACCGCAGCCAACTACGACTCCTCGAACGCTTCCACCAGCGCTGCCTGCGTACCATCCTGGGCATTCACTGGAGTGACTATGTCACCAACGTCGAGGTCCTTGAACAGGCTGAAACTGTGAGCATCGAGGCTTTGCTGCTGCGGACACAGCTCCGCTGGGCGGGGCATGTCTCCAGGATGGAGGATCATCGCCTACCAAAGATCACCCTGTTCGGCGAGCTTGCTACTGGACACCGTGACAGAGGGGCACCAAAGAAGAGATACAAAGACTGTCTCAAGAAGTCACTTAGTGCCTGCCAAATCGACCACCACCAGTGGTCTTCGCTTGCTGCGGACCGTGACACCTGGCGCTCCACCATTTACAAGGCAGCTGTCTCCTTTGAGGACTCTCGCAGAGCTAGCCTTAAGGACAAGCGGCTCAGGAGAAAAAACAGAGATGCCGCAGCTCAGAACCCTGGCCAGACCTTCCCCTGCAGCCACTGCGGTCGAACCTGCCTGTCTCGGATTGGCCTCCGCAGCCACGAACAAGCCTGCAGACGTCGTGGGCAACTCCTATAAAATCTTCGTTCGCGAAGTCAAGCCAAGACTGAGAAGACTATGTGAACTTTGCAATAAGACCCCAGTGGAAATGTTTTGCTATGGGTTAAACTGTCTATGCAAATTAATTTTATTGGCTCCTTCCAAAGGTCAAAGGCAGGTATGTCAGCAAGTTTGACCTTGGTCTTTACGACAGTGAATAGATTTTGGTATGCAACCTCTGTGTCGTCACAAAATATCACAATTTGCCATTCGGATCACATCGTTCCGGTGTTTACAGTAACATTGCCTGGACAATGGCATACATGATAAATGTAGCCGTTGTGACCTCAACCTTGACGAAAGTGACATGATCCTCTGTATTGACAAAAAGTATCAACATCTGAAATTTGGAACAAACTGGCTGGATGGTTTTGGATATATACGCTAGACAAACACTGCTCCTTATATGAAACACTGTTCTAATTATGAAACACGTTTCATATTAGGTGCTCCTTTGTGTTTCATAATAGGAACAAGATGCCTCTCCAGGAAAATGCGTGCCTCCAAAACAACAAACAGAGAACCAAAACGATTGCCGCTGGTTATCTGATGTCCGAAGATTGCTCTTCATGACAAGAGTGGCTGTTTTTTTTTTAAATCACAAAACTGAATGCTGATGTAGGTGTTTCAAAATGGCGTAGAATTAGATGCAAAAGGGTTAAAAAAAATCACATTTTCTCAGCGTGTTTTCGTTTTCATCACTCCTGACATTCTTGTACCGGAAAAAAAAGGCTCACTGAAATAGCTCTATATTACTGCACAGGTGGAATTCGGAAAAGTTATTCCGTTTCGTCCAGAGCAAGGTGTTTCATAACAGGCACTGTTTCATAATAAGGGCGCCTCCCCTACGTTCAGTCCTGAAACTTAATAAAATGCATTCATCGAGAACTCGTTGAAGAGAAAAATTGCCGTTCTATATAAAGTCGGTTGACCCACATTTGAGTCCGTAATTTTAGTCCTATTCACTTGGAATTTTGGATATAGCTTGCTAGGATATAGACATTGGATGAGTTCGTAATCCAGCATTGCACATATTCAACATTTTAAATAATAATTAATTCATATTTGCAAGTTTAGATAGACTATATACTCCCATCAAACCGTCAGCCCTGGAAGAGGCTATGTGCCTTTCTGATGAGTGATGTGAAACAGCAAATTCGTCACTGTGTACACGGCGTCGTGAGACTATCGATGCCTTGACGTCAAGCTTATAGTGACGTCATTTTGCTGCTCCTGCTTTTCTTCTTCAGAATTCCTGTCGCTACAAGCCCCACAGACCGTATTTTATGGCGGGAAAGCGCCGTGTGTCCGTCTTTATTTGTGTGCGCCGGCGTGTGTGTTGATCAGAGGTTTGCTTAGAGAGGAGGCAAATGGATCAGAAGGATAAGCTTACAAATATGAACATGAACTCTGAATGTTCCTAAAAGGAAAATGCATTACGGTAGACTTTGGGATGAAATCCTCATCTTGTTTTTTAAGAATCTGTTCTTTGGGCTCACGTGCGAAGCAAAAGTGAGTCTATGTTCTGGGCCAGTGGTCGTCCGTCCGTCAGTCGTCGTCCGTGGTAAACTTTAACGTTGGCATTTTCTCGGAGACCATCCAGGTTACGGTCTTCAAACGTGGCCCAAGGATACTTTGTGGCAAGACCTTTCTAAACATTTCAATTTCAGTGACCTCTCACAAAGGTCAAGGTCACAGGGGATCAGGAAATATATATAAAATAGTTATTTTTGGACCCAAACTTGTACAAAGATACCTGATGGTAAGACCTTTATAGGCACACTAATTTGGTTGATCCATCGGAAAGGACAAGGGTCACAAGAGCTCAAGAAATAGGTCCAAAATAGCCATATATTGACTAAAGATGCTTTTTTTCAATTACTATTCACAACTTCAGACCACAACTTGCTACAGATATTCCTGATGGTAAGACCTATCTATGCATACTAACTTGGATGACCCCTCGGGAAGGTCAAGGGTCACAAGAGCTCGGAAAATAGGTAAACAGAAAATAGACATATTTTGACAAGAGATGTTTTTTTTCTCAATTACTATTCACAACTCCAAATCCAAACTTGCTACATAGATACCTGATGGTAAGACCTATCTATGCACACTAATTTGGATGACCCCTCAGAAAGGTCAAGGGTCACAAGAGCTCAGGAAATAGGTAAAGAATAGCCATATTTTGACAAGAAATGTTTTTTCTCAATTACCATTCACAACTTCAAACCCAAACGTGGCACAGAGATACCTGATGGTAAGACCTATCTATGCATACTAATTTGGATGACCCTTCGGAAAAGGTCAAGGGTCGCAAGTGGTCTTCAAATGTGTATAAAATGCCAAATAATTGTAGTTATTAACAACATTTTTGCAAACATTTCAGTCAAATTTGGCACAAAGGTAGCTGATGATAAGACCTTCCTAGGTGTCCTAATTTAGTCAACTCATCGCAAAGGCCAAGGGTCACGGGGGTTTTACAGATGTGTGAAAACTGATTAAAGTTTGAGAAAACATGGATTTTGTTAGTGCAGAAGTCATCCCTTTACTTATTGTCAGGCATGTGTGGATCGGTCATACACGTGACCCATTAGGGCTTTGCCTTTCTTGTTTTCTTTTCTTCTTCTCTTTGTTCACCATCGGTGTGTGCACACCAGTGGCTATATGCAGGCATATCTTTCAAAGTGGCTACACGTGTATGCTTGTCTGTGATTTTGGCCCTTATGGCGAAGAGCCAAAAGATCCAAACTGACAGCTGGATGCACATCACAGTTTATAAAACTGTACTAAAGATGTTGATCATTAAAGCTATGGCCTACATCCGATGGGCAAGAGGTCCTTGGGCCGACGTCGGCTGCAGTTGGCGCGTACAGGTCGAGTCAACTGCAGCTAATGTCCAGCCAAGGGCCTTTTGCTTACTGATCTGTAGAAGACCTGTAATGTCTGCAATGTTTTGTGAATTTCAGGATGTGAAAAGGTCATTGCACAGGAGAGCGAAGAGCAGAGAGGCGAGTTTTTACTTCTTTGTTGGCTTTTTAGTCTATTTGTGTGGATGTGTGCTTTGACTTGGTGGATAACGACATGTTCTGTTCTACCACCACATTGTACAACCTTCCGATTATTCTCACGGATGGACAGGAAGGCATAAACTGAATACTGCTGAAAACATGAGAGAAAAACACAATTCTCGACTGACAAAGGCGATGTTTTCCATTTTTGTGGAGTTTATTTTACTATTTATTCATTTTATCGACACCATTATCTGCTCTATTTTATACATAATAATTATCAGTTGTGAAAACTACGCGAAATTATTTCCTTATCTTTGTTTCTTAACATTACTTTGACGCTGAATGCACCACCGAACAGGCAGTTTGGCCCCTCCCTCATGCATCCACTTTTTTTGCTAACCGTCCTGTTCAGCACCAAAAATATATTTATATACTATGAGTATGCTGAAGAGAATCATCACCAGGGGATTAGTATTTATTGAATTTAAAAGTCATGTTCGTCATCGTGTTTTACGTCTTGTTGTCCTAATTCACCTGTACTGATTCATTTTCAGAATGTTTACTTTTAGTTGTTTATGATAACGATGAATGGTTCTTGGTTTTGGCCGTTGTTTTAACCATTGTTTTAAAGGGCATTTTATCAGATCACCTGGAGGATCTTGGGCAACTGTATTATTCAAAAGGAAATTATTGTGTGGTCCTTGGTGTAAGGAGATAAAAAAAGGATAGATATATGGAAAATATCACACACGTTTAGATTGCTACAATACAATCATGATGTATGATTGGTGTTTTTTTTCAGTTGTTGTGATTTGCCACTGCAATTTGTTTATCTTCATGATCTGTGAAAAAGAGTTTGTTGTGAAACGTGAAAGTCAAAATAATATCTTTATGATCCGTGAAAACCAGTTGGTAATTATTTCCTGAAACATAATATGTCTGTTGCTACACCGTACATTTCACTCAATCCCCCCCCCCCCCCCCGCACACACACACACACACATACAACCACCACCTACATTAACCCATAAAGCTCTGACTTTCTATGACAGGACGTGGATCGACAAGGATAAGTCAAGCTATTCTGACACCGCCCTTGAACTATCATGGTTTGTCTGTCTACAGAACTGTGACATAAGTTTTTTAAATTTTTAAATATCAGCCTCAGGATGTGATGACATAATACTGCATCTCACTAAATGAAATAGGATAGCACATTTCTGTAGCACTAAAGCCTGAATTTGAATAGGAACTAAAAGTATTTTATCATAACTGAGCATCATCATCCAACATTTTATTATGCATTTTGGTTATTATTACAGAAAGTGATGCGGACACATTTGGCTATATTAAAGGCTGCTAGTCACCATTTGATTCCAGAAGACAGGTTAGTTGCATGTTCCCTTTCAGTGGTCAGGTGGCCTGACCTAGCTGTTACACCTCCTTTGTGTTTTTTCAGTAATCTTTGCTCTTAGGAATAAAACAATTACAACTACAAGAGACATGAACCCGCATGAGCCTCCACAACTGTGGGCGCTCATGAGGTTCTGCGCCTCTTGCTTGTCCTTTGTATATTTATGGACCTTTGTTGATATTAACTCATTTGAGATGCGTCACATAGGGATAAGCGTCTTGAATGAGTTAGAAATAAGTTCATGGACATGATTTTTGGCCTCTGGCAATGAAGAGGTCAGTAATTTGTTTTGGTGGTTTATTGGCAAATTACATGTGATAGGTCAAGGGTCACATGAGGTTGCCAAATGTGTGAAAAATGCTAAATGTTTTAAAATAAAATAGTAGTTTTTATCAAAGTATTTGCAAACATTTCAATCAAACTTGGTACAAAGGTAGCTGTTGATAAGACCTTTCTGTGCATAGTCATTTAGTTGGCCCATTGCAAGGTGATGGGGTACGTGGAGCCTGACCGCCAAAACTTTTGCCAGAGGAAATTTTGTTGAGTATGGCAGGACATAAATTTAAAAAGTACAGAGATGAGAAGAAAATTGTGTAAACTAGGCCCTTTGGCACTTGGAAGAGTAAACTTTTACGTATTAGTGTGATTTTTCTGCCCCCGAAAAATAAGCAAGAGAGCACTGTCTTCCGCTCCTCTAGCAAATAGTTTACATGTCCGAAAATCCCCATAACGTTGCAAAGACATCTTTCTTGGGTTTATATCAACTTAGATACTTTGAAAAGAGTTTTAATCATATATAACTCCTGGCATTACAGTCAGTAAAGCAAACAGGTCACTGAACTACACATGTGTTTTTAAATGATTTTTTACATAGGTAAAGGAAATGTTAATCATTTCCACAACACAGCGTCATTTAAATACATGTACGTATTTCTCATATATTGGGGGTTGTTTCATAACCTATGAAACAACTGCCAAACACATAAAGAAATTAAAAAGTTGACATTTTTTTGTCGGAAGAGAGTAAATCTTGTTACGTTGCTGTTCGTTTAGGACTCCTTAGCGGGATTTCATCTTGTGTATGAGGAAATGCAGTTTTGGTCGTTGTTTTACACCGATAGGCGTATTTTGTTTGGATACTATTTTCAACTTCAAACCCGAACATGGTGGAGAGATATGCACAATAATTTGAATGACCATTCGGAAAGGTCAAGGGTCATAAGAGGTCAGTAAGTCAGTGAAAATGCCATTTAAAAAAAAAATAGAATTGTATTTTTTTACAGACGATTTTGCTGACATTTCAGTCAGATTTGGCATAAAGGTTGCTGACGTTCAGACTATTCTGTGCATACTAATTTAGTTGACCCCTCGAAAAAGTCAAGGGTCACGGAAGGCTGACAAATGTGTGAAAGGTTTTCAGAAACTCGGATTTCACTGGTACAAATGTCAACCCTTTACTTACGTTAAGACATTTGAACACTTTCGTGACCTGTCAGAAAGGTCAAAGTCACAAAGGTCACATTTATTATGTAGATCGATTATATATGTGAGCCTATAAGGGCTTTGCCTTTTTTGTTTTATTTTATTTTATTTATTTATTTTTTTTTTGGGGGGTGCCTATTGTATGATTTTTGTTTTGGTCTGGTTGTCTGGTGTAAACTTTAACGTTGGTATTTTCTCAAATCTAGTTAAGCTAAAGTCTTCAAATTGGACCAAAGATACTTTGAGGCAAAACCTTTCCAAACATACCAATTTCAGTTACCTCTCTTGAAGGTCAAGGTCAGAAGGGTCCAGAAATATGTCAGAAATGTCTATATTTTGACCACATAAAAATTCTCAAATTCTATATTCAACTTCAAACCCAGATTTAGTACAGAGGCATCTAATACTAAGACTTTCTATATACTTACCAAGGGGAAATACTCAGTGTTGGACAAATTTAATGGTTAGGTCCCCTGCCCCTTTCTATCAGGCACCCATTTAGTGCATAAGCTAGCCAGGTCTACCGTGCAACTTCCCCCCCTCCCCCCCCCCTCTCCCCGTACTCAATAAGATGGGTTTCAAAGTGTACCTTAGTATGTCCTGAGATGTTTAAGCCATGTTTCCCGAAAATCCTTTGGAACACACCAGAGATATAGCCGATGGCGCAAGGGTACCCCCATTCACGCTCTTCGCAGATGCTAAAATGAGGTTGAGAAACATTTTCCTCTAAATAAATCAGAATTCATTCTAGAAGCCCAAATCAAGCAATATTATGTTACGGCACACCCTCTGCGTCCTCTGCAAAAACAGAATGAAAAACATATTGAATCTCTGGCTCACAGTGAAGGTATTTGTGCACCCAGTAAACGGCCATTTCCGCGAAATCGCAAAAAAATAAAGAAAATAATGTGTCAGATGCCTTCAGACACTTTCTATAGCACTGACAGTCCATTTTCAGGCTTACATCATTAACACAGGATGTCACAATTATTATAAACTTCATTAGGCGATGCTGTGATCACTGTGAGTGCCACAGTAGTTGATTTTGTATCCCTATCCCCAAGTTGTAAAAATACACAACATTAATTAAAAAAAATTACTAAAGTTATTCCATTTCATTTTGACCTCTCTTCACCTATTAAGTTTCAATACTGTGAGCATAAAGTGCAAGAAAATAAGGAAAGTCAGCATCCTGTTCGTGGTGAATGATAGCTTTTTCCCATTCAAAATTGCCGAATTAGGAAACGTACGTTGTTTCTGATGCCCTCAGAAATTTTGTATGCAACTGATAAGTCTTTTTTTTTTAGGTTGTATTGGTTAAGATAGAGTACCACAGTTACTCCCAACCTAATGTTATGATGCTGTGATGCATACAGGGGCCACACTGGCTAAATCTGCTGCCCTACCCCCATTTTACCAGTACGCAAAGGAACGCAAAATGATCATAACAATTGCTTATGTCATACTCCTCTGTTTAAATATTTTTCTTGCCAGTTTTCTTAACATATATGCATATATTGAGCATAAACATTTGTGATCATTTTATTAATTTCAATGTGACCCATCAATTTAATTGTAATTCTTTTTAGTTAAGGCATGTTTAACAGGGGCTGCAGCTGAAGCTTCTACTGTCTGCACATTCAGCAGTCTTGTCAAACTCGGGGAAGCTGTACTTCAGGGAGATGTTGTGTCTGATGCTGTTCTTGGTCTACATTAATGACATCAGTACAACAGTAACAAGGTTCGTCTCGAAACATACTCCATGCGGATGACTTTGCAGTGTGGAGCGCAGCAGAACATAAAGAAATAGCATCCTGCAGAATCCAGGATGCTGCCAATAGAGTCAGCAGCGGACTGAAAGACGGCCGCTGAAACTGAGCTAGACCATCTCTTTCAATCAGATGGAAGAGGTCACCTTGAAACTGGAAACCTTCCAGTACCAAAGACAGACAGGCCAACTTTACTGGCAACAAATAAATTACTGGATTCACATGGAGGCCTCACATCGAAGCCATTGAACCTAGAGCTGGCGGAAAAAAAAGTCTCTGATGAAGAAACTGGTGGGGACCACATTGGCGCAAATTACAGCATCCTGGCGCAAGCAAACACCTGCTCGGTCAGACCAGTTGTGCGGTACCAAGATACATCGACAACATGAAACACTGCCTGCAAAACCAAAAAAGCCAGGCTTGACAAGATGCAGAACATGGGTCATTCCCATGATGAAGTGACATTTTTAGAGCCATCTGGAGCACCCCAATTTAAGGAAACGGAGGACATTGGAGCCACTGGAACGCAGAACAGCACACACGATGAGACTTACTAAACACCGACAGCATCTGAGACTACAGGAGCAGACCACGAACCGTCAGAAACGCCCAAGTCTGAACCGCCAACTGAAGGTCCTGCAAAGGGCTAAAACTGACGTCCTAGAACCAAGCCCAAAGATGTGTGAAGAGCTCTCTTCAGATACCTGGACATCGCGAAAGAGCCTTCTAGACAACATATACAATGTTCCAGGACTCTTTGCCAAAGGTCGCGGCAATGCACAAAGCCATCTCGCTGGAGATTATGCACAAGCGCTACCCTCACAGCAGCTGTGGTACCGCACAAGACGCCGTGCGAAATGAAGGAAGTGGCGTGTACATCTGTTGTGCAGACCGCACTAATACCTCCCTCTCCTTATCAGCTGGCGGCAGCAGCTCCAACTATCGTACAGATCTGCAGGTGCTCAACACAGCAGCAGAGCACAAGCTAGGGAAAGGCAGCAGCTTGATCCACTGATCTCACCAGGAAGCGCAGAAAATCAGTCTCCTTAGCACATTCTCCAAACCTGTCCATACAGAGAAGCGGTCCGCTGGCAGTTCTGACCAGAAGACACGCCCCTGTACACCAAACTCTAAAAACATGCTGCCGAGCTCTTGACAGCTCACTTATTGGCAGCCAGAACAATATAAGATTTAAAGACGGCCATCAAGGAATTGAACGTTGCAGAAGGAGAAGGTGGAAGTGGTGATCTCGTGGTGGACATGACTGTGGAAACTAAGTATTTTGATAACATTGTTTTGGCTGTTAGGAACCATGAAACTTTATTACGCATATTCATATTTACACATTTTCTTGACGAAAATAAATGAAAGGAAAAGGGGAGACCTTACAAGACCCGCGTTACGCTAGGTAAAATATCACCTAAAAGACCAGCCAGTTAAAAATAGTTACAATTAAATTGATGGCTCGCATTGAAATTAATAAAATGATCACAAATTTTTATGCTCAATATCCATACTTTTTAAAGAAAACTGACAACAAAAATATTTTAACAGAGGAGTATGACGTAAGCAATTTTTATGATCATTTTGCGTTCCTTTGCGTACTGGTAAAATGGAGGTAGGGCAGCAAATGCAGTCACTGTGGCCCCTAAATGCATTACAGCATCATAAAATCAGGTTGGGAGTAACTGTGGTACTCTATCCTAACCAATAAAACCTAAAAAAGACCTATCAGTTGTATACAAAATTTCTGAGGGCATCGGAAACAACGTATGTTTCCTAATTCGGCAATTTTAAATGGGAAAAAGCTATTATTCACCACGAACGTTCCGTAAAGGATGCCGATTTTCCTTATTTTCTTGCACTTTATGCTCACATTATTGAAACCTAATTGGTAAAGAGAGGTCAAAATGAAATGGAATAACTTTAGTAATTTATTTAATTAATTTTGTGTATTTTTACAACTTTGAGGTAGGGATACAAAATCAACCACTGTGGCATTCACAGTGATCACAGCATCGCCTAGTCACGTTTATAACAATTGTGACATCCTGTGTTAATGATGTAAGCCTGAAAATGGACTGTCAGTGCTATAGAAAATGTCTGAAGGCATCTGACACATTATTTTTGTCCTTTTTTGTGATTTCGTGGAAATGGCCATTTACTGGGTGCACAAATACCTTCACTGTGAGCCAGAGATTCAATATTTTTTCATTCTGTTTTTCGCAGAGGATGCAGAAGGTATGCCGTAACATAATATTGCCTGATTTGGGCTTCTGGAATGAATTCTGATTCATTTAGAGGAAAATGTTTCTCAACCTCATTTTAGCATCTGCGAAGAGCGTGAATGGGGGTACCCTTGCGCCATCGGCTATATCTCTGGTGTGTTCCGAAGGATTTTCGGGGAACATAGCTTAAACATCTCAGAACATACTAAGGTACACTTTGAAACCCATCTTATTGAGTACTGATGCTCAGTTAAATAGCAAGATGGTCATTTACATCCTTTAATATGCCAGGGATGTATATGACTGTATTGTTATTTATCTGCATAACCTTCTGTGGGCTGGCGATTGACTGCTTGATACAAGTGATAGAAGAGGGCAAGGGACCTAACCATTTGTCTGTCAAGCGTGGAATATTTCCCCTTGGTATGTGTACATTTTTACCCGCACTAGCGTCACCAGTTGCTTTGCAAGGCCTTCTGTGCATACTAATTTGGATGACCCGTCGGAAAGATCAAGGGTCATGAGGTCAGCAATGTGTGAAAAATGCCAATTTAAAAAAAAAATGTAGTCAGCGATTTTGCAAACCTTTTAATTAAATTTGACCCAAAGATAGCTGATGAGAGACTTTTCTATGCAGATTCATTTATTTGACCCCTCTCAAAGGTCGTGTGTATAGGAGGGGGTGGGGTGTGTGTGTGTGTGTGGGGGGGGGGGGGGGGGGGGCAAATGTGTGAAAAATGCATATTTTTCTCAGAAAACATAATTTTGCTGGTACAGAAGTTTTATATTAAAGGTCAAGGCTACAAAGATCAGATTAATTATGTGGATCAGTCATGACACAAGTCGTTAGGGCTTTTTCCATTCTTGTTCAGGTTGGATACTACTAGTACCTGAATTGAGTTTTTAATTTCTTCCATTCTTTATTTATAATTATGTATCATTACATCACTTTTTTAAAGACATATTTCATTCATGTCATTTGTTTAGTGTTGGAGGTTCTCTTCGCTAATCTTTGTTCGCAACTGTACAGGGCAGGAATCGTGCGATTTCAGGAAACAGTTACTGCTGAAGAACTCCGTGGAGTTGAAGTATCCACTGGAGCGACCATTCTTCCTGCTGTCACACTTCCAGGTATGAGCATACCAGATGAGCTTTGCACCTGGAATGACTTTCTTCTCTCCCCCCCCCCCCTGCCCCCCTCACTCCCCCTGAAAAAAGAGCAAGCCACAGTTTTGTTCATCCATACAACATGTAAACAGATTTGACCTGAATGTGGTATTTAAAACTGCACCTTGGGTTTAACATTTTGATCAAATTGGGATTGTGGTTTGAGAGATTTTGTATACACAGATCTGGCTAGTAGCATATATTCTGACGCCATCTGTTTAAATCATCATCGTTTGGAATTCAGATCAGTGGTTTCAGAATAGTTCCTGGACAAAGGTTTACACAAATATGGCTGCCATGACCTTCACCTTGAATGAAGTGACATGATTCTGGTTCGCAACATTCCATATTGAGGTAAAATATCAGATTGGTTCAGTGTTTCAAAGATGTTGTGTAGACAAACATCCAAACAAACAGAGGGACAAAGTGGTTCCAAAAGACAATCTCCAGAAAGTGGTGATGGGTGTAATGATGCCAGTATTTACAAAGGTACAGCCGTATTGACCGTAACTTTTTTCTACGAGTCCCAATAAGCCAGAGAGCCCCAGCAGTCCCAGGAGCATGGATGCAAAGTAGGCTCAGATGCATGGATCATCATGAGCCCTGCAACCACGGGTGCTCGCGAGATCTGTGCCTCTTGCATTGGGCACTGGTCGTTTTGTTACAGCAGTGAAAGAGTTAAAACTATTGTGACATTTTTGGCTCGAGTGCTATAGCAGAATCGGTCAGTGGTCGATCTCCGTCGTCGGTCCATCCTCGTTAGTAATCTATGGCAACCTTTAACGTTGCCATTTTCTCAAGGACTAATCAAGCCACAATCTTCAAACTTGACCCACGGATACTTCGTGGCAAGACCTTAATTGCTGAACATGCCAAATTCAGTGGTCTTTCACAAAGGTCAAGGTCACAGGGGACCAAAAATAGGTCAAAATTAGCCATATTTGGACAAAATTTGATTTTTGTCAAATACTATTTACAGCTTCAAGCCAAACTTGGTACAGAGATACCTGATTGTAACAAGATGAGGACTTCATCCCAAAGTCTACCGTAATTTTGGGAGCTCAGATGCGTTTATTTTTTAGGAACATTCAGAGTTGTTTTATATTTTTAGGCTTATTATGCTGATCCATTTCCCTTCTCTCTAAGCCAACCTCTGATTAACACACACGTCGACGCACTCAAATTAAAATCGGACACACGGCGCTTCTCGCCATTAGTACAGTCTGTGGGCTCGTGTAGCGACAGGAATTCATCTCCTTCTACTCTAACCCACCCTCTGATCCACAAACACTGGCACACAAAAATAAAGACGGACACACGGCGATTCCCGCCATTCGTAAGCTCTGTGGTATGGCATAGCATAGCTAATCTGAAGAAGAAGAATAGCACGAGCAGCGAAATGACGTCACTTCAAGCTTCACGTGATGGCATCATTAGTCCCACGACACCGTGTTCATAGTGACGGCTCCATGTTATACGTCATCTATCGCTTTACTAACATTTGACGTATCAGATAATCAACTTTACAAATGTCTTGCTGATTTTCACGACTAGGGATTACAGGTCACAATTTGACCAAATCCTACTCCAGGGCCGGGACAAACAGCAGGGCTATGCAAAAACACTGTTTATGAAAAATCATGCGGACATATAATGAGAAGATAGCGGGGGGTGTTGTTTTTTTTTCGTAAAAGAAAAATTAAAGTTATGTTAGAGGTTTTACACATGACTCCGCAAAAGTGTTGCAGAAAATTGTCTGATTTTCACACGTAGGGCATACAGGTCACAATTGACCTAATTGTACCCAAAGCCAAGACAATCTGTCGGCTTCTGTAAATACCGTATGCAAAAAATCATGCGATTATTAATGAGAAGATTGTTGTTGTTTTTTTCGTAAAAATAAATTCAGTTGTTTTAAGATTAACCCATATAATTCGTAAAATTAATCCAAAAAACGTGAAAATAAATTTTAAACCATATATATTTAATTATCACTCAAAACGTTCTAGAGTTACAATGCTGTTTAACGAACTCATTCAATATGTCTCTTTTATCTAGCTATATGCAAAATATCTAGTAAAAATAAGAAAAATTACGGGCTCCAGTGTGGATCAACCGGTTTTTGTGAAACGGCCATTTTCTCGCCAATGAGCATCTTGATAAAGAACTCGAAAAACAGGTCTCGAGGTTATTCTTTTGGGGACAATATCCTAACATTTCAAGCTTGCACGTCCTCAAACTCGGGCTCTAGTCGCTGTCGCTCACTCACACACACACACACACACACACACACACACACACACACACACACACACACACACACACACACACGCGCGCGCGCACGCGCGCGCGCACGCACGCACGCACGCACGCACGCACGCACACACACACACACACACACACACACACACACACACACACACACGGCGATTTGGCGCCCAAAAGATGTTTTCTAGCAAGGTTTGCGTAGCTAGACGTGACGTCCTTTTTATCTTGTTACTTCTTTGCCAGAATTTCTGTCCCGCACGCCAAAAACGTCATGTGCATGCTCCGGAAGGGGCTCCGACCAGCCCCATTTCAAAGTCTACCGTATTTTCAGTACGGTATACAAAAAACGGTCTATGCATACTAATCTGGATGACCCATCAAAAAGGTCAAGGGTCACAAGAGGTCAACAAAAATCTTTAAAAATCCCAGTTCAAAGGTAGCTGATGATACGACCTTTCATACATACTAATTTAGTTGACCCCTTGCAAAGGTCAAGGGGTTGACGAATTTTTGAAATGCATAGATTTTGAGAAAAAAAAAAAAAAAAAAAAAAAAAAAAACCAAACAAACAAACGTGGATTTTGCTGATACAATGGCGTTATGTTAGCATTTGGTCACTGTTTCAGTGACCTTATTGCATATCCTGAAGGTCAGACTACTGACCGTAAATACCCGAAATATTCGACCGCCCTAAATATTCAACCACAAGCTCCTTTTGACGATTTTTAAAAACTTGCAAATATTAGACCAGCACTACAAAACTGCGCTCTAAATATTCGACCACCGCCTGGTAAAAAATCTGCGACACAAAACTTTTTAAAAGTCGCGGAGTTTACAAGAAAGGAAGGGAAAAAGCGAAGGTAAATCTGGCCTAACATTACCCACGTTTCTACCCAAGCCGACACCATGTGGAAAACCTCACATCTTACAAGAGTCATATAGGCTTAAATGCGCTCACAGGGTGAGGGGGTTCATGAGAATTTATGACTTGCCGGCTCAGTTTCTCTCTATTTTGATATGTTCGTGTAGAATGCTTTGTATGCTCTACTCGGTACCCCAGTGGACACGTGGTTTTCTTTTTCCATAGCTTTTCGCGTCAGGGTAACAATCTGCATTGGTTTTTGTGTAGCTACAGTACAGATCTCAGTTAGAGCAGACCCTGTACAGAGCACATGTATGTCTTGGTGCCTATCCTTCTTGTGATGCCAGCCGGGGTTAGAGCCAAGGCTATGTGCTTTGTTTCACGACGGCGTGTTTAACCGGGGGAAACTGAAGAGTTATGTGTCGTACAAAGCGAGTGTGTATGAGTGATCTGCGCCAGCGGGATACTCCATGCAATCACTGCGTTCTTACAACCGTGTTCTACGCACCGAGTGGCAGTCCTGATTCTGAATGACACGTACAGTTCTATACATAGTCCGTGAACCAGAAAGTGACCCCCCCCCCCCTGCCCCCCCCCCCCACCCCCTACCCCCCTCCCCCCCCACCCCACCCCCTACCCCCCTCCTCCCCCTGGGAATTTTCGATGCCATGTTTTTTTAGGCAGCCTGGCACATATCTTTTTTATATCTGCTTGTCTGACGGTTGTATTCCTCTGGAATAAAGTAAAATACCACGATTACCAAGAATAACGTGCACACGGTAGTGACCAAAACACATATGCATAACATGACAAAATATATAGTAGTAAGTCAAAGAAAATATCTCATAGTCACTAAAATAAATGATTTATGCCATGTAACACTGACACTTTACACAGATGACTCATGGGAAAATTTTGCACATCTTCCAAAGAAAGAAAACGAACGAAAGTTGCATTTCTTGCCGTTTAACGTACATTTCTTGATTTGTATCTCCATAAAGAGATATAATCCAGCTAACAGTCCCTGATAATGGTCTATTTTGTTACATGTGAATTAGGCAGTGAATTGTGTAACTGTGAAGATTAAGATCACAATAACAAAAGAGAAAAAAGCCATACTTAATTACGCCAGAAGGTCAAATACAAGACATTCTTCTTTGAAAGTGACTGCAAAAGTGTTTCAGTATTATATTCAATCATTATTTGAGACAAACTTTTAAAAAGTCGTATGTTTAAGCAAAATATTGATAACAATGGTAACTGGCTGCAACCATCACTGGAACAAAACGAGAAAAGTCCCAAAATACTCTTTTGCCACTGGAAGCTCAGCCTCTCACATAATCATATAACGAAGAGCTGTCAAGTAACTGTCAAGATTTACAGCAGCAGTGTTCACAGAGCTGACTCATCAGTAAATACAACATCTGTGAGATTCAGCACTTCTGGAACTTCCTCTGAGAGTACCTCTTTTAGGGACCTATCCACTTCTGTTCCTTCTGGCATGTTCAGCAACACATCAGTAAGTTCCCGTGGCTTCAGGTCAGCATCCATTCAACTGAATTTTAGTTTACCATCTGTAAATTCCCAACCATATGTACCTGGTGAGAGGCGGCAGTGGGTAGTTTTGTCCGCTTGGTTCCATGATGAGACTGTAGTAGTTTACTCTCTTGATGTGCATCCTGAGGGAATTCCCACAAGGAGGCAGCAGACTCATGTCGACATCCTCGTAGCTTGTAAGCAACTGTTTTTGGTTGGTGCTGAAGCATTCCAGAGACTTCTCGTATCTAAGTTTGTTGATGTCCTTTTGCCATTCGTAAAGTTTTGTTTCTTTTGGTCCTGACAAGAAGGCTTTCAAGATTCTTGGAATCTTTCTGGAAGTTCCTTTTATCAAGTGAGCGGAAGTGGAACCCCTCCTCGCTCTCTCAACACTCCTCACCGAAAGTGGGTGGTGGGAATCTGCTACAATAATAATAATAATAATAATAATAATAATGAGTACTTGTATAGCGCCTAACCTCAGATTAGAGCTCTAGGCGCTTAACAAAAACTAATGTACAAAAATAACTAATTACAAAAATGCAATTTACAAAAAGTACAAAAAACAAAATACAACGCATACTGTAAACAAGCTATAAAGTCACCATTCAAAAGTGCTACGCTTATGGACTCATACTGGCATTCACACACACACTCACACACACACACTACTTTTAACATAGATAGAGATGACATTAACATGACAGGTGTGTGACAAAGTCATTTGTAGCTGACAGAAAAAATATGGGTCTTTAGGGCTCGCTTGAATGCCTCTCTCGAATCCACGTATCTCAGTTCGCGTGGGAGGTCATTCCAAACAACTGGGCTTTGGTATCTGAGTGACCTCTCACCAAACGACTTTGTTTTGACAAGAGGGATACGTAAAACTCGAGAGTCGGCAGCAGAGCGCAAATTCTGTCTTGAGGGCGTATACAGCTGGAGAAGAGAGGCAAGGTAGTGTGGGCAGGAACAGGTAATACAACTGTGAGTCATGCATGAAAATTTGTACTGTATCCTAGCTGTTACAGGTAACCAGTGAAGAGCAGACAGATGGGGTGTGATATGATCTGATCTAAGGACTCTAAGAATCAACCTAGCAGCTGAGTTTTGAATTTTCTGGAGTTTGCCAATCAGACACTGGGAACAGCCAGCCAAAAGAGCATTGCAATAGTCTAATTTAGACAAAACAAAAGCGCAGACAAGTACTTTAGTTGCTTCAGGTGTCAGATAGTGGCGGACTGAAGCAATACGTCGCAGTTCAGTATAGGCGGATCTGCAAACGTTGTTCACATGAAGGCGCATGGACATGTTACTATCAAGTGTGACACCCAGATTTTTTACATGGGGGGAGAAGGGGACAGTGGCACCACAGATTTGTAATGACTGGGGGAGTGTCAGCGTCTTCGTCAACCTCGGGGAAGCAATGATCATGGCCTCAGTTTTTCCGTCATTCAACTGTAATTTGTTTGAAGTCATCCACATCTTAGTATCCAAGACACACTCCTGAAGGCTCTCGATTGTGTCCATGATCTGATCAGGTGAACATGAGTCATGGAGTCAATGTCCTCTCGTGGTTCCTGTGGAAGCTGTCAGTTTCAGCAAGTTCATTAAGTGTGCTTGAGAGGGCTACTTGTTCTTGGAACAAAGCATTGCCATCGATGATGTCGTGTTTGACTGGGTCTCTGTCGTCTGAAGACCTTTCATATAGTGTAAAAGCTTGGACACGTCAGTCTTTGCGGGTGCTGCATCTCCCGCAAGAAGTGGCCAGGGTACTGGACCTAACTGGAAACTGAATACTCTCCCCAGGCCGATGTGATGATTGACAGCAAGGAGAACAAACTGACCACAGACATTTCTCCCCGCCGTGACTTGCTTCAATCTCTTTGACTGCCCTGTGAGTGTTGCCGTCTTGACGGCTTTGGAAAATGTCTTGAGGTAAAGTTTTTGAGCTGTTGCATTGAAGCTTTTTGTCACTCAATCGTTCCTGCATGAAGGTACCCAAAGCTACCTCTCCAGCGTCATCTGCGTTCAGATATTCTATGTCCTGAGGACAGGCAGTAAGGGACATCCTTGTTCTCAGCTTCAAATGGTTTAATAAAGTTGTCAATAGCCTGGATGGCTTTCTGAGTGTCTTCCTCACTTTATGCAACCCGTGAAACTTTGAGGCTCTTGCATGAACTGCTTTCTTGGCTGTCCATGTCCGTCACTGCTAAGGTCGCGGTGATATATGTCTATGGCATGCCTTGTGGTGCACGATCTGTGGTAGGCTGCATAATGTCTTAATCCAACTATGCCACCGTGGGATTTTGCATGACGGCCAATGGTGATGTCCACAGCGTTTCTTGAATGTCCCGGGGCGTCTCACCTATTGACACTGAGTCCATTCTGTCACAAAAGTTCTTCCACACTGGGATGACTTTTTCTGATATCTGAATATGCCTTAGAAAACGGAGAGTAACCTTGTCTTATGTCAGTAAAGCCACGGTTGGGTTAAGGAGCCCGTGACATCAGAACGTTTGCAAAACATTATTCTCGATAGTACCTACACATAAACGTGCACCACGGCCACATCAAGAGGATGTTTATCGGCAGACAACCTGAATCCTGTACCTTAGAGGTCCAGGATGACAGAAATGACCACCTCATAAATTCCGTTTGGGGGGGGGGGGGGTATGGGGTGGATTAACAACGCTTAGGATAAAAATGTTAAAATTAAAATTAGGTCGGATTCACAGTGATCGGCGACACGTAGTCCCCTACACCTATACAAGTCAGGTAATCGAGCAGCTCCTATGTGCCCCTGCACTTTACAGAGGCAATGATAATCTATGATTCATGGAGCTAATATGCAGTTCGCCTGTAGACTCTGTGCCAAGAACTCAAGTGGGGTGGGGGTGGGGGGAGGGGCGGGGAGTGAAGCCGGGGTCTCGGCTTATTGATTTTCTGTAAGGGCAGGGTGGCGCATGATGTGATATTCTGTAGCCTCCTATGTTTTACAGATAACTTTTGAACTATGCATATTTCAAGAAAACAGTAAGAGCAAGAGATTATCATCACATTTGGACCTAATTTAGTTTAAATTTTCTGTGGGTGATGTAGCCACTAAAATCGGGATCTGATTTAACACGTTCTTGCGTGAACCATCCACCTGTGGATACTCCCATTTGGATGAATAAGGGCTGTTGGTGTTTCAACTCAAACGAAGTAAAGACACAAACGGGTCGGTCGGCATGCCCGTGTACCTCAAAATTTCGACCACGCCACCTCCGCAGGCAATCAACTTTTTCAAACTCCTAATTATTCGACCAGAGCTGAATAATTAGACAAGTTGAATGTAAAAAGTGGTCGGATACGGTATGTGGATTGATCATACACCTGAGCCATAAAGGCTTTGCCATTCTTGTTTATTTACATTCTATGAAAGCGACAACAAATCGCAAGAGTGACTAAAAAGGCCCCGCTACACGAGCCCAGTTTTGAGGCCGATTCCCGATCAGTTTTCGAATCGGTAGGTGATCGGGCCGGACTAAAAAACGTGTGCACTGCCACACTGACATTTCCCGACTTGTTTAGCCGACCGGTTTGAACCGAAGATCAAAGTCGTACCTGTTCTGCAAAATGACTGATAGTTTTGACAGTGATGATGATGTGCTTGCATTATCAGCAGTTTTGCATCATATTCGGGAAGAGGCGTGCGAAACATCAGCGGCCGGCAACGGCGGTGGTACTGATCACAACAGGTGTGTTTCGCCATTTGCAAACTACGACATGCTTTGCGATACGCGCTCTGATTGGTTGAAGCTTACAACCGGGGCCGAATCGGATCGGGAAAATAGAGCAGGTTCTAGACGCCCGATTGGGACCGGATCGGATAATTGACGTCATCCGATCGCAATCGGATCGGAATCGGCTTCAAAATCGGGGCACAACCGGCTCGTGTGGCGGGGCCTTAACACTCTTGTTACAGTTTCCTTTACAGCCTGAAAAAGAAATTGTCTCGATTCACGTGTCGTCACATTTGTACTTAGTTGAAACTAAAATTTAGGTCCGATGGACTGCATGTTAACCTGATGTGCAGGACCTACCTTTCTGCTAACCTTACCAGCCCGGCAAACGACTGTAGCAGTTGGCGGTCTTGTACACCATTCAAGACGGCAAACCACTACAGCGGTTTCAAGTGTTTCGCATCGTGTGCAGGTGACGTGCCAGTCTCGCTGTGCATGCAGTGGCCTCGCCCTTCGCACTGACATCCTGTTTACAGTAAAGGGTGACCGACAGTGCGGCACACACTTTCTCTTGCGCCTCAGAACTGGCCATTGGCGCTTTGTTGCCTTCTTTAGGATGAAAGGATGACATCGTAACTGAAGTGCGGCGTGTTCTGTGCTGCAGCAATTTTCCACACCAAACTATACAGGTAGTACGTCAAATGGCCTCGAAATAGTTTTTGCATGAAACAAGTTTGTCAGTCTTTTTTCAAAAGAGAATAAAGTAAACAAAGAGTTTAATAAGCGGGATGTTTATTGAGGTGTGTTGGCGGTTGGGAGGCATTGTTCTATTCCAATTGCTTGCGCGGATGTGCACAACATACATGTATGACTGACGCGATCTCCGCACCAAGACATGTCTGACAGAGTCAAGTGTCCATTTTTTTTTCTCCAAATTACTCTTATGTGGTAGTGAATCGAGACAAATTTGTTGTTGTGAACAGTGACAAAATAATGGCTTTTGGTCAAATCTCAACTGTATTGAATAAATTCAACACTTTGCGTTTCGTTTATTCTTGTGACAGTCTCGATGTGACCAAAAGTCCCCATTTTCTCGTGGATCTAAACAACTATTAGACAATGTAAAAATAAAGATTAATCATAGAAAACATCACAAAGAAAAAAGAAGAATTTACTACCAAGTGAACAATAGGTGTTCAGGCTGACGTCGGCTGCAGTTGGCCCGCACACTGATGCGTTTGGTTCATCTGTGGCCAACGAGAGCCAACGGACCTTTTCTTGCGCAACAGTGCGTTAGTAAACAATATAGAGACACCGGGCTGGTTCTCTTTGCAGTCTGTGAAAGTTCATCGTCTGAAGACACTTCTGATTTGGATGAGGAAAGCTCTGACTATGACAAGTCATCGGATGATAATCAGGAAAGAGTCAGTTTTCATTAACGAGTTGTCATACTTGTTTAGTCAAAGACTCTGTTGACATTGAGGACCAAGACACCAAATTCATACACTTTGGTTTCACTCGTGTGGAGGTATGGCAATTCATTCAGTGATAGCAAAACAAATCAGCCTTGATAGTTTAAGAGTAGTGACAAATCAGCTTGGCGCGTACTGGAGCTAAGCTGATCTAGCAGTACTCTGGAACTAGCATGTTCAGGTGGCAATACCCTACAACTGTCATGGTCAATCCATTGCTTAGACGACTCATCCAGGAATAGTGTCAGTAGTGGTTGGTACCTGTAGTTGATCTGGCACTGTACTAAACCATCATGGTCAGGTGGCTTTACCTTTGGACTGTAATGGTCAATCAGTGCTTCGGTGACTCCTCCCATTATTGGCTTTGGGATTCTGTTTGATCATATGCAGTAAATGCATGCATGTACATGTAATAGAAGTCAGTCTGGTCAGTCAGAAGTCATTGCCTACTGTTTCGACAGTAAGCTAAGATTCCAGGCTTAGACCAGGCCAGCCGTTTCAGACCGTATTCATTCAAACCGCATCTGACCTATCGCAAGTTGAAGTCAGTAGAAAATACACGTAGTGCTTCAGGTTTTCAAGTCTAAACTGATAGTAATGTGTCATGTGCAAACTAGACAAGCACAAAGTACCATGATGGGTCGAGGTGAAACACATAGACCAGAAGCGCGACCAACGGCCATACAGTTAACATTTGTAAACATTCCCATAAGAAAAAGAGTGTAGGTATGCAAGAGTATGTGAAATATGTTGTTGTTTTCTTTTTTAATTTGCAGGACAGTTTGTTGTTTTACAGAACAAAGTAGCGAAGTCTTGATTATAAACTATGTTTTACAGATGTACGGAAATTTGTTCGTTAACTTCAATTACAGTAACATTGTTTGTGATTGAGTGTATTGCGTGTTTACTGTTACGGCTTTGACAAGTTTGTATGATTGTTGTTTGTCCGGCAACGGATTATATATTTATCTTCCTTTTATCTTTCAGACACTTCACACTTTTTCTCATTGGCCTAGGTCTGTTCACCCCTTTTTTCCCTAGTGGTATGTTCTCAAGACAACTTAAGTCTACTTACCAAGGTGACATGATAAGTAGAGTCAACGTACTTAATGTTACGATTGGAAAGTACTCACTGGGCAAAACGTTACTCCCAAAATACATGTATGTCTCTGGCCAGTCACATTTTTCAGTACCACGTACCCTAATCTCCATATAATACAACCTCTAAGCACACAAAATAAACAATTTAGGGGGCTACACAACAAAAAGAAGTGTATGCGGTGTTGATATCAATGGTACCAATTTCATTGAAACGATAATTAAACAAGAAAGGCAAAGCCGTTATGGCTCACGTGTATGACCGATCAGCACACGTGTGACAATAAGTAAAGGGATGGCTTCTGCACCAACGGTATCCCCATGTTTTCTCAACATTTAATCAGTTTCACACATGTGAAATCCCTGTGACCCCTGACTTCTCCGATGAGTCGACTAACTTAGTATACATAAAAGGGTCTTAACATCAGCTACCTTTGTGCCGAGTTTGATTGAAAAGTTTGCAAAAATGTTGATAATAACTACAATTCTATCAAAAATTGGCATTTTATAATATTTGTCGACCTCTTATGACCTTGACTTTTCCGAGGGGACATCCAAATCAGTATGCATAGATAGGTCTTACCATCATGTATCTCTGTACCAAGTTTGGGTTTGAAGTTGTGAATAGTAATTGAGAAAAAAAATATTCATGTCAAAATTTGTCGATTTTGGACCTATTTCCTGAGCTCTTATGACCCTTGACCTTTCCGAGGTGTCATCCAAATTTGTATGCATAGATAGGTCTTACCATCAGGTATTTCTGTAGCAAGTTTGTTTGAAGTTGTGAATAATATTTTAGAAAATACATCTTTTCTCAAAATATGGCTATTCCGGACCTATTTCCTGAGCTCTTGTGACCCTTGACCTTTCCGAGTGATCAACCAAATTAGTATGCATATAAAGGTCTTACCTTTGGGTCTGAAGTTGTGAATAGTAATTGATAAGAAAACATATTTTGTCAATATATGTCTATTTTTTTACCTAATTCCTGAGCTCTTGTTACACTTGACCTTTCCGATGGATCAACTAAATTAGTATGCATAGAAAGGTCTTACTATCAAGTATCTTTGCACCAAGTTTGGGTTTGAAGTTGTGAATAGTATTTGAGAAAAAATAAATTATGTCAAAATATATCTATTTTTGATATATTTCCTGAGCCCATGTGACCTTGACCTTTGTGAGAGGTCACTGAAATTGGTATGTTTGAAAATGTCTTGCCACAAAGTATCCTTGGGCCAAGTTTGAAGACTGTGGCTTGATTAGTCTCCGAGAAAATGCCAACGTTAAAGATTTTACCACGGACGACGGCGGACAAACGACGGACAACAGACGACCACTGGCCCAGAACATAGACTCACTTTTGCTTCGCAGGTGAGCCAAAAATTGGTGTAGTTAGATAATATCAACAACAGAAAATTTTAAGCAAAGGCCCTATGTTGGTTGTATGTACTGGCCATATTCGACACGCCACAGAAACAAAAATAAACACTGAAGGGGTTATGTAACAAAATAACTATGTGCACATGTTGTGTACGACCTATGGCACCAATAACTCGGAATGTGTTAAATTAGAGAGAGAATGTGTTACATTTGAGAGAAATTTCCTGGCGTACGCAGTTTGCACAAGATATTTGGCCAACAGTCAAAAGCATTGAGATTTGCGTTCCCTGATTTTCCACGTCACACCTACTCAGCTTCGGGTTCTTTCAAGGGTATACTTCGTGCTTATATATTTTATATAGGTTGACGACAAAATTATTGTATTGCGAGCTTGTCTTTGCCTGTGGTTCTCGTTGCCTCTTGGGTCCGATCAGGGAGTTCAGTGTCAGAGGTAAAATGTCTTGGACTAAAGCCCTCGACTTTTACCGCCGACATTGATCTACATGATTTGACCCTCGAGGCGACAAAAACCACTGGCAAAGCTAGCTTGTAATACAACTAATAATACTGCCATTTAGTCATGTGATAATATTTTCCGTTGCGTTTGCAGCTCAGAAAAAGGGTTTGAGGCAGGGCCAGTATTTGTAACATAAAGTCACATTTTTGGCTCACGAGCGAATTAAAAGTGAGTCTACGTTCTGGGCCGCTGGTCGTCCGTCCGTCGTCTGCCGTCGTCCGTGGTAAACTTTAACGTTGGCATTTTCTCAAAGACTGTTCAAGTTACAGTCTTCAAACTTGGCCCAAGGATACTTTGGGACAACACTTTTTTAACCATACCAATTTCAGTGACCTCTCACAAAGGTCAAGATCACAGGAGATCAGAAAATAAACCCAAACTTGGTACAAAGATACCTGATGGTAAGACCTTTCTATGCATACTAATTTGGATGATCCCTCGGAAAGGTCAAGGGTCACAAGAGCTCAAGAAATAGGTCCACAATCACCAAAGTTTGACAAAAGATGTTTTTTCTTAAATACTATTAACAAATTCAAACCCAAACATGCTACAGAGATACCTGATGGTAAGACCTATATATGCATACTAATTTGGATGACCCATCAGAAAGGTCAAGAGTCACACGAGCTCATGAAATAGGTAAAAAAAAACCAAACATATTTTGACAAGAAATGTTTTTTTTTCTCAATTACTATTCACCCAAACTTACTACAGAGATACCTGATGGTAAGACCTATATGTGCATACTAATTTGGATGACCCCTTGAAAAAGGTCAAGGGTCGTAAGAGATCGACAAATGTGTATAAAATGCCAATAATTTTAGTTATTATCAACATTTTTGCAAACTTTTCAATCAAATGTGGCACAAAGGTAGCTGATGATAAGACATTCCTATATATTATTCTAATTTAGTCGACTCATTACAAAGGTCAAGGGTCATGGGGGTTTGACAGATGTGTAAAAACTGATTAAATTTTGAGAAAACATAGATTTTGTTAGTGAAGAAACTATCCCTTTACTAATTGTCAGACATGTGTGGATCGGTCATAACCGTGAGCCATAAAGCCGTTGCCTTTATTGTTGTTGAAATGTGCTGAATTATGCATTCCTGCTCAAACGGTTTGTTATGGTGTTGTCATTGTGTTACACAAGTTGGGCCCTAGATATTGGCCATGGTTGTTGCGAAATACAGCACTGTGAAAACAGTTTCTACATGTTTGTATTAAGAGGTTGTTTTTGTTGTACTGCATTTTGTACTGCATTAACTCTTCACCCGTAAGACAGCAGCTAGATCGGCCATGGTATGTCAAGGATAGCGCCAGAGTAGCTTGGCGCCAAAAAGTGCCAAGCTAATCTGGCACTACCCATGAACTGTCATGGCCAGGCCATCTGTACATATTTTTTTTCCATATCCAGCACCTAAGTTGCAAAGTCTTTTTGTTTTTTACAGTGAACGTGCAATTTATACAGAGCATGTAGTTTTATAGTCAGAATGATAAATCAAATAGGAAAAGGTGATTTTAGTAAATCTGAAGTAGGTCAAACGTTGTGCATCTTTTTACACAAAGCGTGGATTAAAAGCAGGTTAAAACATGCAACACTGCGGACTTTTGATCCACTATTTTCTTTTATCAATGCAGGTTTGACCTACTGATTTCCAAACGTTTATTTAAGAAGTGTAAGTGTTGCTGTGTTAAGATACGTGTACGAAGGGCTCTGGGACAAATGTCAATACTTTCACCTGTATCATTATGAGTATCTATCTTACAACATAATCTTCAACAGCAACAATAAAAATATAAAAATAAACACTGTGGAAATGTCTAACGAGTTAACTGTTACAAGTTAACCCATTCAGCCCTGACGCCCTACAGCAGGAGATGGGTCGACCATGATAATTCAAAGGTAGTGCCAGATTAGCTTGGCGCCGGCCGGCCATTAGATGACGCCTTCAAAATTTGGGAAATACGGCCGTCGGGCTGAATGAGTTAATTGTTTCTGGACATATACAAAACATATTCTGGACCAACATTGTGTTGTACTTGTTCATTCCAAGCGTTTTTCTTTCTTGGGAATATCAGTTCTTTTAATATTCATCTACTAATGAGCTCACTGCTGCTGCCGCACGGTTGCGGTGTCAAAATTGGGGCTGAACTCGGCATTCTCAGTGTTTTAGTTGATCCCTGTCCGTGCACATTATCATGGGTCCTCGCGATGTTCTACATGTCACAGGTATGTCGTGGTCGGTTCACTGGCTTTCGTTTTTATCTGGTATATCGAGTAGGATTAGTTGATGTGGTTTACTGCGCTTAGCGAGTCCGGTATCTAAAGTTTTCTATGTCATCCAAAACCGAGTTTCGGAGCGATATACTTGCGGCCTGTAGTTGGTTGGTTAGTTCGGGGTTTAACGTCCACGGCACCGAAGTGATAAATGACGGCCCTGACGGGCGGGTTATGAGGGACAGTGAAATCTATTGCCTATGGAGTACGACCTGAATACTGATAAATTCAGGCGCACTCCAACTGTGCCACTTTGATTTACCAGGACCTTTCAACGGACATTGCTATTGAACAAGCCCGTCGTTTTCCCCTGGAATTGCGAGTTCAGCTACAGGTGCCGGGACGGGATTTGAACCCACGACCCGGCCTGTAGTGTAGCGCGAGAACCGAAGCCTATGCACATGAACAGCTATCACCTAAGACACCGGGAATACTGACTTTTCCCCTAATGTGAACATCAACACCACACGGTAGCAGAAGACAATCATGTTTTAGCTAAGTCGACAGTTACCATTCACACAGCAATTAATCTAAAACTGCAAAAACAGGTCACAACGTACAAAATGAAACTTCTCTATTCTTTATGTGAAACAGTGTGCATCATACGGCAGAAAATGTCACACACAAAATATTAATGTGCACACTCATTAATCCAAATTGTTACGCTAAGCAATGAAAAGTGGCCACCATACAGGTCAGCCTCAGTATTGCATGCTCCCGTACCTGATATAACACGTACGTGCAGGTCTCCGGCTCCAATGAGGGTGCCATGTGTGCAAAAGTTCCTTAGCCAATCACAAACCTGCTAAGGCTGACGTCGGCCTGAGGACATTTTGCTTACCAAGTGGATTTTCCTTACAGGTCTACCCAAACTCAGCCCTATGATAACGCGATCGTGAATAACGCGATCTGACTAAACATCTCCCACATACCACGATATACTGAGACTGACTTGTAAGAACATGCGGTTCTGTGGCAAGGTTTGGGAAAAGCATTCAGGGGCACTATATTTTAAAAAAAATTAACCCCACGGCCCCATTTCCCCAAATTCAGAGATTTCACCGAACAACTATGTACAAGTTCAAGGAGATGAATTGACCATGACAATTCAAGATTAGTGCCAGATTTGCTTTAATTGGCACCATCAGGCGACAAGCAAATCTGGCACTACCCTTTAATTATCATGGTCCACCCATCTCCTACTGTTGTGCAGCGGAGCTAATCAGGAGAACAAGGACTGTCATAAAAAGAACAATAATATTAATGATGATTATATATAATGCGCATATTCGTAAGCGCTCTATGCACTGTACAGCCGAGTGCTTAATAACACATGTCGACAAGCAGAAAAGGTATTAAACACCTATATCAAATTCCCCAACAACTTTCACTCCAAACACATGTATTTCACAAAATATGTACATGACGGGACGCAAATACTCTACACACAGCTCATCCATACAGTACTGTTCCCACGATGTTCCCTAAACCTTTGAACACGTGTATTTTTTTAAATATTGAAAACCAACACAAAATGAAAAAGGAAAACAAAACAAACTCTATTGCTTGCATATCTATGCAATGTGTGACATGGAATTTCAAAGACATTCCTAACATACAAAGAAAAAAGAAACACGCTCAGGAAGTACACTTGGCCTTTCTAAACATGTTTCTTCGTTGGGAATTTCTTTGCATTTACACGCTTAGCAGTCACCTTTTTCATCTGGATTACACACAGTTTCAGTGCAACACTGCATCGACATAAACAGCAAGTTCTGACATAAAATGCAATCTGCAGTACTGAAAGACTGTTGACACAGTGACTGATTACGACCATTGTACAATGTACACTACTGGCAATTTCTGTTTGGTTTCAGTGCATGGCAAAACCTGTGCTTTCTGAGTGACGTGTATAATCTTCATGCTTAAAGTGCACCGAATATATATTGCGAACTTTACCGAAATTTAAACGAATCCAACCCTCCATTTCCCGCCGCATATAAACAAGCGCCGCCGCGACAACTAAATCACAAAGCTGAATTTTGTCCCTTCAGATAACTCATTATACCCCAACACCGAAATCTCCAAATGTTGCCATTGTCCTCTGAAGACAGCATTGCCTTGCAGGACACAGATCGACCACGATAGTTCAAGGGTGATGCCAGAATAGCTTGGCGCCCATAGGCGCCAAGCTATTCTGGCATCGCCCTTGAACTATCATGGTCGATCCTTATCTTACTGTGGTGTGTCTGGGGTAGAAAGAGTTAAAGGAAGAGTTCCGGTCATTTAGAGGTGAGTTTTCCCATAAAATTTATATGTTCGACGCGCTTTAACCTCATTGTGCATGTAGCCGTCAGTATCATTTTCAATACTGGTAGCTGCATGTACAAGTGTGTGTGTGTGTGTGTGGTGGAGGGGGGGGGGGGGGTTAAAACCGTTGGCTGCCAGTACACTTCATATTGAGGTGGTTCCTGCAGGAATCACATCGACAAAAAGTGCTACCAACATCCAAAGGTCCAACTTTTGCCTACTATGTAACATTTGTGTGCTGTACTCTGCCACCAAGTAATTTTGTTAAAGAGTTTATTTCTGAATCTGGGGGGCATGCCAATTAAAGGCATATTCAGAGCAAAAAATAGCCAATCAGTCACACTGCAAGCCAACTTTGGCTGGGCGGATCGCGCCGCTGATAGTGTTCTAATCTCACAACGGCTGAAGTCGTCATCTGTAGGCAAGGAGCTGCTAGATCAGTTGTGACCGGTGAATTCCAACTTGGCAAACGGACATTTTATCATGATCTTTAGTGTGCAGATCTCTCATGCGGTTTGTTTGTTTTGTTTTTGTTGTTTTTAAAAAAGTTAGTGCATGTTTAAGTCACTTTCAACATCATAAATTGAACTTCTGGTCTGAATTTCCCTGATTGCTAGTCCCCAAAATTAACCCATTTAACCCCATGACCGCATTTCTCACATTTTGGTGATGTCATCTTACGACTTTGTACTAGGTGCAGGAGATGGAGCGACCATGATAATTAAAGGGTAGTGCCAGATTAGCTTGGCGCCAAGCTAATCTTGCAGTACCCTTGAGTTATCTTGGTGAAACCATCTCCTGCTGGATGATGTTGGGTTGCATGGCCGGGTTAATTATGAAACAGAACAAGAAGGGCAATGCCCTTATGGCTCACGTGTATGGCCAATCCACATAATAAGTGTGACCTTTGTGACCGAGATTTCCAAAAGGTCACTGAAATGAGCAAGTGTTCAAGTGTCTCAAAATATGGGTTGGCTTTTGTACTAGCAAAACCCGGGTTTTCTCAAAATGTATGCATTCTTCACAAATTTGTCTGCCCTCCGTGACCTGTGAGGGATCGACTAAATTAGTATGCATGAAAAAGTGTTATCAGCAGCTATATTTATGCCACATTTATTGAAAAGTTTGCCAAAAATTGGATGCAAACTACGATTCAATGAAACACTGGCATTTTTCGCACACTTGCCAACCTCCTGCGGCCCTTGACCTTTCCGAGGGGTCATCCAAATTATTATGCAGGGACGTAGCGGGCCACTCCGGCGCTCCGGCGACCGCCGGAGTACTTTTTGGACAACAAAAAAAAAAAAAAAAAAAAAAAAAAAAAGAGCGAGAGAGAGAGAGAGAGAGAGAGTAAACCTGTCGTGGTGTCAAAACTTTGCAAGTGTATTCATGTGTCAATTTAATCGCTGGCCCAAGAACGAAAGCTACTGGCTGAAGTGCATCAACACAACAGACTTCTGCACCACTAGCTCCACCAATTTAGCAGTGGTAAAAAACAAAAATAAGAACATGAGGCACCACTAGCAAAAGCCGCACGCCGACTCCAAACGGTAACAGCCTCAAGTCATGACACATTAAACGAAGCACAACGACCTCCCAATATGAACTTGAACCAACTGGCATTGGAAATATCTTATTCCTACGCGCCACACCGCAACCAATACAAGGTTCCCCCCCCCCCCCCCCCCCAAAAAAAAAAAAAAAAAAAAAAAAAAAAAAAAAAAAAAACCCACAAAAACAAAAACAAAAACAAAAAAACCAAAACAAAAAAAAAAACGGGGAAAAGAAAACGGAATGAACCAGAAACAGAAAAACCGCCAGACTTTTGAACTATGAAATCATCATAGGACCAGCACACAAATGGGCGGGGAAAAAAGAAAATACATGAAGACAAAAAAAACTCCCACACTTTCAAACAATCCTACTAGCCGCATTCATCTTCTCCAATGGACTGAACCCTACGATACTCTTTGAATGGGTCGACTTCATGGGCCTTTGCAGAGACAAGGGGGCAAGGAAACAACTAGAATACCTCTTCGTATATTTTAATGAGGGCAGATACAGCAAAGTTTTGTACGCCTACGACATCATTGATCAACGGGCGCTCGAATACTTAGACGGAACCCCGAAACACCATAGACAACCACGGAATTGTCCCACCAACAATCAAAACTAAGGACACGACATGAAAAGAACACACCACCACTCTCCACTAGCCTTTCCAAGTTATAGTGTGAGCGAGAGTACATCCTCTTGAACAATACAAAATAAACCACAAAACAAACTACCATAAAACCTAACAACAAAGGTTTACTCAGTCAACAAAAACAAAAGGGTCAGCACGCTGATGAAGGCAGCCCTTAGCCAATAAAAGCTTAACTCATTCTACCCCATCACCGAAATCCCAAATTTTGCCGTTGTCCTCTGAAGACTGCATTGCAGTGCAGGACACAGATCAACCATAATAGTTCATGGGCGATGCCAGAATACTCACAAACCAGATAGGTGAGGCTAGCGCTGGCAGAATTGTACAACAAACCAAGGGGAATTACTCAGCGCTGGACAACAGTTAGATCCCCTGCCCCCGCCTATCAGGCACCCAATCGCCAGCCCACAGAGAAATACTGCTATTCTGGCATCACCCTTGAACTATCATGGTCGATCCTCATCATGCTGTGGTGTATCTGGGGTAGAATGAGTTAAACATGCCCGAAATACACCTGACAGCTAACTCAAAACGTGACTGATTTGTGAATTGTCATATGGCTGGTCACATCAAGCCATCACACAGTGGTGTGCGATGTACCAAAAAAAAAAAAATAAATAAATAAAACACGTATGCACGAGGCTCGATTGAACCACGTCCACAAGTCTAAAACTGACTCACTCAACTTGATTCGTGGTGCCAACAACTTTAATTGTGGCTTCTGCAGCACGCAGGCAAACAGTTTTTAGGACATTTTCTGAGCTGGATGTGTCAAGAAACAAATCATAAAATCATAAATCAATCCCTCGAGTGAGGCGTCTTTTTGTCAGAATTCAAATCAGCCGTTGTCAAACCTCTCCTGAAAAAGTCGAATCTTGACCCCAACCAGCTAAAGAACTATCGCCCCGTTTCAAACCTACCCTTTCTTTCTGTCCAAAGTTCTTGAGAGAGTCGTTCTGACATAGCTCAATAAATATCTACAGTCAAACAATCTCGTCCATCCGCTTCAGTCTGCTTAACGTGCTGGGCACAGTACTGAAACTGCTCTCCTCTGTGTCGTTAATGACCTCCTAAGTGCCTATGATGAAAACCTGAGCTCAGTTCTTGCCCTGATAGACCTATCAGCTGCGTTTGACACCATTGACCACTCCATCTTGCTCCAGCGTCTAGAAAACTACTTTGGTATTTCTGGTAAGTTCTACTTTTATCAATCTTCCCGTCAGATTAACGTCTCTGTCAAGAACGCTCTTTCTGAAGCTGCTGCGATAGAGTTTGGGGTCCCCCAGGGCTCTGTCCTGGGCCCCATTCTATTTACGCTGTACACTCGGCCTCTCTCTCAGGTTATCGCATCGCATTCAACCGATCATCACATGTATGCGGATGATACACAACTTCCGAAATCTGCACCTCCAAACAGCTCCAGTCGGGCTATTTCAGATGTTCAGAACTGTATCTCAGATATTAAGTCCTGGATGTGTGAAAATAAACTCCAGTTAAACGAGGGCAAGACAGAAGCTCTTCTTATCGGTGCCTCTCGATTGCTGCCCAATTCTCCTGACTCAATGCTCATTTGTGACGCACCTATTCCATTTTCTGATTCAGTTCGCAATCTTGGCGTTTTTCTTGATAAAGATCATCAAATGAAGGACCATGTAAATCATGTCTGCAAAATTGCTTTTCTGGAATTAAGACGTATCAGTTCTATCCGTCATTACCTCACCACTGAATCTGCCACCAAACTGGTCGTCTTTTTAGTCTTGTCCCGCATTGATTACTGCAATTGATTACTGTAGCTCGCGCGCAGTTCTTCGTCAGTGGCCGTTATGTACCTGTGTGTTTGTCTGTGCGTGTGTATTGCAGAATCCTTTGTTCCTCTGGCTTTATGACCCCCTCTAATCCCACTCTTTATTTGTAAGGCGTTAAGAGCTTAGTTTAGTATAAGCGCTGTATAAGTAGCCATTATTATTATTAATAAGAACCAATGTGCTTCAAAAATCCCGTGCACCACAAACGTCTGCTGTCAAAGTTGATTCAGGAGATGCAAAGCTTTTGTGATGAACATTTCTTCATGTATTATATCTCTTTTTTAAATTTTGTTTCGCAAGTCTCATCTACAACAAACGATCTTCAACTCTGATATGTTGTGATCTTCTAACTACAGAAAGGCGAGTTTGTTTACCAATTGATTGGTTTCCCCATGACGACATGAAGGATTTAAACAATTGTGACATTTCCCAATTCTTGATTCCAAGCCAGCATATCATAGGTAAATCTGTCTTTGGATGTGCATGTTGTTTCTTAGTAAAATAGAGTTAACATTTTAGTATCAATAAATAAGCGTCTGGTCGCCATCGTCCCTCAAATAGTTTCCGACTTTCCGAAACCGCCGGACTACTTTTCTCATGCCCGCTACGTCCCTGTTATGCATATAAAGGCCTCATCATCAGTTATCTCTACACCAAGTTTGGGTTTGAAGTTGAAAACAGTTTTTGAGAATAAATTGTTTTTGTCAAAATATAGCTATTTTTTTTTTACCCCTTTCTGGGCCGCATCACCCTTGACATCTGCCAGGGGACCAGTAAATTAGTATGTATAAAATGGTCTTATCATTCAAAATTCAAGATTCAAGATGGCTTTATTGTTGCTGTAATAGAAAATAATTATACACAGCAAAAATTGTCTTGCCACCGCAGGTGCTGCTCACATTCACTCACTCGCTCATTCCACAAATTACAATAACATAGCTACAAAATGGACAATGAATCGGGACTGGTGAAGCCCGTCGCCAAGGCATCTAATGGCCGCACGGCGCCAGTGGCCTCATCCCGACCCGAACCTCCCTGACAAAAACAAAATGCTAAGACCGCCCTATGTCTCCTGAACACTTTAGTGTATGCTCTTTTGTTAAATTCCTACTTGACTAAAGCTAGTACATGAAAATACAAGTTAACAACAGAAACAAATTACCGTCGAAAGGAAAATAATCTCCGATCTAGACAACATAAAACAACGGTCATCAGCTGCCTTTGTGCCAAATCTGATTGAAACGTTAGCCAAGACTTTGATAAAAACTATAATACAATTCTTTCAAAAATGTCATTTTTCACACATTTGCCGACCTCCTGTGACCTTGAACATTCCGAGGAGCCGTCCGAATTAGTATGCATAGAAAGGTCGTACCATCAGGTATCTCTGTACCAAGTCTGGGCTTGAAAGTTGAAAATAGGAGAAACAATTTGTGTCAAAATACAGCTATTGTTGACCCCTTTCGGGACCCCCTGTGACCTGGACCTTTGCGAGAGGTAACTGAAATCAGTATGATTAGAAAGTTTTTACCGCAAAGTACCCTTGGGCCAAGTTTGAAGTCTAAGGCTTAAATAGTCTCCGAGAAAATGCCAACGTTAACGTTTACCACGGATGGCCGGCCCATTACATAGACTCACTTTTGCTATTGCACCTGAGCCAAAGGTGGTAACAAACGTCTCATTCACTTTATGATTAAATTCGTGTATCCACTGCCTGCACCTAAAACTTGCTTTTTCCTAATGTTTGTAGTTCTTGAAACTCTTTGATTTTTTAGGACGGGTCGCGGTGGGGCGAATTTAATAGCATGTCCATGATGTCAAAGGCGGGCAGGCTAAACCTCTAACAATTGAAGTAACAAGAAGAAGAAAAACCCCGTCATGTCTAGTTACGCTAACCTCGCTGCTGAACGACATTTCTGTACACACAAACTTGAAACATGGCGAATACTTTCTTACGTGGGTGGCTATAAGAGCCTCCGAGCATATTGTAACTGAATGTCTCATTGAAGACATAAACAACCGTCTTTAGGAAGTCGGTTGACCCAGATTAGAGTCCGTAATTTTTGTCATATTTACTTGAACTTTTGCATTTTTGTTTAGAGAATGACATTGGATGAGTTCATTAGCCAGCTTTGTATCCTTTCAACTTCTTTAGTAAATATAATTCTTTTCAGAAAAGAATTAAAACACACAAAAAAAAACTTTACTTCCAGAGAAAGTCGGACAGTGGCAGTGACGTAAAAGAGGCAACTCCGTCATCACAATACTCTAAATATGACGTCATTCTCTCTCTCGCGCGCGCGTCTCTCTCTCTCTCTCTCTCTCTCTCTCTCTCTCTCTCTCTCTCTCTCTCTCTCTCTCTCTCTCGCACAAACACACACAAACATGCGCGCATCTCCAGGAGATACAGATCCTCATGCGCCCCCCATGCCTCTTGGAGATGTTTGGAGCGCGCGCACGCACGCACTAACACGCACACAAACATAGACGCGCTTACAGAAGAGCATGCAGGTGACTCGTGTACTTAGTATATCACGTAGCTAGGTAAAGTCAACCTGCGTTCACACACATTATAGCAAGACTGAAATTGTACCGTGAAGTTCTAGTTTTTGTCACCATTTTCTCAAGCCTATGAAGCGAAAGTGAAACTCATATCACGTAATATATAAAGTTACGTAAAAACTAAAACTTATGACAAATGACGTTTGACAAATCAATGACGCGTATGTCCTGCGCCCCTTATAGAACTCACTGCTGCATTGGCAGATCTGCGAGACTTTTTCGATAGGAGATAATTCAACATCAGAATCAGGTCAAAGACAAAAGGTAGAGACCATTGACAGCGAGGACAGCTCTCATATAGAAGGGACTTTGTGGGTTATGGTTCATCCAATCTTTCTTTTTTTTTAATATCACAGGCTTTTTCATTATTCATAACCAGCAGAAACATGCATTGTCAGTAAACATTTCATTATGTCTACCAAACACTTTTGATAAACACAATCATCATGAGAGAATTGCACACAAATAATAATAATGGCCGTCCATTGCATCGTAATTCATCAGTATATATATATATATATATATATATATATATATATATATATATATATATATATATATATATATATATATATATATATATATATATATATATATATATATATATATATATATATATATAAAATTTTTCATTCAATTCTGAGAATGCTGTGCTGTGCTAATGCCATGGAATTCCAGGCTGGTAAGCTTGCATTGTGTCATCAGGACATCAGCTGTCCTTTTTGACTGCTTCGCTCACTAGTTCTAGAAAGCAAAGGGTAGTGGGAGAGAAGGAATGACAGACCTATCATTTTGAGCCTTCCACTGAACACCTACTATATAAAGCAGTAGGGACTACCCCCAGGCGCCCCGCCATCCGCTGGAGAATATCCAGACCTCCCCCCAAGGTAGGATGCTAAAAAATATTCCCAAACAGATATCGGACCTGCTGAGTAAATTTAAGTTTTTGCCGCCTACGACCGGTTTCGCCAAAAGAGGGGGAGGTGGGGGGGGGGGGGCTCTTCAGGTAGGCATACGGCGTAACCAGAAATTGCAAACACAACGCATGTACTAGAAGCTGCCTGCAGAATTTACTCTTAGCACCACTAGTACAGCGCGGATTGCATCCCTAAAAACTTTATGAGGTGTTGCAGTGGAAGAAGACAGACAAATTTTGAAAAGGCAACACCTAGGCAATTTTGTGGTACAATTATTCTTTACTTTTAACAAAGGCGTCGCCCAAAGCCAAAAAATGCACTCAATCAAATTATACCCACTCCATAAAGTTTTCCCTTCTAAGACACGTATTGATATATTGTATAACAAGCAAATTAAGGTTGTTGACTATACCTACATCTTTTAATTCAAAACTGCCGTTTCGAGGGTTTTTTGAGAGCCTTGTTGAGTCTGGACACTATTGCCACCCTGACAGACCCATTGTCCCGGGCATAATTGTAAGACAATGCCGTTTGCGTGAACTACCCCATGAGCGAAAAACACGCAAAATAGCTGATTTCAGAACACCATAAAAATTTATCGAATAGTGTGTTAAAATGATAAAGAAACATTTAGGTCACTTCATATAGTATATTAGTATTTTCTCGTAAACAAAGTTTGTTCTGATAATTGGAATTCTAAGTGCAATCTACAAACGTGTATTTTGTAAACTCGCAAATTGCCCGGATGTTATCAATAACATTACAAGTGTTTGCATTGTTGGGCAATTGCTCAGGCCCTCTTATTCGATAAAGGCGTACTTTAGGTCATAACTATCACATTGGTTATGAAGAAAATAGGGGGGTCCGCACAAAATTTGGCACTTTGGGTCGTTTGCGTGTACTGATTCGATAAGGGATACAAGCGATGTATGACTTCCGGCAGGTCATTGTTGCTATCTATCTATCTATCTATCTATCTATCTATCTATCTATCTATCTATCTATCTATCTATCTATCTATCTATCTATCTATCTATCTATCTAACCTATGTAATCTATCTATCTATCTATCTATCTATTTATCTATCTATCTATCTATCTATCTATCTATCTATCTATCTATCTATCTATCTATCTATCTATCTATCTATCTATCTATCTATCTATCTATCTATCTATATCCCGTGGTCTTGCCGACCGTTGGGGCACCACTGATAACTTGGCAACCAGCTCCCTCCATTCAACTCTGTTCTCTGCCATTCTTAGCGTATCGCCCAGCTTAAGTCCTTTTCACTCGAGCTATTGTCCTGCCATCTTTTCCTCCGTCTTCCTCTCCTTCGTCTTCCTTGCACAGTGCCTTGCAGGATTGTTTTGGCAAGCCCTGCTGATCGTGTGACATGCCCATACCACTTCAGTTTGCGTTTTTTCATAATGGCTAATAGGTCGTCATAGGGCCCTATGGCTTGCCTGATTCTGCTTCCCACTTCCTCGTTCGTGATGTGATCTCTGTATGAAATGCCAAGCAGCCTTCGAAAACATCTCATTTCAGTGGTTTGTATCCTCCTTTCAAGGTTTGCTGTGAGGGTCCATGACTCGCAGGCATACAAGAACACTGAGATGACTAAGGAGCGCATCAATCTGATCTTGGAGCAGAACGTGATGTTTCTGTCCTTCCATATGGTCTTCAATCTTTTCAGTGCTGTTGTTGTCTGCTCAATCCATGGACAGTATTTCTGGTTTTGATCCCTCATCTGTCACAATGGCTCCAAAGTATCTGAATTTATTAACTGTTACCAGTTTTTGGCTTCCGATAATGACGTCAGTGCCAATGCCACTGGTGTTATTTATCATCAGTTTGGTCTTCTCTGCTCTGATTTCCATCCCATACGCAATGGCTGTACTGTCCAGCTTTTCCACTAGCTGAGCTAGCTCCTTCTCTGTTCCTGCAAGGCCATCAATGTCGTCCGCAAAGCGCAAGTTCGTGATTGTTCTGCCTCCAGTACTGACGCGCAGTTCCTTCATGATCTTTCAGAGCGTCCATCATGATTGGTTCCAGGAAGATGTTGAAAGGAGTAGATGAGAGCAAGCAGCCTTGTCTGACTCCAACTGTAGTCCTAAACCAGTTTCCTATTTTGCCGTTGAAGCAGACTGCGCAAGTGGCCTCGTTATAGAGGTTTGCTATGACTTTGATCAGGTTGGCATTGATGTTGTATAGCTTCATGGTGGACCAAAGGGCTGCATGCCACACCCTGTCAAACACTTTCTTAAAATCCACAAAGACATGATAGAGGTCTTGCTGGTGCTGGAGGCACCTCTGACATAGAACTCTCAGGTTGTAGATCTGCTCAGTTGTGCTGCGCCCTGGTCTGAAGCCTGCCTGTTCATCAGCTATGATTTCCTCTGCCTGTGGCTTCAGCCTGTTAAGCAGGATCTTTAACATGACTTTGCTTGGGTGGCATATAAGACTGATCGTGCGATAATTCTGGCATTGATGTAAGTTCCCTTTTTGGGGAAGAGTTATTATAGTGATTGGGTCCATGGTGTGGGCCAATCCCTTGACTGCCAGATCTTATTGCAGATTGTTAGTAAGGCTCTTAGCATGTCTTCTCCCTCTTCTTGGACTAGCTCTGCAGGGATGTTGTCTGCTCCTGCTGCCTTCCGCATTTTCAGCGACTTCACTGCAGCCTCTACTCATTGCTGGATACGCGATTTTAAATGCACTGGCATCACTCGATAACCGCGATAGTACAGCGGTACAATGCTTTCTCAACACGCATGTAACCCGGGGTCGAGCCCCGCAGAAGGCGACGGGTTTTTTTTTGTTGTTGTTGATCATATTATAAATCCCCTCATTTTCTTCTTTGCTAAATTGAAAAAAAAACACCCAAAAACAAAGTACATGTGATATTCTGTTTAAAGTTTGATAATTAAAAAAAAGATCAAAAAGTGTTAAACCGTGAAGCAACCAACCAGCCTGAGTCAGTCGTGGATACAAATGCACACTGGTTACCTCGATACATTTGTTCATTCATTCTTTCAGCCAGGCATTTTGTGAGCATGTTTACATTACATGTTTACATTCATCCAATCATTCACAGATTCACTTATGAAAAAGCACACCAAAGACTGTTGTCACAGTTTGTTTTTACTGGCATCATCTACAAACATTAATTGGCATGAATTTGTTGGTAATATACCTGCTGCAAGCAATGCTACACGCTCCTTTGGTGTCTCCGTGAAAGCAGGTCGATGAACATCTCTGGTTAAAAGATGTTTGTGAACAGGTTGGTAGTGGATGTACCGATCTCTCTAGCTGAATCTCAGTTTCCCAGCAGTTTTTGGTTCCAAATTATAAGGAAAGAAAACAAATGTCACATGTTTCAATATGCCCTGTTATATTTACACATGATCATTGTGAGTAAAAAATAATATCTCTGTTTATTTTCAAAACAAATGCTGTATTTGCAGACATTCATTTAAAGTATACAGTCAAGTCTGTTGAAAGCATATTAGGTTACAAGCAATTAGGCACCTATACAAAAGTAACTACCTCAAAATACAAAACGTTAAACGTTTAGGGCCTAACATCTTTTGTCCATAAAAGGTGATTTCAAAGATGGGTCACAGAAATAGGGTCTGAACAAATTTTGACCCCCAGCTGGATTCGAACCCAGGACCTTTGTGATGAGAGTCAAACACACTACCACCGAGCCACCGAGCTCCCCCTCAAAATACAGCTTTACTGCGGAACAATATATTTCATCTACATTATTCACATTTACATTGACAAAGTGCTGACTTTATACAAGCTAGTTGGGAGAAAAGTGGAGCTGATGTCATTTTTAGTTGTGTGCATGCCAACTGAGACTGACATCGGCAACCACTTGCTCATTAGGTATTTATTTGGGAGCCAACTGCACAGTATATAAAGGAAGGGGGATAGGGAGAGAAGGAATGACAGACTTATCATTTAGAGCCTTCCACTACATATATTATTTTGCTCATATATGCATATATATATATATATATATATATATATATATATATATATATATATATATATATATATATATATATATATATATATATATATATATATATATATATATATATATATATATATATATATATATACATGGTCAAAAAGAAATCTTAGTATCGCAGGGAAAATATGTATTGTCAAATCACTTTTATTGTCGCAGTTTACATATGTCTTACAATCACTGTCTGCCCCAAGAGACATGCTGAATTAGCTTTATACACTATTGTTCAGATTTATCTGGAAAAAGAGATATACCAATACTCGGGCCTTTGAAAAGGTTAAAGAAGTATTGTATGTAACGATACAGAGAATGCTGGTCTGAAGATGATTAATGTCCATGATATGCAGGCTTCATTTTTGTTATCATGGGCTCTGAGAATTCAACATAATGGCTATGAGAAATGGAAAATTACTCCGCGTTACGCGTACGCTGCTTTAGGCAAAGAGTATGCATGCTTTTATTCTATTGTAGCGGCCAAGTAATTTGCGGGTCTAAGGTTGGTTAAAAGTGATTTTGGAGGGATGTATTGACAACATGGTGTGATAATAAGACTACCATTCTACCGAAAGATGATTTTCCCCTTCAAATTAAAAAAAAAAATGTTTGTGGAACAATTCTGAAATTATGTATAAGAGTTTGTCCTTTAGATATTGGATACGTGCTGGTGTTTGCTTTGTTGACGATGTCTTGTCTGATTGTAATATCATATCTTTTCTTCAAATATTATGTCAAATGGTCGGCAACAAACCTTGCCGGCTGTTTGAATACAACGCTTTGTGTACGGCCCTTAGGGCACGTTTGGCTCGCGTTGAGCCCGACGTTTTTTGTATTTTTGTTTTTGTACCACGCAACTATATGGAGACTTTGCGGTATGCGCCCCGTGCTATCCGCTTATATCTGGTAACGGCAGGTACAGCGGTGCCTATAGCCTTGTCCTTTTGGCAGAGAAAGTGTGGTGTTACTCTGTCAAAGGCACACGGGTCCTTAGCGGAAAAAATATACAAAAGAAACAAGGCTGCGATTACTACACTGGAAAATACTGCATAATATATATCCTACAACTATTCTTTTGCATAAGGTGGGCATTAAGACTTCTGAAAAATGTTACTTTTGTGATGATAAAGATTACATAGAACATTTCTTTTGGTCATGTAATACAATTCTAAAACTCTGGGAAAGCACAACAGAACACATTCCAAAAACTAACGTCTATCGCTCTTCAGTTTTATATATATATATATATATATATATATATATATATATATATATATATATATATATATATATATATATATATATATATATATATATATATATATATATATATATATATATATGTGTGTGTGTGTGTGTGTGTGTGTGTGTGTGTGTGTGTGTGTGTGTGTGTGTGTGTGTGTGTGTATGCAAAAACCTAAATCTATCCAGTAGGTCCAATATCTGTTTGGGAATATTCATGCACTAGCCTCCCCTCTCGGGGGGAGAACTGAATATACATTTAACTGAAATGGTTAGGCATTGCCATTGGGGTACCTGCAATCGGGACGAAAGCTACCCTGAAACCATCAAAGAAAAGCTTCGGGCTTTTTTTCCCTCCCGAAACCAACGCAATGGGCTGAATAAAACTGAACTTGCAGTAGACCTGCACACTGATCCGCGGCATCTCAACATCGGGATACTATCCCCCCCCCCCCCCCCCCCCCGCCCCCCTAGAGGACAAGAGCAAACGCAGAGCTGTTTGTATGCGGTAAGTGTCATTTTTCTAGATTGTTCTGAAAATGGTTACAATTCACTGGCGGAAGTGGTACATGAGTAATTCAGCGATCGAGTTATCACGGCCGGAGTGTACTGTGGGCCTACAATAATGTGCAAGCACTCGCTATCAGGCAGTACCGCCACACTGATCTGCACACTTGGGATTAATGTGTGTGTGTGTTTGTTTGTGTGTGTGTGTGTGTGTGTGTGTGTGTGTGTGTGTGTGTGATTTTAAATATGGAATTAACTCTCCAGAAACACCATAACCAAAGGTGTGTGCCATTACGTTTTTTTTCACTTTGCACCCTCTCACTCATTGTAACAAATCACGACGACAAACACAAATCGACACATCACTTCTACAGTAACACATTTCATCAGATCTATTTATGATGAGCATATATTCATGCAACGTTTTTCTTATCAGCATTTGTGGGATGGCGAACCCAGTGAGTTGCACCCCTACCCATTCCAAAAAGGGGGCAGTACAGATTCCAGCTGTAAAATCTTCGCAGGAAGATCAAGTCTTGCAACATACACCTGACACTGTAGCTGGCAGGTGTGGGGCAGCGGAACAAAGATGCAAGTATATCTTTGTGTATATATGCTGACAATAACAGCAGAGGTGCATACCTAACATTTCGCTTACACTCTGTGATGACATTTCACTTTCCAAGTCAGACTTTCATTGTTCTTTGTAGAAAGCTGACAGTGTGAAACTGTGATGCCATGAATGGAATGTCTGATGTGATTTGCGATACATTTACATCCCTTTGGGTAAAAAAAATAACCTGTAATATTTAGCTGGATATGCACCTGCGTGTGGTTCTTCAGTCCCACGCTGGTGTTGTCAGCTAATTTCACACAAAATCCTGGTAACTGACATGCCTCGAGTATGATGTAATTTCTGGATGCGGGTGGGCATTTGACTTTGATTATGCCTGTCTGGCCACTGTCGCACACTTTGAGTTGCTCCTAGAAATAGTAACTGTGGATTAACCACAATGCTACGCTTGTGCAGGTGTCTGTCAGGAAGTACTTCTAAATATTTACTCTTGGCAGTGTCCTCATGTCGTTTACATAAAATGTGGCTGCAGCTGAGAAAAAAATGTGTGAAAAGATTCTGTCAAGACATTTGTCAGAAACGTTTGCTTTTCTATTTAGATCTATGTGGAAGTTTCATGTTGCTAATTTCTTGGGGGTTTTTTGGTTTGTTTTTTCCCTCTTCCCAGTGATTAGAACTGGTCAGTTCTCTGTTCTTTCCTCACGTTTCTCAAGATTTGGACACTAACTGGTCAAGCAAAGGCGATCCAGTTCTTGTAGATCAACTGGGGAGTTCGTTGTGACACACATGTCAGCGACCTTGTTGATTCCCTGGCATTGGCTCTCTTTTCAGTCTCCTGGTCTGTGGACAAATATTGAGTGCAGCTTTAGAAATACGTTTAACGTTTTAAGTTAATCATAAACATATACTGTTTATAATTTTTTTAAATTTCTCTTTTAGGGATTTCACCATTAGACTACCTGGCCATCGCTGCAGAATGCAAATTCTGAAATAGCAAGCTAGAAGATAAAGATAGACCTGCTGGAGGAGGGGATCAGATCAAGAATTTGAAAATCTGAATGCATCTCAAGGCTGCAAAGAACTAAAGGTGTGCAGACGCAACCAGCAGAAGAAGAAGTATTTGGAGTGGACTTTGTGAGAAAAAAAGGAGAGACAACTAAACAACCTGTTCCAGTTCTACACTGCATTAACATATGTTTGGGATTTTGCTTTTTTTGCCATTTGGCAACACAAATGACAAAACAGCCAAAAACCAAACATATGTTAATGCAGCTGTAGTACAGCCACACGATAGACTGTTTCTCATTCTTTGCTGATTGAGAAATTGTGAAGACTTCATAATAAAATGAAAATGAGTTTTGAATCTAGTATTCCTATGCTATCAAATTGTGTCACTGTGAATCAGCCATTTATGACCTGAACCATTATTTCTCTGTGTGTTGTGTTTTGGCATGTGAACCACTCATATTCCAGAATAAAATATAATTTACCAGTTAATAATAGTTTTGATTTTATTTTAGGTAATGCTTACTTCTTGCTTGTGTTGATGTGGCATGTTATGGGCCTTTTCGTCCGCTTCTCCGATGGCCTGGCTAGAACACCATGGTTTTATTATTTGGACAGATGCGATCTTGGTGCCTTTTGATATTGCAGCTCACCAGGCTTGTGGCATGCCGCTGCAGCTCAGTCGATTAGGCACATGGATCAAACAGTTTAGCTGTCTTGAAATACTGAAGAGATTTTTGAAGCCCAATGACATAAGAACAGTGACCACTGAACCTGAAATACAAATCATACATGTATGGTTATTTATTAATAATATCTATCCCCCTCTCTCCTCTCTCTTTCACACACACACACACACACACACACACACACACACACACACACACACACACACACACACACACACACACAGAGAGAGAGAGAGAGAGAGAGAGAGAGAGAGAGAGAGAGAGAGAGAGAGAGAGAGAGAGAGAGAGACATCGATTCTATTTGTCAGTGAAAGTAATCAGCTCAGGCTGACACTGAACACAGCCAGCAATAGAGAGCGCTGGGCAGCACTGCCATCCTGCTACGATGAGACAAGATGGACTAAAATGGCTCGGATTTGTGTGCTATTTTTTTTTTTTTTTAAGCAACACCGGCCAATAACAAAAACACCTACCCGGCTCTGCAGGCACTGACAGCTTCTGTGACTTGTGCTTGCTGATGCTCATTTTCCACGTACAGTTTGTGTGGATCGGCGCCGCGTTCTTGTAGATCTGCGACCGGTCAACACGGATGCAACTTGAACGGAATCACTGCCAGTTGTGTGATAAATACGAATAGCATCAATGAAACTTGACGCAAACTTGCTTTGCCTTAATCTAGAGCCGTTTCTTACATATATTTGTATCCTGGCATAAATGTAGGCTTGTAGAATTTGCAACGCATTCAGTCGAATCACGCGCGCTATCGTCCGCCATATTGCCCAAGAGACAGGAAAACTTGTGGCACCCAGCAACAATTGCTAGGGGGCGTGGCGTTTGTGGCGCGTAGTCGGTGAGGTCCATTGTACACCTCAGGCCTTCGGTCTTTGGGGTACAATGGTTCCTTTGACTTTCCTCAGGCCTACAAGGGTCTGTGTAGCAAACACCTGTGACCAATAACTTATAATATCTTATGCTTTCATCCTTATGCATGCTGTGATTATTAGTTGTGTGTGATAATTAGTGTGATATTATTGTAGCCTTTAGTAACTGACATCAAGACACATTTCAATATTTTTATTGTTTTGCAAGGACATTTGTTCGATTTGGGATAGAATGAAAGCAGACCTAAAAAACATGGAAGATGATTTTTCACCTTCCACTGTTCCTGTAACGATATTTGTTTGGTTAGAGCTGCATTATTTGACGAATTTCGTGCCAAATTATCTATTGGATTGTTTGGAGAACAAGAAATGCAAAACAATACCATAAAATTTCAACTCTTCTGACTGTGTACGGTGCGCCTGCAATGGAGCTGTTGGACGGTATGCTTGTTTCACGCCACCGTGTATGCACTAACTAAAGCAATTTCACGATTTTGTCACATTACGTGGCAAAAATGGGCAGGAGACAATATACCAAAGTTTGATTGAAATTGACGCATCGGCTAATTTGTTGCGAATTTTGTAAGAACTGTGCAGAACTTTTGCCCGTTAGTATATATGAGCCTGTCTGATAATGTGACGTTTGCTTGGAGTGGTCATGCACAGCTCTTATATTTTCTAACTGGAAGCGAATTAAGAGGTTATCTTGGATCACTTTATTTGGTATATGGGTTACTCTCCAAAGCTGTGTACCACACAGGGTCATACTCTCAGATTGCTTTTGTGCACCTTTCCTACCGATCGGTTGTGTTGCTGATACCGATAAGTAGGGAATTGAAAACGCTATGAACTGAAATAAAATTCACTTCAAAATTCGACGTCTTTGTTTGTGTTTTTACGCCTGAAATGTCAAAAAGTTGCCCAAAATTTGCGGATGGAAATGTGACATGCATTGAGACCCTTTCTCTTTTCATGTACTAAATCTGACTAAGATTCAATAAAAAGTCTAAACCCGCTGTTTTCTGATGTTTGTGAACTGAAGTGAGTGTGTGATTTATTTTCTCCACAAATTAATTCCGATACATTGCGTTTTTGGCCAGTGAGAAAAATAGCCGTCCAGCGTAACGCGCGTTTCCACCACACATGTCAACCGACAGGCACCGCTTCTTTTCACTACACGTATGAAGACATAACTATTTTTATCCAGAGACCTTGAGAGATGTGTTGGAAACGTGTAGGCCGTGATTAAATTGTGAATGAAACAAATACAGACTTTTTTACCGAGTTTTTAAAACGGTAATTGATGATCGCGTTGGGCTACATCACTTTTGCAGTTTACGTTAGAAAACCTACAGCCCACGAACTATGTTGCATATGAATAGCTTCCAGATGTCAGCGAAAGGCTAGTAGTGCACTCTGTCAGTTAGAAAGAGGTTCGGAGAGAGAGCGCGAAGCTCGAATGAATTTGGTTTCCTTCATACTTCCAAATGTTACGTTGGACAAATTTACACTTTCGCATCTGTACCATCTCACAAAAACATGCAAATGCATGAATGCCAATATTCATTTTTCTTACATAAAATGATCATTTAATTTTTTATTTTACAAGGGAACAAAGGGGGGAAAAAATGACATTTAGAGGTATTTTAATTTTTTTGTGGTCAATTTGGTACAAAGCTTTAGAGAGTGACCCATATATATAAGGAGCTATATTTATCAGTAACAAGATGAGGATTTCATCCCAAAATCTACCGTATTGTTTGGAGCTCACATGCGTTTATCTTTTAGGAACATTCAGAGTTGTTCATATTTTTAGGCTTATTATGCTGATCCATTTCCCTCCTCTCTAAGCCAACCTCTGATCAACACACACGTCGGCGAACACAAATAAAGACGGACACACGGCGCTTCCCGCCTTTAGTACGCTGTGTGGGCTCGTTTAGCGACAGGAATCCATCTCCTTCTACTCTAACCCACCCTGTGATCCACACACACTGGCACACAGATATAAAGACGCACATACGACGATTTTTGCCATTCGTAAGCTCTGTGGTCTGGGGTAGCATAGCTATTCTGAAGAAGAAGAATAGCGAAATGACGTCACTTCAAGCTTCACGCCATGGCATCATTAGTCTCACGACACGGTGTTTATAGTGACGACTCGATGTTATACGCCACTTATCGCCGTACTAACATTTGACGTATTAGAGGATCAAACTTTGCAATTTTCTTGCTGATTTTCAAACCTAGGGTTTACAGGTCACAATTTGACCTAATCCTACCTGACAGCCGAGACAAACTGCAGGCTTATGTAAATACCGTGAGAAGATAGTGTTTTTCGTAAAAGAAAAATTAAAGCTATGTTATCTGTTATGTTAGTTGTTTTACAAATGACTCCGAAAAAGTGGTGCAGAAAATTGTCTGATTTTCACATCTACGGCATACAGGTCACAATTGACCTAATCGTATCCGACAGCCGAGACAAACTGCAGGTTTATGTAAATACCGTATATGAAAAACCATGCGATTATTAATGAGAAGATTGTTTATTTCGTACCTTCGTCACATGCGAGACCTATGCTTGCGTATCGCCCGGCACCCCTATCTCAAAATCGATTTTTTTTTCCTCAGCTAGACCACTCATACTGTACGCCATTCACTTATTCTCTAGTCGTCAGTGTATCCAAAAATAAGACCTAAAAGTGATTAGCTTAACTTTTTGTCTACCGTATTGAAAATACGGTATACTTTGAAAAGGGGCTGGTCGGAGCACATTCCGGAGAATGTGCACGATGTGCTGGGCGTGCGGGCCCCAAAGTCTGGCCAAGAAGTAACACGATATGAATGACGTCACTTCTAGCTACGCAAACCTTGCTAGAGAACGTCTTTTTGGCGCCAAAGTGCAGTATGTATGTGTGTGTGTGTGTGTGTGTGTGTGTGTGTATGTGTGTGTGTGTGTGTGTGTGTGTGTGTGTGTGTGTATTTGTGTGTGTGTGTGCGTGTGTGTGTGCGACAGCGACTAGAGCCCGCGTTTGAGGACGGACAAACTTGAAATTGTATGATATTGTCCCTAAATGAATAATCTCGAGCGTTTTTTGTTTGTTTGGGTTTTTTTTTTGTTTTTTTTATTAAGATGCTCATTGGCGAGAAAATGGCCGTTTAACAAAAACCGGTTGATCCACACTGGAGTCCGTAATATTTCTTATTTTTACTAGATATTTTGCATATAGCTAGATAAAAGGAGATATTGAATGAGTTTGTTAACCAGCATTGTACCGCTGGAACTTTTTGAGTGATCATTAAATATTTTTGGAAACAAAATATTTTCACATTTTTGGGGATTAATTTCACGAATTATTTGGGATTAATCTTAAACAATTGAATCTTTTTCTACCGTATTGTTTTGAGTTCATTTTTTTAGAAAAATTCTGAGAACAAGGTGGGATGGCCCATGCCCACAAAGCGACTTCTGTATGAGCTTCCATGCATTTTCCACGTTTTCCACAGTACTTCCTCAAACATCGTAACAAAAATAGAGAGATTGTCTTACTAAATCAAGGAGAGCATTGCGTCAGATCATACACATGTAAAACATTGACGTGCTGGTGCATTGCCACAATCAGAATATTGTATAAAACACTGACGCGGTTTGTGCTTTTACGTCACCGTCACCGTCTGATTCTTCTGGTGAAATCGAGAAGTCTACTTTTGATATTTTCCTCATTGAATATTTATTTTCGAAAACGTTGAAGAGGTTCAAAGCTGGCTAACGAACTTATCCAATATCTTTCTCAAACTAGCTATATCCAAAATTTCAAGTGCATAAAATAAAAATTACGGACTCCAATGTGGGTCAACTGACTTTCTGTAAACGGTCATTTAACTCTTCATTGAGACATCCAATTTCAATATGCGCAGATGCTGTCCTAGACATCCCCTGAATAGCGCATTTCCTCTATTTTCAAGCTTATACTTAAGGCAACTTCGGAGATTTTCGTGTTTACGTACATACGTGCGCGCACACGCACACACACACACACACACACACACACACACACACACACACACACACACACACACAGCTCCATGCCAAATGTACGTTCAACAGCAAGGTTAGGGTAGCTAGATGTGAAGTCATTTTTTGGGGGGTTGAGAATGAGTCAAGGCAGAGGCAGCAAGATTGAGGCAGATTTATTTGAGTGTGGGTTTCATACATTGTTCAGAAATTATTCTTTTGTGCTTTTCTGAAAATAATTTTCTTTGAATATCTAAGAAATATGCACAGGGCATGTATCTCAAAATGTGTGTAATTAATTGTCACACACACACACACACACACACACACACACACACACACACACACACACACACACACACACACACACACACACATTGGCTTTACAAGCAAAAAGCAGATGTGTAAAATAAACACAAAGACACAACAAAAGTACAATGAATAACAGAACACTGGAATGATTTATTATGTGTATTAAAAGTCGTGTTTTCGTACATTACAACTTGATAAGACAACTTTCAAGGAAAAGGAAATCAGTGAAAAACATGACATGTACCCTTCACACAGCAAGCTCTACAGGAATTTGTTCTAAATTAGAACTGTGCAAGTAATTCAAATGTCATTATCGAAAATGTGTTCTTAATGACACATGTTGTCTGCGCTCGGAAGTTCAGGTAACAAGGGTTAAACCCTATTCGATGCAGCCACCGTTACTGTTTACAGTAGCGATTGTTGCATGCACAAGAGGGTTAACTCTCGTCTATATCCCTGATAGCGAAACTTCAGGGCCTCTAAAGAAATATGACTCTGAGGAAGAAGACGTCTTTGTGTCAGCACACTCGCGAAAATATCAAACAAGAGTGGAGGGGTTGGGAGGGGAGGGGGGGGGGTGTAAGCGTATGTGTGTGTGTTCACTTGCCAAAAAATCAAATAGGGCGGGGCGGGGGGAGGGGGGGGGGAGGGGCGAGAGACACCCAAAAAAGGAATTTTCTTATAGCATTTTAAACAATTTTGGGTCTGGAGGGAGGGGGGGGGGGATGGTTCCAGAACCGTAGGATTCCCCCACCCCCAGTCCCCAGATATTGAATGAGTTCGTTAGCCATATCTTATTTTGATAGTGTCATTACACAGGCTCACTCTGATAGCTCATTCTGGCTAATATATACATCAATGGCTCATTACACAGGCTCACTTTGATAGCTCACTCTGGCTAATACATACCCTAGCTCACTCTGGCTAATATATAACCTCAATGGAGACAATCCATACTGTATACATTGGGGCCTGACGAGCTCTGTACTAAAATGCAATACAATCGCTGCGCCAATGCGTGCGCACAGCCACCACACTCACTTGATACAATACCGACGGGCGGAAAGATACGCCACTCCAGTAACGTTATGTCATGTATCATTCTTGGAGACGTTCTAGTTCGCTGGTTTTCTGGTGCTCATTTATGATTGGTTTATACAAATATGTACCAACTCCATAAAGTTTTCCCTTGTTTGACACATGCATTGATATATTGTAGAACCCAAAATCTTGTCCATCTTTGTCTTTACCTTCTTCATTATTGGTTGATGCAACTCAGGTGGACTTTTCACCAACTGTACGAAATCTTGGTGTTACGTTGGACAGCAGTCTGTCAATGTCCAACCCTGTTAGAACAATCTGTAGATCTGCCTATCTTGAACTGAGGCGCATCTGCTCAATTCGTCATCTGCTCACGGTTAACGCTACTAAACACTGGTGTGTTCATGTGTGCTGTCAAAATTGAACTATTGTAATGTGCTACTATGTGGTTGCCGTCTGTACTTGATTGAGCGTCTTTATAAAGTTCATAACAGCGAAGCTCGTCTTGTCGTGAAAGCACGTAAATTTGACCATGTAACCCCTATCCTTGAGTTACTACACTAGCTGCCAGTCTCTGCCCGCATTCAGTACCAGCTTTTGTCTATCTAATAATAGTAATAGTAATAATAATAATAAGAAGAAGAAGAATGGCTACTTATATAGCGCTTATCCTATACTAAGCTTTAAGCGCTTTATCTGCTATAACTGTCTGTCAGACATGAGCCAATAATATTTGACTAACATGTTACACTTATATGCACCTTCTCGAGAGCTTCGCTCTGCAGCTCGTATAAGGAAGCTATGAATTCTATCTGTCCATACACAAATCTTTGATCAGCGTTACTTTGTTTACCAAGCTCCTGTCTTATGGAACACTCTCCCCTTTGAAATCAGACACATCGACTCAGCCTCAAACGGGCCCTGAAAACCGACCTGTTTCGCCTGTCGTTTGCCACTAAACAGTAGTGTGGTGGTAGAAGACAGTAGCCTTACTATACTGTTTCTAATCTGTCATTATAACTGCTTACATTGTACGAATATGGTGTTGATGTCTAGTATGTCCCAATATATTTTGTTGTTAATTTTGTTTGTTTTTTTGTTATTATTAAGGCAAATTTATATTCATAAATTGCTTTATATACCTTTCTTCCCAAAACCCTTCGCAGGCCCCCCAAAATCTGTCTTGATATGTTTACTGTATTAATTGAAAATGTAAAGCGCTTAGAGACAATTGAAATGCGCACTATATAACTACACATTATTATTATAATTATTATTATTATTATTATTATTATTATTATTATTAAAGCAAATTGATATTCATAAATTTGCTTTATATACCTTTCTTCCCAAAACCCTTCGCAGGCCCCCCAAAATCTGTCTTGATACTTGCATTTGTCAAAACGGAAACGGAAACGGAAATATGCTCATACTGCAACATTTACGAGGTCCGTATATGCAGTAGTGATTAAACACTTCTTAGGGAACGCACGCTCTAAATTTATTTTCCATACACACGCATGAACGGACAACAGACGCCAGCAAACGAGCGCAACAAATCGCTGAACGAGTGAAATTGACAAGACGCCCGTTAGCGATAGTGTAAGCGACAACCCGAGTAAAAGGCAAAATAAACAAACCTGCTGGTATTACCGGCCGTTATTATCTGTGATATAGTTACGAGTAGAAAGCACCGATTTATTTTTTATAGTCAGCCTACATCTTACCTCGTCTTACGACTCGGACATTTTGATTCGGGTCAGGTAATCACATCTGTCTGTTATCGGCACTATATCAAGCAAATTGTGAAATTGTGGATCAATATAATATGATATAAGCACGTAGCATCTTTCACAGCATTCCGGCAGAAGGCTTAGTGTTGTATTCTTACATGATTTGCAGCATTTGAGAGGTAGGGTTGTCTCACGCGTGACTTATCTCTCCTGCCATGTGGTGGCTGTGCGAAAGCGGTGGCGCAGCGGCTGTCTCGTATTTCAGTACTGAGCTAGTCAGGCCCCTACGATTGTAAACGAAATAATAACATTTTTTTTTTAAGTTTAAATGCACATAGTTAAATACTCCTCACTCTTCAGCTTACTAATCTGTGAATGAGACAGACGACTGGGACGAATCTGGCGCAAGCTTTACCTGCAGAAGTGCACGATTCACCGTAAGAATAGAGCGAACAGGGTCCACAGGGTTACCTGCAGAAACAACAACAACAAAATTGCCCTTTGGGCAAAAATAAACCATAAGCCTGAGATAAATCAGCTTGGGTATGATATTGTTACAGTATAGGTGAGACAATGGGCAGGGTGAGGTACCCAAAATAAGGACTTCAATGTTATAATTCAGCCGTTCCTTTTCCGCTGATAAAATTTCCCAAACCCGATCTACAACATCGACCAAGTTTCAACAATGAATGATCACATGTGCTTTGAGCCGCAGGAAGTGTGGCTTGTTTTTCAAGGGTACGAAAATTTCTGACAGTGTTGAAAAATGTTAATTTCAGAGGTGCTGCTTGAATGACAGTGGTGATAAATGGCTTTTTCGAAAGCAAAGAAACGATGAAAGCTTGTGTTGGCATCGGTTTAGTTAACACTGTGGTAAATTTAGAATATTGCGAGTTTTTTTGCAGGTACTTGCTCTGGGGCAGGCTGAGACGGTCTGTCTCAACCTGCCCCGTGCTGTTATGGTGCTTTTCATTATTGGCTCAGGTGCGAAGCAAAAGTGAGCCTATGTTCTGGGCTAGTGGTCGTCCGTCCATCGTCCTCCGTGGTAAACTTTAAAGCTGGTATTTTCTCGGAGGCTATTTAGGCCACAGTCTTCAACCTTAACCTAAGGATACTTTGTGGCAATACCTTTCTAAACATACCAATTTGAGAGACTTCTCTCAAAGGTCAAGGCCACGGGATCAGGAAATGTTTACAAAATAGCTATATTTTGACAAAATACATGTTTTCTCAAATACGATTCAAAACTTCAAACCTAAACAAGGTACAAAGTTACTTGGTGGTAACACCTTTCTATGCATATACTATTCATAACTTCCATCCCAAACCTGTTACTGAGATCTACACCTGATGGTAAGACCTTCCTATGCTTGCTAATTTGGAAGACCCCTCGGAAGGGTCAAGGGTCACAAGAGATCAACAAATGATGTGATAAATGTACGTTAGTGTTAGTTGTCCAAGCTGTGTATGTTCTTTGACAAAATTCATTACTTTATTAATTGGTGAATCTTTTGCAATGGTCTATTACGGATGGTGAGGTTAGCTCAAGACGGAATCGAATCGGGCACATTATTCCATCTGAGATCTTGCCACTGCTATGCAAGTAGTGCATGAAGGACAGTCGCTGTATAGTGCTGTTGAAGCTTCTTTTTAGTAAACAAAGTTACTTTGTGGCATGCCGTTAACTCATTCTACCCCATCACCGAAATCCCCAAATTTTGCCGTTGTCCTCTGAAGACTGCATTAGCAGTGCAGGACACAGATCGACCATGATAGTTCAAGGGTGATGCCAGAATAGCTTGGCGCCCATAGGCGCCAAGCTATTCTGGCATCACCCTTGAACTATCATGGTCGATCCTTATCTTGCTGTGGTGTGTCTGGGGTAGAATGAGTTAAGACGTTAGCCAAACGCAAACAGCTCCAAATTGTCATTCAGTCATGCAAAACAAGGCAGGTTTTTACTGAGTTCGAGCTCGAACAATACATACTGATGGCATCTAGAAGCAGTTTTCCACTTGATTCGAAAACACATCTTGGTCTGGCCTTTCCGCTCACTCAGCGAAACATTAAAGTTCACCCTCTTTCTCGGCTGATAATGGACGAGAGGGGAAGGACTGGCTGAAGGGGGTTAAGATAGGGATGAGTTATGAGTGAGAACATACGTACCGAAGTCCGATTCAAAAATTAAATAGGACACTTTATTTGAATTCTGACAAAGTTCCCACCTTTTTTTTTTTACATTTCTCGTTTGTTTGTTATTGTTTTCTTTTGCGTCGGCTCACAGCAGCCACCCGTTTCTCTTGTTCTGATGAGGACTGCATTAAAAAAAATTCTAGTCACTTTTTATTGGGCATGCGATTTTTTTTCTTTTAGAACTATGACTGCTGCATATTTAACCAGAGTGGTGCCTGTATCTTGATATATTTACAAAATTAATTCTTGACTCAGCCTGCCCCAAAATGACTGTCTCAACTTGCCGAGAGTTTGATTTTTGATTGCGCCAGTAAAAACGATGATTGAGTGTTACGTTTAATCTATAGTCAAAGAGCTGACTTTAACTATATGTGTTTGTAATATGAACTAGAGTAATGCGTGTCAAGCTGTCCCATCTTTGTCTCAACCTGCGCTGCTCAGTGTCTCAACCTGCCCTGGGGTGTATCAACCTGCCCCGGTTTGATCAGTGTTTTTTTTATCAGTTATTGTTCCAAAACTCTCGCATATTTTTGTTCATTTTTGGCTCATGTGTAAAGCAAAAGTGAGTCTATGTTTTGAGCATGTGGTCGTCCGTCCGTCGTCTGTCCTCTGTCCGCCGTCGTCCGTGATAAACTTTACTGTTGGTATTTTCTCGAAGACTATTCAAGCGACAGTCCTCAAATCGGTTATTGTGTATCTCTTCTGTACAAAACGTCTCTCCACCAAAGCGCCACGAACATTCTACCATAGGATGAATATAGGTGCTATACAAATGAACATCATCATCATCATTTTAACTCGTGGTCAGCCAAAATTAGCATGCATAGGAGGGTCTTATCGTCAGCTTGGCTTCTGCCCAGTTTGAAATGTTTGCAAAGGTGTCGATCAAAATTACATTCTGTCAACAAGAAAAAAAAAAGGCATTTTCACGCATTTTCTGACCTCTTTTCTCCCTTCACATTTGAGTAGGGTCACCCAATTTTTTTATGCACAGGAAGGTCATGATTGATTTTAAAGTTGAAATAGTATTTGAGAAAAGACCATTTCTGTTAAAAAAAATGGGCAACTCGATTGACCCACTGTGCCCTTGACATTTGAGCACGTGACTCAAATTGATATATGTTTAGAAAGGTTTTGCCTCAAAGTATCCTTGAGCCAAATTTGAAGTATTAAATAGTCTCATAAACAATGCCAACGCTGAATTTTACAAGGGACGACAGGCAAATGACGCATGGCCCAATTCACAGACTAGGTTTTGCTATCGCACATGAGCCAAAAATGACATTCTCTGAGTTAACGCTAAATTTCCTGTGTTGTATAGTAATTATGTGAAGTAATTAACTCCTCAAGAGTTGGATTCTGAAACGTCGACAGAGTTATTTATCATAAGAAAAGATACCATACTGACATACGCACCTCTCATAGAGGTCCATGAAGGGTCGACAGGCAGAGAAGCTTTCGACCGCAAGTCATCTTGTTGGTCTTGATTTCCCAACACAGAAGTCAATGAAGGGTCAACAGGCAGAGAAGTTCTCGACGTTGCCAGGTTCGATTGCCAGTCATCTTTCTGGTCAGGATTTCCCCTCACAGACGGCAATGAAGGGCCGTCAGGCACAGAATCAGTAGACTCTTCCAGGTTCGACGTACCTGTGAATCGCACGACAGTCGGCCTGAAACAAGTTAACACGAAAACACGTCAACCACCCTGACTGCCAGCATCTAGTGTAGCGATGATGTCTCGACCTGAAACCATCACAGGTTCACTGGTAAATACTCTCTGGGCATGTAAGTGTGAATGAGGCCAGCAAGCGTCATAGCAAATGCGGGGGCTCGCGAGGATCTGTGTCTCAAACACTGAGTGTTGCTTGTGATCCAACAGTAAATGCCCAAAGGCAAACTACATATTTATAGATAATTACATCAGTTCTGATACAGTACGGTTGTCATCGACCCGATCAGGTTAATTGTACCAGCACTATTGTTCTGATAAAAATGATAGGAACTACAATTGATTCTGAAGTATATATCACTAGTATAACCTGTGTATAATAATACAGCAGAAGCAAAACATTGCATCGCTCAGCACAGTCACCCCAGTGGGAGATGGAGCAGCTACAATAGCCTTTCACGGGTAGTGCCAGATTTGATTGGTGCCCTGGACATTACAATCCTCGAACTATCATGGCCGATTCATCTTCTACCCAAAGGAATTGCTGTTGGACTCGCATCTCTTTTACAACAATAATGTTTTTTTTTAAATTAATGCCTAGGCTGTGAGGTCACTTGAGAGCCACGAAGTCAGATTGCGTCAATGGCAGTATTGTGATGCTAAACTTCCACAGGACTGTGGAGAGAAAAACACTCGATAAGCAAACAGTCCTCTGACTTCCATCCTGATGTTCACCTGTGACAGCCAGTCAGGAGTTGAGACCGTGCCTCACTCCACCCCCTCCTCCTCTTAAAACCTGACAAATATTAATTTCTGCTACCTGTTGTTTTCACCTTTAGACTAACAGCTAATCCTACCTCCCCCCCCTCCCCCACCCCCACCCCGCCCCCCACCCCCCTCCCGCCCCCCACCAGCCATACAACCGCAAAATAATGTGAACGAAAAGGACATGGTCACTCCAGGACATATCGAGTCTGATCTGCACTTAACAAAATAAACTGACATACAAGGGACAAATGATGAATGATGAATGGGAGATCCTGAAATGCCATGTTTTCCACAATGACAGAGTATTGTGATCAGCAACCTGCGCATGGATTAATCGGTGTTCCACATCACATATTTACCTGACAAATAATGCACAGAAAATTAATGAAAGGGTATGATAACCTATGACCTAATACTAACACTATCTGGAACGTTTTGGGGCATGGTCATTACATGAACAAGTAATCTCTTTCATTAATAATACCGTTACAGTGGCAGCGCATGGCATCAGATGCCAAGAAGTCCTTGTCTAAAGGCCCCGCCACACGTGCCGGTTGTGCCCCGAATTTGAAGCCGATTCCGATCCGATTGCGATCGGATGACGTCAATTATCCGATCCGGTCCCAATCGGCTGGGAATCGGGTGTCTAGAACCTGCTCTATTTTTCCGATCCGAATCGGCCCCAGTTGTAAGCTTCAACCAATAAGTGCGCGTCTCGCAAAGCATGTCGTTTCATTTTGCAAATGGCGGAACAGGCCTGTTGTGATCAGTACCACCGCCGTTGCTGATGTTTCGCACGCCTCTTCCCGAATATGATGCAAAACTGCTGATAATGCAAGCACATCATCATCACTGTCAAAACTAGCAGCCATTTTGCAGAACAGGTACGACTTTGATCTTCGGTTCAAACCGCCGGTCAGCTAAACAAGTCGGGAAATGTGTGGCAGTGCACACGTCTTTTAGTCCGGCCCGATCACCTACCGATTCGAAAACTGATCGGGAATCGGCCTCAAAACCGGGCATGTGTAGCGGAGCCTTGAAAGGAAAATCCCCAAAACCGGCGGAGGGCCACCAGAACCCGAACCGTGGTTCACTGATATTGTCGCTGCCATCCTGGGCAGCGACACATGCCTCATTATCGGGATTTTTCCAGGATTCGATTCTGGGGATGGTAAGTATTACAACAAAATTGTAACTGAGCTTGTAGATATAATATGTGACGGATGTGTGGAGAATGTTTGGACATTTTTCCATGGCCCATCACATGCAACCATGTACATCACTACTGTTTACCGCATCAGTGGCTGCATAATGTGATGGTAGGTAACCATACTCTTTACAATACCAGTGGATGCATACTGTGCTGATACCTCCTTGTACTGTTTTCAGTACCAGTGGCGGAACACTGTGCTTCTAGCTCCATGTACTGTGTTCAATACAGGTGACTGCATACCTGTGCTGATAGCTCCTTGGTCTTTTTCATTACAGGTGGCTGCATACTGTGCTGATAGCTTCTGGTACTGTTTACAGTACCAGTGGCTGCATACTGTGCTGATAGCTTCTGGTACTGTTTACAGTACCAGTGGCTGCATATTGTGCTGGTAGCTGCCAGTGCTGATTACAGTACCAGTGGCTGAATACATTGCTGGATAGCTTCTGGTACTGATTACAGCACCTGTGGCTGCATGCTGTGCTGCTATCTTCCAGTACTGTTGTAGAGTAGGAATGGCTGCATACCATGCTGCTATCTTCCACTACTGTTGTACAGTACAGATGGCTGCATACTGTGCTGCTATCTTTTTGTACGTACCCGGATGGCTGTATACTGTGCTGCTATCTTCCACTACTGTTGTACAGTACCGATCGCTGCATACTGTGCTGCTAACTTCCTGTACTGTTGTACACACCGATGGCTGCATACTATGCTGCTATCTTCCTGTGTTGTTGTGCAGTACCGATGGCTGCATACTGTGCCTTTAGCCTCTTATACTGTACTGCATACTGTGCTGGTAGTCTCTGACACAGTACCAGTGACTGTATAATATGTTGGTAGCCAGCCGCACATTAACCAGGGTTCTTACTGTGATGTATCTATCTACTCGTGCTGTCTACAATACTGTGCTGGCAGCCGCCGGTACTGTCTACAATATTGATGACTGCATACTGGGGGTCTCAAGTCCGTTATGATTGAGTTGCATTCGTTTGTGCATTGGACAGCACATGTGATAACCAATCCAACCAAACACCCACCCCCCTCCCCCCCAAGGGAAAGTCATGTATATGTTGTTCAACTGTACGTGTTTGTGTGCTAGCATACACATAAAAAACACACACCCTGTGCTGACAACCACTGGTACTGTACATAGCACCGGTGGAGTACAGGGGGAGGGGGGTGGGAGTGGGTGGGTGGGTGGGGGGGGGGATGCTGAGGTCACAGGTACACATCATGTTGTTAGTTTTGTGTGCTGGCCTGTACTTCTCATTGACCAGTTGTGCGTGGTGGCAAGAAACATCAATAATATGGATTAATCAAGTATTTTGCCTTGAATTGAAGGTGCCCATGGCAGTAAATATGTCAGAATGTTGATTACATGCCAACCAGTTATGCTGTTTTGCACATTAATTCTTTCCGTTCTGCTCATGTCTGGGAATTAGGCGCATATGACTGCTGTGAGCACCTGCATCCGACAGTTTAAACCACATGGTTCGTCAGCGGCTATTCTACACAACGGTCAAACCCTGTTATGCAAAATCTTTCCATAACTTCTGTCGTATGTAGTTACGTCATCTGCTGATGGTGGCAACATGGTGGTCTGTATGTGTTAGCGGTTAAGACAAAAGCAAAGACAGTGTGAGATTATAATTGTTTCTGTTCATATTTTATTTAAAAACATATTTAAATAAGTAACTGAAACATTATTAAACAAAAACTTAACAATATGTATTTGTCAACAGTTATTTTTTTATGTTGAAGATATTAAGTATTTACAGTGTATGTTCTAGGGTGTACTATCAGCATTAGCAGTGAGCCCACACCCTTGTCGACCTTCACTACCAGTGACCAGCGCACACTGTCCACCTCCACCTCCTTCGGCGATTTGCAGCAGCTGGACATACACAGTGCTACAGATGCTGATGGGATCCTTAAACAGTTGTGTACTCCTCCTAGTGTGCCTTCTGAGGGGTCCTCCAACAAGGGCAGGAAAGTGACCAAGAAACCTGCTTCCACTGATCAACTATAGGGCTCGGGAAGCTGACGTCATTACGCCAGACGTTGCGGCCATCTTGTGAGGATACGGGACTAAGCACTCATAGGGAAATCGCTGTTTTTGTAATATCATGAAAGTCCAGACGTACTATAAGCAATAACAGCAAGTCTTGCCATCACTGTATGAAACCGCTCTACAGAATCTGTTTTTGTTTGTTTCCAAAGAGGAAAAAAAATGAAGAAAAAAGTGTTGAAACAGACTATTTCGCTACTATCTGATGACTATGGTATCCTCTTAAGATGGCGGCTGACGCGCCGACGCTGCTAGGCAACGCGGGGAACTTCCTGAGCCGTATATGCAGAATACCTGCAACATTGCATCGAAACAAAAAACAAAACAAAAACAAAAAAAAAGAAAAAAAAACCTTGAGCAAGAGAAGCTAAAGCTTCAAATTACGCTGTTGAAGCGAGTGGTTAGCACCAGCTTGGAGTCCGATTGATCCTTTCCTGTATAAGGGAAATATTCTTTTACAAGTTGATGCAGTAGCTGACTTCAGTTTGTCCTTATTACGACATGAATACCACATGAATGTCTGTGTTTATATACAGTGTGTTAGTGAATGCACCTGATTCATGTAAGCCGGCTGGCTAGTTCAGTTTACGACGGCACGTTGTGCCTATTGTCATTGGAATAAGGCGCTGACATACTGGGCTGATTTCTTTATTTATGTATTTGTGTTAGGGTCCGTGTTGTGGTCAGTACCGGTGGCTGGATGCCCAATGGGGTTCAACATATCCTATTCTACTGCTTTCCCGTCCAAATCATACTGTACACTGTGTATTTTCCAGTGTTGCGGTTTGGCCAGATTTGTTTGACAAGAGCCTATACAATTCTGGCTGGTTTATCTGCTTCTGCTCATGTGCGGTACATGTATTGAACGAATGTATGGAATAAATGTTGATCTGTTATATACTGTATTTCATGAATTTGTGCAATGTGATGTGATGTGCCTGATGTATGCAAAGAACAAACTTCATACACGCAAGCTGTAATTATGCTCAAAATGGATTTAGCAATTAAGCGGATGCAGTCCAAACAACTCACTTCAGCCCCCCCCCCCCCAACCCCACCCCCAAACACAGTCTGGATGATGTGCTGCCTCACAGCCCTGGGTTGCAGGAATGTGACACTGGTTGCAGCCTGCATCATTATGGTCATTATTGTCATCATCATCATCATCATCAGGCGTTCTAAAGCTGATGGCCATGTTGTGTAGGACAAGGCAGGCCATGATGATTTTGCAAGTACGCTGTGGACTGTACTGCAGTTCAGTTCGCAGACAGTGAAATCGCCGTTTGATGACACCGATGAATCGCTCAGTGGTCACCCTTGTTCTCATTACGGCTCTCTGAAATCTGCAAATACAACAAATACAATATGATAAATACAGAATGTAAAAGAATGAAACAATGAACAGTACAAATGAATCGTTGTGAAACACCCCCATAAATAGCTCAGGCGGTTAAGCGTCGGAGCAAGAGAGCGAAGGGAATCGCCGGGTCGTGGGTTCGAGTCCCCGTCCCGGTAGCTGGACTCGCAATCGAGGGGGAAAAAAGACAGGCTTGTTCCATAGCATGTCCGTTGAAAGGTCCTGGTAAATCAAAGTGGCACAGTTGCAGTGCGCCTGACTCTATTAGTGTTCAGGTCGTACTCCATAGGTAATAGATTTCCCTGTCCCCCATAACCCGCCCGTCAGGGCCGTCCATTATCACTTCGGTGCCGTGGACGTTAAACCCCGAATTAACGAATACCATGATGTGATAATTATTATCATGTGTGGAGACAACATGTGAGCAAATGCAATACAATACATACTACACAATAAGCACTTTTAACAGTCACAGTTGTATGTATTGTATTGCGTGTGTCTGTAAGCTAGCATGCAAATCCGATGAATACCTGCTCTGACCCATCACTCCAACCTCACCCTGTGCTGGTAGCCTGCCACATGTCCTGTCAACAGTAGCGGTGGCTGCGTGTGCAGTTCCCCAAGTCACAGTATAACCTTTTATGCGTTTCCAATTCTCATGAACAACTCTCCACCCCCACCCCCCACACACACACACACACACCCCTTTCGTGCGTACAAATCTGCCACCCCCTCCCCCTGTGCTGGTAGCCACTTGGCAACAGTATTGGTTGTTGCATGTGCAGCTGACTACAGTCGCAGTGCTATGTTGCCTTGTGTGTATTTATGCGCTAGCATGCTAATGTGATAAACAGCAAACGTACAAATTGTCACAACCACCGACATACATAGAGGCAGGCAGACAGAGACACTGCTATGTTTCTTTTACAAACATACACGTGGACGCCAGAGAGATCATATTAGAGAGCGGACCGACACCTATAATCAATAATGCCGTATCGATAGTTATAAATCAGGGTAAATTGCGTACGTAATTACGTTACGGTCCAGAATTTCTAATTTCCCGTTGTCACTGTTGGCGTTCCCGAGAAATAGCGGCTACATCCTGTACACTCCACCCACCCCACTACCCCCACACTCCACCCCCCACCAACCTTGCCCCTTGGAAACAATGGCTAGTTAAAATATCAATGCTGTCACTGTTGGCGCGTTCCTGAGAAATAGTTACTACATCCTGTACACTCCACCCACCCCCACACCCCCCCTACCCCCACACCCCCCCCCCCACCAACTTTGCACACACACACACACACACACACACACATACCCACCACCCTACAAAGCCCCTCACACCACCCAGGCACCTCCCACCAACCTTGCACACACACACACACAAATATATTATAATATGTTCTGTGTCAACGCTTCAAATGTATGTCACTAAACCACAAGGTCAGATTTGTTTTGTTGCACTAAACCTAAAATATAGGTTTTCTTCTGAATATGGAGCACCACGTCGTTTGTAAATAAATAAAAGTTCCAACGTGAGGAAAAATAATTTTGTTACGACGTCTGTGAAATGTTTTCACTTCGCGCATCGTGACTGCTACGAACATTAAAAATAAAAGACAAACCCCATAACTCCCAGTGATAGACCTCAATGATTCAAGTTACTATACACCCACGAGTGTTTTTCAGATCGCTTATGCCGAGGAGAAAATTGGGTGTGAGTGGTTAGTTTTGAAACCAGATCCCTATTGCGTGCAGTTTATTGCCGTCATAACCTGACCAGAGTAGGTAGAGAATAAAATTAGACAAGCTTTTGTGTAGTCATTGTGAGTTTACTAGATTGCAGCCCTTTCATGACCAGGAAGTTGTGCTTGAAAATCGGTTGTGAAACGGTTTCCTGTTTATGCCGTGTGTGCGACGAACCTTAACAATCAGCCTTTCATTCAGTTTTTATTACCCTGTCGCGTGATGCATTTAAATTGAAACCAGATCACAGACATTTGTGTTGCATGCGTTTTATTGCCTTGTTTGCCCAACCAGAGTAGGGAGAAAATAAAAAACAGACAAGCTTTATGTAGTCATTATTATAAGGCTTGCGGTGTGAGTGGTTAGTTTGAAACCCCTTTCATGACCAGAAAGGCAAGCATAGTGTTTTTGTACACACAGTTTATATATTGTGTTATAAAAATGAACTTAATGACGCTCGACCCACACTGGCTTATTTTGTGGTGCCACGGGCTGTGGAAAAACTGAATTTGTTCTTAATCTCTTACAAACAAGATACCTTTATCATTTCGAAAACATTGTGATATTCTGCCCTACTGTCAAACACAACACAGCTTATCACAACCGTTCATTCATTTGGACTGACAGCAACATTTACTTAGTTGATCCTGAAAAGAAACTAAACGACTACCTACAATATTTTTACAAACAATTTGAAGGGCAGACAACTTTGTTTATTGTTGATGACTGCTCTGCAGATAAGGATATTGTTAAGAAGAGAAACACACTGGCAGAGCTTGCCTTTAGTGGCAGACACGCAAACATCAGTGTATGGATTCTCACTCAGAAATATAATGCTGTACTGAAAGATTTTCATGAGCAGTTAAAGTTTATCTGTTTGTTTTACTGTAAAGATCGTGACAGCTTTGAAGACTGTCTCAGAGAGAACGATGTCATCCCCAACAAACATGAACGAGACACTGTGAAAAACAAACTGAAATTGACTAAGCATCTAAAGCTTATTTTAAAGACAGATCAGCCCACTGGGTATGGATTAGTAAATTAATTTATACGTATGGTTTGTCCATACAAAATGATGGACAGACAAATCGTGCAAGCATTTGATATCACAGAGAGCTTCAGAGGTGTTGTGCATTTTTATGACTTAAAAACACAAGTTAAACACCCGTTTGAGCCTTTGATAAAACTCTCAACACCAACGAAGATATACATGGCATTTAATGTAACTTTTGGCTATTCTAATTGTCCACCACGTTATAATTACAAGACTGTTGATCTTAAGACACAAAATTTTATAGTTTATGATGCTAACTGTGACTGGTTTGAGAGTATGTGTTTACACATATTCTACCATCTAAGTAAACAACATGATTATATTGAATTTGTTACTGTCAATAAAGTGATATTACACCTGCAGCATGAGCACAAGACCTTAAGACACATACCGGGGAAGTGGTTGATTTGTTGGGAAATGAACTAAATATTTATTATTATAGGGATTACAGTCAATAAAGTGGTATTACACAAGATGTAATTTCCTATTTATTATTTTGTCGGACAAATAAAAATGACGGACAATGCCCAAAGCTTAAGAAACGTGTTTCACACAACAGACTTGCCTATATCAAACATTTTTAATGTCTATGAATCGATAGAAAGGTCTTTTTTGGTCATACAAGATAATCTTCTTTCTGGTAGTGTAAAGATTCAGATTGTTGCTAAAATAGAATTTACCAGGGTAGATGGTGAAGTGATTGTTTCGTATATCTCGACAAGACAACACACAGTTAATTCAAAAGAGGAATTAGAAAAAGTGTTTAGAGAAAGACTGTTGCCTGACTTTCTAGAAGCAATTTGACAGAGCAAAAATGCAGGGATCTGGCTGGCACGCAGGCCGTGTACATGAACCGCAACTGAAGCAGTCAAGATATCATCCTATTTTAGTCAAATCATGGATACCATTGCCTATTGAGGTTGCAAACAAAAAGGCTGTAGTCAATATTCAGAACAATGACAACTATTGTTTCATGTGGTGTGTGCTTGCCAAACTGCATTTTATAAAAACAAAACCTGAGCGTGTATCTAACTATACCAATTTTGTAAACGAACTCAACTTCAGTGGCATAGATTTCCCTGTTAAGGTAGAGGATATAGATCTGTTTGAAAAACTAAATCCTGGGATATCTGTGAATGTGTATGTATGGGATAATGAGTCTGAGAACAAGTTACAACCAATTAGAGTGTCCCCAATTGCCCCAACCTACGGTCAGCCAGAAAATAAGCATGTTGACCTTTTATTAATAAGCTCTGGTGATAACTTTCACTACACAATTATTAGGAGTATGTCACGACCAATTCATAATCATGTAACAAAACACAATGGCAAACAAGAAGTATGTAAAAGATGCTTACAACGGTTCTCCTCTATAAAAGTGGCACATAAACATACCCTGCACTGTAGGTCAGCTGATGACATTCAAACAGTACTTAGGTATCCAGATCCTGGTAGCAAGGTTTATTTCAAGAACTATGTTAATCAGCAAAAGCTGCCGTTTGTAGTGTATGCTGATTTTGAATCACTGGTTGTGCCATTTGAGGGTCCTGTTCCAGAATCATTACCAAAGACCGTAAAATTGAGTGATCAAGTGGTGTGTTCTTTTGGATATATTCTTGTTAGGTCTGACGGTCAGCATACAGAACCTGTTATCTACAGGGATGAAAATGCAGCAGCTGAGTTTTTAACAGAAATGAGACAACTGTATAGTCAGGTAGTACAGTATTTGGAAAAGTGTCAGATGCCTTTGGTGATGACAGAAGAAGACAAACAGAATTTTGATACAGCAGTGATGTGTTGGATTTGTGAACAACCTTTAGGATATTGTGATCAACTTCTGAACGGTGATAAAGTTCGTGACCATGACCACATAACTGGACGTTACAGAGGTGCTGCCCATGGTTATTGTAACTTGAAATTAAAAATAGATCCTGAAAAATACAAACTGCCCATCTTTTTCCATAATCTTAAAGGGTATGATTCACATATTATCATGCAGGCTGTGGATGAGTCTTACAAACAAATTAGTTGTATTGCCCAGACAACTGAAAAATACTTGACTTTTAGGCTGGACAACAAATTAGCATTTTATGACTCCATGCAACATTTGTCTTTAGGGCTTGCTAGTCTCGCAGAAGGACTGACTGAGTATCCAATAACAAGTAAATATTTTGAGCCAGACTTGATTAAGAAAGGTGTTTATCCGTATGAGTACATCAGTGACTGGGTTGTGTTTGAAGATTGGTTGGTTGGTTAGTTCGGGTTTAACGTCCACAGCACCGAAGTGATCATGGACGGCCCTGACGGGCGGGTTATGGGGGACAGGGAAATCTATTGCCTATGGAATACGACCTGAACACTGATCAACTCAGGCGCACTCCAACTGTGCCACTTTGATTTACCAGGACCTTTCAACGGACATGCTACTGAACAAATCCGTTTTTTTCCCTGGATTATGAGTCCAGCTACCGGGGCCGGGACGGGATTCGAACCCACGACCCGGCGATTCCCTTCGCTCTCCTGCTCCGACGTTTAACCGCCTGAGCTATTTCGGACTCTCAATGTGTTTGAAGAAAGGAGACTACCACCAAAAGAGAAATTTTATTCCACACTAACTGGCAACGGTATTTCTGACTCTGATTACCAGCACGCACTTGATGCATGGGATAAATTAGGGTGTCAAACGATTGGTGACTACCATGACCAATACTTGAAAGCTGATGTTTGTTTGCTAGCAGACGTATTTGAAAGTTACCGTGAAAAGGGTTTGTTACACTACAGTCTTGACCCTGCTTGCTACATAACTAGTCCTGGCATGACATGGGATGCATTTTTGAAATCCAGCAAGATATCTATAGACCTGTTGTCGGATCGTATGATGGGTGAAATGGTGGAACATGACTTGAGGGGAGGGATTAGTATTGCAGCGAACAATTATTCCAAAGCCAACAACAAATATCTGGACGGCCTGGGGTTTGACCCCTCAAGGTCAAGGTCATTCATTACGTACTTGGACGCTAATAACCTTTATGGATTTGCAATGTGTGAGTTATTGCCCTTGAAAAACTTTTGTCTGTATGATTTGTCACAGTATGACATAACACAGTTAACAAACAATATTATGAGTCATGACCGAAACGATCCGAAGGGTTGGATATTTGAAGTAGACCTGGAGTACCCACACCATCTACATGATTACCACAATGATTATCCATTCTCTCTCTCTCTCTCTGGCTTGACTTCGCGAACGAAGATTTTATAGCAATCCAGACCAAAAAGGTGACTGCCAAGCGTGTGAAATGCAAAGAAGTACCCAACGGAGAAAGAAACACGCTTAGAAAAAACGGTACAACACAATTTATTAATATTTCGGGTAAATACCCTTTGTCAAAATAGACAAACAAACAGAGACATTATTTGCTACTTATCTTCAGATGCAGAAGGAATGTCTCTGTTTGTTTGTCTATTTTGACAAAGGGTATTTACCCGAAATATTAATAAATTGTGTTGTACCGTTTTGTCTAAGCGTGTTTCTTTCTCCGTTGGGTACTTCTTTGAAGATTTTATAGGAGTTGACCACGACGTCTGCAGGCTTGTTCGTGGCTGCGGAGGCCAATCCGAGACAGGCAGGTTCGACCGCAGTGGCTGCAGGGGAAGGTATGGCCAGGGTTCTGAGCTGCGGCATCTCTGTTTTTTCTCCTGAGCCGCTTGTCCTTAAGGCTAGCTCTGTGAGAGTCCTCAAAGGAGACAGCTGCCTTGTAAATGGTGGAGCGCCAGGTGTCACGGTCCGCAGCAAGCAAAGACCACTGGTGGTGGTCGATTTGGCAGGCACTAAGTGACTTCTTGAGACAGTCTTTGTATCTCTTCTTTGGTGCCCCTCTGTCATGGTGTCCAGTAGCAAGCTCGCTGAACAGTGTGATCTTTGGTAGACGATGATCCTCCATCCTGGAGACATGCCCCGCCCAGCGGAGCTGTGTCCGCAGCAGCAAAGCCTCGATGCTCACAGTTTCAGCCTGTTCAAGGACCTCGACGTTGGTGACATAGTCACTCCAGTGAATGCCCAGGATGGTACGCAGGCAGCGCTGGTGGAAGCGTTCGAGGAGTCGTAGTTGGCTGTGGTAGAGGGCCCAGGACTCGGAACCATACAGCAGGGTGGTGAGGACCACAGCTCTGTACACGCTGATCTTGGTGCCTGTTTTCAGCTGTTGATTGTGCCGCACCCGCTTGAAAAGTCGCCCGAAAGCGCTGTTCGCTTTTGCCAGCCTGCTGTCAAGCTCCTTGTCCAGCTTGGCGTCCGACGTGATAATGCAGCCAAGGTAGGTAAACTGGTGCACTGACTTTAGTTCAGACTCGCCAATGGTGATGTGAGGAGGGCGATACACTGTCTTGGGTGCCGGCTGATGGAGGACCTCTGTCTTTTTCAGACTAACCTCGAGTCCAAAGAGCTGGGCAGCATCAGTGAAGCAAGACGTGATGCGCTGCAGGGCTCTCTCTGTGTGTGCAACGAGGGCAGCATCATCAGCAAAAAGCAGCTCACGAATCAGTTGGCCTAGGGTTTTCGTGTGGGCCTGCAGTCGTCTGAGGTTGAACAGGCTGCCATCGAGACGATACCTGATGTACACTGCATCGTCATCATCGAGGTCCACTGTGGCCTGCTTCAACATCATGCTAAAAAAGATGGTGAAGAGGGTCGGTGCCAGCACGCAGCCCTGCTTTACGCCGTTGAGAATAGGGAATGGTTCTGAGAGGTCATTGTTGAGTCTGACCTGGCCTTGCTGGTCCTCGTGTAGCTGGACAATCATGTTGAGGAACTTTGGGGGACAGCCAAGTCGCTCCAGGATCTGCCACATGCCTTGCCTGCTCACAGTGTCGAACGCTTTTGTTAGGTCGACAAATGTTACGTACAGCCCTTTGTTCTGCTCGCGGCACTTCTCCTGTAGCTGTCTCAGCACAAAGACCATATCGGTGGTGCTCCTGTTTGCTCTGAAGCCACACTGGCCCTCTGGGAGTTGGTCTCTCAGGCGTGGGTTTCATGGTCAAGACATCCATTGCGACTAAGCTGGAAAACCTACCAACGGGCCACTCAGACCGCATCATGTCCATGCGCCTCCCACTGAGACACCAGCAACACGTCAGCCTTCTCAGTGTGTACTCCCCAACCCTCCTGGCAGAGCCTGCTGAAAAAGACAAGTTTTACACTGACCTGCGCAGCCTCCTACAGAGTACCCCTGCAGACGACAAAGTCATCATCCTTGGCGACTTCAACGCCAGAGTGGGCCAGGACTCTGAAGCCTGGATTATCCATTAGCAGTTGAGAAAATGCGTATGACGGGGAAAAAAGAAGACACAAAACTTGTGCCTAATCTGAATGACAAATTCAATTACGTTTGTCACTATCGCTTGTTACAGTTTTACATCAGACATGGGTTAGTACTAAAGAAAGTTCACAGAGGTATTCAATTTGATCAGAGTGCTTTCATGAAAGATTACATAATGAAGAACACAACATTGCGTGCGAGGGATGGCAACACTGCATTTGACAAAGACTTCTTTAAGCTTATGAACAATGCCTGTTTTGGCAAGACTATGGAAAATCCTCATCACCGCAAAGATGTGAGACTGGTCACAACTGAATCGGGTGCAATTAAACTTACAGGCAAGCCACAGTACACAGGGTACAAAGAGTTTCATTCATCATTGTATGCAGTGTCACTCAAAAAAAAGATTGTCAAACTGGACAAACCAGTATTCATTGGTATGGTAATACTCGAGTTATCAAAATTGCTGATGCTTGAATTCTACTATGATTACTTTAAACCAAAGTATCCTGAGTGTCGTCTGTTATACATTGACACTGACTCTATGATCATAGACGTGCCTACTGAAGACTTTTATGAAGACATGAAAACAGAACTGCATATGTATGACACGTCTGACTACCCTAAGGATCACCCGCTGTTTAGCACACAAAACAAGAAAGTGCCTGGTAAGTTTAAAGATGAACTAAATGGTGTGCCTATAGTTGAGTACGTTGGACTGAGATAAAAAATGTATTCTATACTGCACCAGAAGGGCAGTCAGTCCAAAGCCAAAGGTATCAAGAAAACAGCGATAAAAAATAAAGACATCCGTCATGAACATTATAAGCAAGTATTAGATGGAGAACTGATGCCTGATTATCCAAACAAGACACTGAGGTCAAATAGACACAATATTGAAATGATCCAAACACATAAAAAGTCACTTGCAGTAGGGGACACAAAACGAGTGTTTCACACCAAGGAAAAGGCTTATGCACCTGGACATTATGCGCTTAAGTTATCTGAAGAAATAGCTGATGAACTAATCGATGAATTAGTTGATGAAATGGTTAAAAATGTGTAACAGTGTCTGGGGGAATAATTTGTAATTCTTCTCTAACAAATGCCCTCTGAGGCGCAGGCTCATACAGATAATAAATCGATGCATTAGCGGAAGGAACTATTTTTTTTATATTGTGGACAGACGTAGACCAAATTGGATCAGTCTGACGTCTGACGTCATTCTCGGCTTCGCCAGGTTGATACAAATATCTTACCTGTTTTGTAAACAAGCTTGTGTCAGGTGCTTTTGTTTTTATTTCTGACCCTGATGGTATTGTTTTTAATTTAATAGCATCAACAGGTTTAGGGTGACCTTCATTATTCATTGCTTTTATCACAGACGGTAATCTCTTAACCCACTCAGTGTTACGTGAGTCATGCATGAGTTCCTTAGAATACTGATAGCTGAAAAGTCTCTCTGATAATTGTTTGTTAAAGTTCTCAACAATAGCCTGTGATCTATGCACGCCTGGTATGCCTCGCCGCACTAGCACTCCATGCTTTGCAAATAACTGATTAACAGCACCTTTAAATTCAGATCCGTCATCGACTTGCACAAGCCTAGGAAATTTTAAAGGACCACGACTATATATTTTTGTTAATGCAGTGGCCACTGTACTAGCATTTTTATCAGTTATGGGTTCAGCATCCTTATACCTTGAAGCTATGTCGACCACAGTTAATGCATACTTGTATTGTTTCTTTCTTATTGTATCATGTGGTAGGAACAGGAGATCCATTTGATGGGTGTCATTAGGGATAGTGTTTACAAAATGAGGTCTTGTTATATTTCTTGGAGCAGGAAGATATATTTGCCAAATTGCTTGTTTTTGTAGCCACTGTTTTATTTGGTCGAGTGTAACATCCCCACCCACAGCGGCATGTAATTTTTCTATTGCAGTATTCCCTTTCCAATAGCCAATAGGGGAGTAATATATTTTTGATAGTTTAGCTCCGACGTCTGTCATTTCTTCTAGCAATAAAAACTGCTGTAAAATATACTAATGTCATTCCCACTAGAACAAATATTATTTCTCCATTTCTTTGTTCTGGGCTTGGTTGGTAATAGTCGCTAAGTTTTGGTCGTGGGATGGTCATGTCTTCGCCAGTAACAAGAAAGTATTCTTTGATCGCGTCATCGACATTAGAAAATGTATGCTGTGCGTGACCCTCAAGCCTCAATTTTTCATTAATGAAATCAAGTTTCTCAATTCTCTGCTTCTCATAATCTTGTTGCGCTTGTGCCAGTTTTCAGATGCCTCATTGTGATGCTTCATTTCTTCTGCAGATTCCTCTCTACCCATTTTTGAAAAGAGATAGTTTGATCCACTAAATGCCAATGCGTTAACAACTGCCCCACCAATCATAATAGCTATAGTTGCCATATTTTTTTATTTACATAGAAACATTTTCTGGAATAATTCCTTGCTTAACGAGAAGGTTTTTTGTGGCAATCGATGTTGTTACAACAGCTACTAGCTTAGCACTATCTTCGAAGTCTAATCTACTCAGGTCTGCTGATTTCATTTTGAGAAGACTTTTCCCAAGCATAGAATAAGCAACGGTTAGTCCGCTTATTACGGCAGAGTGATAGACGAGGTTCATGATATTATTATTTGCGTCGCTCATTTTTTATACCACAAAAATTAAAATAATAAATTTATTTACTGCCTGTAAAATGGGTCCAAAGGTTTTGACACTGCTGGTAATGTGGAGACTTCTTCTTTTATTTTTGGAGTGCTTGATTTTTTGGACACTGTTCGAGTCTGTGGTTTGTATTTTTTGTATAATTGGTAACCTACGTAACAGAATCCTACAGCAAATCGAGCAACTAAATATTTTGTTGGTTTAGACTCAGTTGTTTGTCTCTCACTTTGTGGGGGGTGTGAGGATGTTGGTCCTGACGGTAGTAACACTGGTGCTGTTGATGGTGTGTCAGTCTTTTCTATTAATGCCTGAAGCTGTATTTTTTTTTGTCTATTATATTCAGCTAATTTTTTTCCCGCCTCTATTCGACCTGGACTTTTAGCCTTCGTCACTGTTTGAACCTGTGTCAAGACAGGACTCTGTTGTGGAGTCGTCTGGGTCTCATCCATTTTCTTCTAATTTAAAATTTATTTTAGAAAAATCAATATGACTCCCAGTTACAAGCAAGGTTACCACAGGTGCAAGGTAATTGCCAAACTTGTAAAACATAAGGCATGCTAATTTGCCTATTGAACTTGAAACTATGGGGTTGCTTTCGAGATCATGTGACAGACTGTCAGTATCAACAGGTAGGAAGTGACTCACAGCTTTTGTATATAGGCAGACAAGAGATCGACTCAAATCACGTGTCATTAGTGAACTAATGTGATTTTCATAATTTGAATGTAGTTTGATTAGCTCATCAGCGGTAAGAGATTCTATGTCTTCTGTCATGTATTGTTTACCAAGAAAAGCTTTTGATTTTCCAGAAACAACAACAGAGAGAAGGTGTTGTTTTTTCGAGTCTAAGTCTTTGTTTTCTACAGCACAGATATCGCTTAGAAGAAGTAATTTGTCTTGGTTCATTTTATAATGAAAAAAAAACCAAAAAACACAGCTTTGTGAATAACTTATGATCTTACTTGATAACTAATTTCAAAGTTACCTACAACTTACAAGTGACTTTGACGTTAACTTTGAAGTTAGTTGTCACAAGTTCTTCTAAGCGACTTAAAATAAGAACTTATAAATGTCTTATCATAAGTTCTTATAAGTTCTTGACTCCAGACATTAAGACACTCGGACAGATTTCTCAAGTTACAAGGACAACAAGAAAACTTTTTTTAGTACTCTGGTGGTGGAGCTGATGGCGTCAAATGAGCAGGCATGACATCTCTTTGCGAAGAGTATGACAAATTTAATGAACAATTGATCTTTACTTGCCTAAAAGTCCTTGAACCTTTTTCATAGTTTCTTCTACGCCTATCTTTTTTCCTTCCTCTAAAAAAGATTTCTTTAGCTCTTCAAGGTTCACAGGTTGACTACACATCTTATTCTGTATTTCAGATTTTTGTTGTTTGTAATTGGCCAAATCATCCTGGACTCTCTTAAATTCGTGATCATCAATTTTATTATCTTCCAAAGATTTACTGATAATAAGTTTCATACTGCTGAGCTTAGCTGCTGCGAGCGTACTCAAGGCTTCATGCTTTTGTAACTTTGTATAAAATTTTTGTTAAGGGCGTCCATACCAAAGCATGCCAGGCTTGTGACAAGGCCAACACCTTCAATAACAATTCCTATGACACTTCCCACTCCCGTTGCAAACAGAGCTATACCTCCTACAGATAATCCGGCCGAAACCACCCCCATGGTCATTGATGTGTTGTGTACAGAATTGAAAACCGTTTTGTAACGGCGTTTGCACCTTAAGTATTTTGCTTGTTCTCCTTCCAAATACTTCAATGCTTCTGTAATATTCATTAAATGGAATGAGTCTGCCTGTAATGTTTCATCACGTTCAGGTGGTATTTGTGGATACAGTGGTGGCATTTTTTTATGGCAAATATTTTTTTATTTTATTTAATCTTCTAATTTATTTTGCAACTCTTCAAAGGTATACAATTTGATAGCGTAATAAAATGAAACAAGATCTATGTGTTCCAGGTTTATGAAACTTAGACGAACTAGAGTTGTTTTATCAATCACTACCTTAACAGCATGGACACTACTCGAAACTTCAAAATCTGTATTGATTTTTCTAATAGCAATAACAACCTTTGTTGACTCTGCTACTGTGCTATCCCACAAAAGTTTGATTCCCTGCGCGATATCTGCTTCTTTCACAGCTTCCACAGATCTCATGAGAATTTCAAAAACTATTGTCGCATCTCTATCTATAGTAAAATTTGTTGGTACAAACGAAATAGAAGTATCTGTCCTACCTTTCCTATTTGTAAGAAGATACCTTCGTTTCCCATACTCTTGAAGTTTTAGTTTTTCTCTGCTATTGGTTTCGGAATAGCTTGGCACAAGACTTACAAGCGTTGGCTCAGAGTTAACAACTTTTCTAAATACTAAGGCACCTTCATCAGTAAAATAAACATAAGGACTGATAAAAACAAACTTTATGTCCCATACAATGGGAATAGGTGCAAGCGGAACAGGGGTAGGAATAATTACCCACTTATTAGCCACATGTTTTAAGCTGTAGAGCACATTACTTACAGGAGTAGGAACAGTAACATCACGAAGTTGACTAAGTTTAGGAAACGCGCCATCTTTTACATCTTCAATTGCCTTTCGTTTGTACAATCCAACGGACACAAGTTCAAGGCCATACACCTCTCCTATTTCACCTTCTTTATCAAAATCTTGCAGGTCAGCCAAATCTTTCAACTCTATTGACGGACATGAAACTGGAATAATTCTCGGCTTTGGACCAAGACCGCTCATTTTTATAAAACAAAAATAAAATTTATTTTACTTCCAATACAACATAAAAATCATGCATGACAACTGGTTTACCGTCCTGATTAGTTACAGATAAACACAGTGATTCAAAGAAACTAGAACCTAATTTTTTAAACTGTGAATTAGGAAATCTAACAACTACATTTTCACAATATGGGGCAGTTCCAATCGACACACATTTCAACAAAGTCGAAGGCTTTCCATTGTGAAGATTATCAGTAGTGCTTAATTCTTTCAAATGAACATTTAGCAATGTGTGTACTGACAAATGAATAGGATATCTGCCAGTTATTCTTAATTTTTTTGGTGATAGTAGACGTCCATCTGATTGTGACCAATCTTCGTCTGGATATGTTATTTTTTTACCTAAAAAACCAAGTAATAATAAAAGACTAATCGATAAAGAAAACTGACCACTTTTCGGAAAATCAATTGTAACAAGTAAATTAGCTGGGTTTAAAGTTGCTTTAATTTTAAATTCATTTTGAAGCCATTCAGCTAAAGTACAAAAGTCATAATATCCAGCTCGTAAAATATCACCCTTTTCTAAACCATCAAGAGTTCCACTTACAGAATAATTGTTATCATCCGTACATTAAACCACTTTACTGTATAAAACATTTCATGGATAGCTACAGCCTTGCTACCATCACGATTATCAATCCCATTAGTTAACCACACTGGTTTGCTCGTGTCAAGATTTGTTAAGGTAATAAACATTTTTATTATCACATAAAAAAAGGATGGAATTTAAATCACCAACCATTACCACTACAAACGCATTTCAATTTAATGTGGATGCTAAATACAATGTCGCCCCTACTTATGAACAGAAAATAATTCAACTAAATCAACTCGACATAGCTGTAAGCGAACAAGATTTATTTCAAGTCAAAGTACCCAACCCTTTTGATCATTACCTAAACCCTCCAATAACAGATGATGCTACTGCAAGAAAGTGGTCTTCAAGCCCACTACAGATGTTTCAAAACCAACTCAACTTTGCTATACTGTGTAGTACTACAGGATGTGGCGTTTCTTTTACGGACCACTTGAATCACTCAAACAAACTGATTAGGTCTGTGTATCATTTCCACACTTATTACCAACTTAGAAGAATACTGTCAGAACTCCATGCCCCACTGCCCACTGAATCCAGTTTTAATCAGTTTAATAATCCCATGGATATGAAAGCATTTGAACGCATCTGTAATGAATTTAACATCAGTACAAAGTATGACTTTACACAAAAACTTGATGATCACAAAGGCATGGGAACATTATATTATGCTATGAGTCACAGACAATGCCCTCAAGATTACTGGCCTCCCTACTTTTCATTCTCATCAAAATCAGAAGTCTGGTTAGGCTCAATTGAACAGAAACAGTCTAATGCCTGGACCACATTTGCCTTAGATAAGAGTGAAGGGTTTACACAAGCAGGAGTTGAACGCATTAATGAGTCTATCAGAACATATGTGTGGTGTATTCTAGGAGCACAAGCTCAAACAAAATCGAATATTTTGAATGGAAGTGAGAAGTTCGATTCACAAAAACAGTTCCTCGCAAACTTAGAAGATTCGATCAACTCAGTAATTGATCTCCCGTCAAGCATACAGCGTTATCAAGACGTTCTCAGATATGCTAGATCAAAAGTTGACTTTATAGTTGGCATCGGGTTATACATGTTGCCTTCTGATCTTCAACTCCAAATGGGGACAATAACAAATTATAATAATGAAATAATTGTTGCTGGGAGTGATCAGAAATTAGGCCTCAATCAATCTGTAAATTTAGGAGGAACCACTGCGCATATACAGTTGTTAAAACCATTACAGGCGGTTACTTCCCCCTGCCCCGGTAGTAAGGCAAGCTGTAATACTTCAGTCCCCTGACTCCACACATGTCAGAGCGAACAGCATTGGTAATTGGCCTTACTGGAGTAGGAATATTACTTCTTTACCTGTTTCATTAAATAACCCACAATTAACCCTCCTACTGTCACCAAAAAGACCCACACATGTTCTGCCATAAAGCCAACTACCTTCGCTGCAGTATTTATCATCCAACTGACAAGTGAGCCTAAAATGCCAGGCAGCGCATCCATCGCTTTTACAGGTAATTTCTTAAGTAAGTCTGATATATGAGACAATTGTTTCTTTACCCACGACTGTAACTCTTTTGGATCAGTTGGTGGTGCTGGTGGGGCCGGAGCACTACCCCCTGGTCCTCCCATTACAAACACTACAGTACTGATAATAAATCCAAGAGCAGTAATTAAACTTGCAATTGTGATACCCTGCTCTCTGAAAAGTGTTTTCAATCTCTCAGCCAATGTTGTGTCTTCGTGAAGTATTTTCTGAATAGTTTCTCTAATTCTGTTAATTTGTGTTTTCAGTTTTTCTTTTCCAATTTCAATCACTTCTAGTCGTGCGGATCTTTCTATCTGCAAATCATTTAATCTGTGTTGTATTCTTTCTTTCATTTCTGTGTCATAATTCTCATCATCAGCTTTAGCTAATTTTTCTTTTTCTTTTTCTATGTGATTATCAAGCTCGCCTAGTTTCGCTACATTATTGACAAGCTCACCTCTGATTGATTGCAGTGTTTTATCCAACCCCACTAACTCCCGCATTGCCAAAGGAGAGTCACCCATTGTTTTCATAGCCTCATTTATTTACCCTTCTGTAAATGAAGTTTCTTGTATTACTGTGTTTGCTATTTCTGGCAGGCTTGTTACTGCTGCCATTTCAATTTCTTGTCCCGTCGGCAACCTTGTTTGTACGTCATGAAGGGTACTAGCAAGACGAGGTGGTAACTGTTTATCTCCAATACCAAGTTGACGCAAGGCGCCAACACCACCTTCATTTTTTATTGTACTTAAAGCTCTAAACTTACCAGGGTCTCTTTTGTTAGTCAATTGTACTTTTCCTTTGTCATCAGTCATCATTCATTCAATCCTCTCTGCGCCGTCTGGTGCTTGAGGCGACGGCAAGGGAGCGCCACTTTTGTCTGTCAGCTGCTATTTTGGGTGCTGTTTGCAGAGTAAGGCCTCTGTTCTTGAGCTCTCACTCCACGGTTCGGCGCCACGTCTCCTTTGGTCGCCCACGGTTTCTCTTCCCCTGTGGTGTCCATCTCAGTGCCACCCTTGGTAATAAGTCGGGTGACATTCTGCAAACGTGGCCTAGCCATCTCCATCTCCGTGTGGCGATGGTTTCAGCGATGCTGTCTGCGCCTGCTCTCTTCCGTAGTTCCTCGTTTGTAATCATGTTTGGCCAGAAGACATTCATGATCCGTCGCAGGCACTTGTTCTGGAAGACTTCCAGCTTGCGTTTTGTCAGCAGTATTTAAATATAAATGGCCCTTACCATCAAGTTCAAACTGATTAGGATCTATGTTGTCTGGGCGGTCACCAACATGATCATAAAACGAGTTCACTTTGCTTTCTAAAAGTTCGTGGCGTAAACTGTAAGTATTCCTTGTACCAGCCATATCTGCCATATCTGTTGCACCAGTATCATAGTCATTCATGTCATCCATTTCAAAATCTTCATGGTTAAATCCTCCCACTGCCATTGTTTTTATTAATTTAATATTTTTTATTTTTGCATAATAAAATGACACAGTCCTACGGATCAAAGTTAGACCCATACAGAAAACTATGTGAACCTTTTGGCATTAGACAATCAATTGTCATCACTAACAATCCTAGTACTATAGATCCAAACCAAACCCTTACTGTCAAGTTTCCTAACCTAGGCCCCACTGACGTTATTGTTTCTGGTACTGCATGCCTTGCATTTAATATCGAACTTTTATCAGACACAGATGACAAAAGAATACTAGTTAACAACCTAGGTAGAGCAATTATTAAGAATATTAAAGTTAAACTTGAAGGACCGGAAGTGTTTAGTCTTGACGATTCCGATGTGTTCTACTGTTACAAAGATTTGTGGCTTACAAAAGAAGAAAGAGAAGACCACATTTATCAAGGTATACAGTCAGATAGCATTATGAAAATTCGAATCAATGCCGGAGACAAAACAACAACAGAAGTCAAAGACGTTATTGTGGCAGAAACATATGGAAATAGGTTTTGCATTCCACTCGAGTTTGAAATCCTAACAGCGCATTTGCCTTATTACCAAGGAGCACTAAATGACCGCCTGAGTTTTGAACTAATGTTTAATGACTACTCCAAAGTTATCAAATCAACGGATCTCAATGCATCATACAAGATCTCTAACATTTCCTTGGAATATGAAATTGTCACACATACTCATTTAGCTACTCTCATACAAAATCAGTACCAGTCAAGACTGCCGATTTATTATGACTGTGTGATAAGACACAGTTTAATTAATAAAAACAAAAGCGATCCAATGTGGAACATCAACTTGAACACACCTGCTAGGTCACTGAAAGGTGTTCTTATGTTATTTGTTGAACCAGCGGCTCCATACCAATGAGATTCAGAAAAATTCTATAATCCGAAAATTACACATTTATCCTGTACAACCGAATCAAGTGTATGCGTCGGGAATGATGGGATATCAGCATTATGACGAGATCACAAAGTATTTTGCTGGGGGGAGAATTAGAGATAAATCGGCTAACATAGCATGCAAGGATCTGCATCTGTATGATGTAAAAATCGGTGAATACCTGACAAACAAGTACGCACTGTGGCTAGATCTGCGTTCTACGGAAGATGATTTTCTTCATGGCTCTGGCCGTACTATCGAAAACGGCAGTGACGGGATTACAATTCAAATACAGAAAAAGACTGAAAAAGCCGAAGCAATAAATATATATTTGTATCTGATTTATGACGCACAACTCAATATTTCTGAGAGCAGGCTAAGCGCTCACGTGTATTAAAAAATCACTTAACTTTTGAGTTGTTTTGGTTTTAATCCTTCACAGCCCATTTTGAATCAGAAATGCACCAAATCACAATAAAATCCGAACGTGTTAGCGGGCACGTCACGCTTGTGCTCTTAAACTCAGACTAAACTGAAAATAAAAGGCCTATTGTTCAGGGTCGTCCCCACTGAGGCAATAAACAGGAAACCGTTTCACTACCAATTTCAAGCACAACTTCCTGGTCATGAAAGGGACGCAATCTAGTAAACTCACCGTACGGCAAGTGTTATAATAATGACTACGCAAAAGCTTGTCTGGCTTGATTCTCTCCCTACTCTGGCCCGGTTGGAAGGCAATAAACACACGCAACACAGATCGGGTTTCAAACTAACAACTCACACCCAATTTTCTCCTCGCGTGAGTTGGTGATCTAAAAACACTCGTAAAACAGGGTGGGTGTATAGTGACTTTGAATCACTGAGGTCTCTCACTGGGAGTAGAGTTATGGGTTTTGTCTTTTATTTTTAATGCTCGCAGCAGTCACGATGTGCTGATGAGTGTAGTGAAAACTTTTTCTTTACACAGACGTCGAAAGAAAAATTCTTTTTTACACAAACTCCTCACTTGGCGAGTTTTATTTTATTTAGGAATGACTTGGTGCTCCGTATTTGGGAAAAACCCCTATTTTTAAGGTTTGTGCCACATTAAAAATCTGACCTAGTGGCTTAGTGACATAAATTTGAAGCGTTGACACAGAACAGAATAATTTGACCTAATATGTTTGTGTGTGCTTGTGTGTGTGTGTGTGCGAGGTGGGTGGGGGTTGGGGTGGGTGCCTGAGTGGTGTGAGGGGCTTTGTAGGGTGGTGGGTATGTGTGTGTGTGTGCGAGGTTGGTGGGGGGTGGGGTGTGGGGGTAGGGGGGTGGGTGGCGTGTACAGGATGTAGTCGTTATTTCTCAGGAACGCCAACAGTGACAGCATTGATATTTTAACTAGCCTTTGTTTCCAAGGGGCCGGGTGGCCTGACTGGTGGTTGGTGGGGGGGGGGGGGGGGGTATGTGTGTGTGTGCGAGGTTGGTGGGGGGTGGGGTGTTGGGGTAGGGGGGTGGGTGACGTGTACAGGATGTAGTCGCTATTTCTCAGGAACGCCAACAGTGACAACGGGAAATTAGAAATTCTGGACCGGAACGTAATTACGTACGTAATTTACCCTGATTTATAACTATCGATACGGCATTATTGATTATAGGTGTCCATCCGCTCTCTAATATTCATCTCTCTGACGCCTACCTTCTTTCAGCTGGTGACTGGGGTTCATAAGTGGCGTTAGCAGCCAGTGCCGAAGGGGGTATCCCGAGTCACCAAGTAACAGCCCGTCAAAAAGCTTTGGATGCGTGTCAAAGTGCCTCCAGACACTGCTCTTTTGCAGCATTCTCGAGTCATGTACGGACCCTGGGTATTTCACTACACAATTCAGTAGTCGCAACTCCGCATCGCACTGACACGACTTCCACATTGATGCTGTGCCTACCAGAGCGGTTCACGAATTCATGCTCATTTATCTCCGGCGCTTTTAGTCTCATATGGGTGCCGTCAACGCAACCAATCGCGTTTGGAAAGCCTGCTAGGGCGTGAAGAAGACACTTTTGGCGATTGGTACCTTCTTGACGCGGGAACTGTATGTGGTGCGCAGCACGCTGGGTCAGGGCACTGGCAACCCGCCCACGGTGTTTAGCGCGAGACACCTGAGTTAACTGGTGGATGTTCATTCCCCCTTTTGACAATTTGACAAATGGTGAGAGCCAACACGCACGCGCCTGCTCTACCAACCCACCTCCTCCACCCCATCCCCCCCCCCCCCCCCACTCCCCCACATCCCCCAAACCCTCTTTTCGATTTTTCGGCCCCTGGAAGCACGGTCTACTGCAGGAGAGGCCTTTTGTGTCAGAAATTAACTTGGGGACTCCCCCCACCCCACCCCCCCCCCTCGATGTAACTAATGCCCCCCCCCCCTTCTGCACTTTAGTACATACTGTGCATTTTATCGAAGTAATCTTATACACTAATGCTGGCTGGGGATTTTAGCTTCAAACACTCATACATGCCAATGTTAGTCACCATGTGTGTCCTTTCCGGCACTGGGGACTTAATTATAATTTCTAGAAAACAATCATACTTACTTATTAAATTGTGTTAGCCAACACATGCCGCACAATAACAATACACACACTTAATTATAATTTCTAGAAAACAATCATACTTACTTATTAAATTGTGTTAGACAACACATGCTATATATAGCATGAACAAGAAAATAAATATTTATAAAAGTATAAAGAAATACCCAACGGAGAAAGAAAAAAAGTATAAACGTATAAACATAAATACGTGCCGCACAATAACAATACACACACGCGAAAAATAAAAGAAAAAAAATCGGACGGTCTGTGGTTCGAACCACGCCAGTCGTGGTTTCAAAAAAATTTCTTTCAGAGCGCGCACCTTACACACTGGGGTAATGTGGCACTGCTCAGAAATGCGCTTATTATATTTATATACACAGACACTTCGTGTTACGATGGCTTACCTCCGCTGATCTCTCCGACAATATTTCACTTCCGTAGGTGTTTCAGCCCTTCTCAGTACATCTCAAACGCTGAATCCAATGTTGTTGGTCATTGTATTCCGTCATAGGATGCAACGATCTGTCGTTTCTTCTCTGATATTGTCGAATTGAATGAAGCGGCTATCATCAAAATGGCGCCCATTCAGCGTCCATTCCGTTTTAAAAGCATTTTAGCGCGTTTAGAATAGCTCCGAGCACTTCTCAATGTTATGAGCGATCGTCGCTAAAACAGTGTTAAACGTTCCGTGCATGGCATCTAAGCGCGCTAAGAACGATTTTTATAAACGATTTTTAATTTTCACTTTTAAAACTGTTTTACAATGTACTGCAACGTCTGTCGTGCATCGCATCTACTAAGTGCGCTAAACACGATTTTTACAAAACGTTTGTAAATTTTCACTTTTAACACTGTTTTAAGAATTAGAAGGCTGTTGTGCACCCGGCCCCTGGTTTCTTCCTTTCTTTCTAAGTCCCTTCTAGTTATAGAAGGGACATTTTAGGACGGGTAGCGGTGGGGGCGAAATTAATAGCATGTCCATGATGTCAAAGGCGGCAGGCTAAACCTCTAACAATTGAAGTAACAAGATAAAAATTACCTCATGTCTAGTTGCGCTGAACTCGCTGCTGAACGTACATTTGGCGCGACGCGCCGTATATGTGTATGCATGTATGTATGTGTGTGCGTATGTATGTCGCCAGGACTCCTACACTTTTTATTAAACTCCAAACGCTGTTCCTTGGTATGCGCTTAGGTCTACAGGATACTGCCACAGCAGGGACAAGAAGCCATTCATTACACACATATACACTGACACACGTATTATGGTAAACAACAGACAGATGTATTTGAAAACGCATTATCGGATGCGCGATCTCTTTTCCATCTGCACGCGCGTTACTATTCTTAGACTGGGGATCACATGACCGGTCTCATGATTTCAGCAGAAGTGTTTTTTCATCGCAAAGTTACAAAACCAAGATGGCGTCCGGTCCTGATTGGGTCGATTCGAAGACAAGCGTCAAACGGTGACGCTTTGCTTCAAAGTTGCGATGTACTTTCAGGTAGCAGAACAGCGTTGGACACAGGATAGCATTAATATTAGACCTAATTAAATTCCTTCTTTGTCAGGTATTTGTGCGCCACCACTCCTACACGTTTTAATAAAAGGCAGTCAGACACTGTAAATTTTTGTCTACCGTATTAACGTACGTTTCCCAGTTCGGCAATTTTAAATAGGAAAAAGCTATCATTCACCATGAACGTACCGTAAAGGATGCCGACTTTCCTTATTTTCTTGCACTTTATGCTTACATTATTGAAACTTAATAGGTAAAGAGAGGTCAAAATGAAATGGAATAACTTAAATAATTTTTTTCGAATTAATTTTGTGTATTTTTACAACTAGGGGGTAGAGATACAAAATCAACCACTGTGGCACTCACAGTAATCACAGAATTACCTAGTCAAGTTTATAATACTTGTGTGACATCCTGTTTTAATGAGGTAAACTTGAAAATGGACTGTCAGTGCTATAGAAAATGTCTGAAGGCACCTGACACATTATTTTTGTCTTTTTTGCGATTTCGCGGAAATGGTCGTTTAATAGTGCACAAATATCTTCACTGTGAGCCAGAGATTCAATTTTGTTTTCATTCTCTTTTTTTGCAGAGGATGCAGAAGGTGTGCCTTAACATAATAGTGCCTGATTTGGGCTTCTGGAATGAATTCTGATTTATTTAGAGGAAAATGTTTCTCAACCTCATTTTAGCACCTGCGAAGACCGTGAATGGGGGTACCCTTGCGCCATCGGCTATATCTCTGGTGTGTTGCTAATGATTTTCGGGGAACATGGCTTAAACATCTCAGGACATACTAAGGAACACTTTGAAACCCATCTTTTTTAGTACTGGGGGAGGGGGGGTGGGGGTGGGGGGGGGGGGTGCACGGTAGATCTTGCTAGCTTATGGACTATCGGTCTTGCCTCCTGACTCAGCATCTCGCACCAGCCCTGTCAATCTGGCGCAGTATTTCAAATCTCTGACGCTACTACTAACTTCATTTCAAATCTCTGACGCTACTACTAACTTCATTTCAAATCTCTGACGCTACTACTAACTTCATTTCAAATCTCTGACGCTACTACTAACTTCCGTTTGCTCGGCTCTGTATCAGTCACCAAGCTGATTCCTTGCAAGGAATGTCATTCTAGTTGTACAATCACTTTTGAAGGCACACCGCCAAAGAAGCGTCTGCGTGACTGAATCACTGTAATGCCATATTTGTATTCAATGCATATGTCTGTAGCAGTCGAAACTATCGCCGTATCTGTGTCGTCTGCTGCTAATCTATTTTTAGACGAGGACGGTTACGCGTTGAGACGAACACGGTTTTTGTACAGTGTTAAGATGTCACGTTGTCTGGAGGGAAATGAGTACCTGTGGTGTTCAAGTGGACATTGGCTGTAATGAAATACTACAATACACGGCTGTTTCAAGCAGTTCTCCGCGGAAGTATAGGGCCTTAATGGTTCACAAGAGGTCGGCAAATGTGGGTAAAATGACATTTTTTGATAGAATTGTAGTTACTATCAACATTTTTTTGCAAACTTTTCAATCCTATTTGGCACAAAAGTAGCTGATGATAAGACCTTCCTATGCATACTAATTTAGTCGACTCATCGCAACGGTCAAGGGTCACGGGCCTCGACAAATTTTGAGATTGATGGATTTTTCTCGTGCATAGGCCATCCCTTTACTTATTGTCACAAAGGTCACACATGTAAATCGGTCATACACGTTAGCCATAAGCAGCGCAGGCACGTCCTAAGAAAGTCCTGTTGCTGTCAGGACGTTAAGCAATGTACAACCAACCAACCAGCAAACCGTGCGCGGGTCCCTTAAGGTTGACAATGGCCGGAGCGGAGGGCCTTTTGCTCATTGGGAGTCACAGATACGACCGAGATTATCCAATTTCGCGATATTCTGATAAGTGTAATACTGACAATGACCAATGCTGATAAAAGCGCATATGAAAATAAACCATACTTGCGGTATCGTGTCACGGAAGTCGTTGACAGTGCCTGCTTGCTATCTTCACCCAACTCTTTCTAGAAAAAGAAAAATGCAGATTAATCAACAAAAGATTCCGGAAATCAGAAGTAGGTCAAAAGTGTTTCGACAAAACATTAACAGTAGCTAACACATTTTGGCCCAGGACGAAGTTGCCCTCTGCAGGACTGTATTACAATTCTAGAGACAGATTGAGCATGACAGTTCAGGATGGTGCCAGAATAGCTTGGCGCCCATTCTGGCACCCACCCTTGAACTGTCATGCTCGATCTATGTCTTGCTGTAGTGTGTCGGGGGCTGAATGAGTTAAAAGCTCGAATAAATAGGCGATAGAATGCGTCTGTTATAAATACTGATCACAATTATAGCAACAGCAACATAACTATATACAGGTCTGACTCGATACATCACGTAGTACCGGGATGTGTGTGTGTGTGTGTGTGTGTGTGTGTGTGTGTGTGTGTGTGTGTGTGTGTGTGTGTGTGTGTGTGTGTTTGTTGGGGGGGGGGGGGCACTTTGTAAAAACACTCGGACCTAACCGGACGTAAGTGAACCGCAATGTCTTTTGTCACTCGTCTAAAGCCCCACCTGATACCTTACCGTGCACACACGTAGATTTACACTAAACACCAAATGTCCTCATTCAGACTAAGAACACACAGGTAAAAACGCGCCTAAGTGAAGGACCTTAAGCGCTGATTCGATATGACCTTGGCTCAGAATCACTGTCACGAAGATGTGACATTCAAAATCCAGATTGAATTATAGGTACAGACATACGACTCAAAAATCAAATTTAAAAAAAGACGCCACATCCTTTGATAGTTTTAGTTGATAACACCTTTATTTCTGTTATTTTACTGCACAGATACGTATCCTCTTGTGCATAACTACTTACACCGTCACAAACGCGTAACTCACATATTTCCACAGCAATAATGCTAAGAAGCTCACGCAAAAAGCACCTTGGCAAGATTGTTTAATAATTGTATCAGCTAGAGCGAAAGCAAAGTTTTCGAATCGCAAAGAACCGTGCATTTTTAAGAAGAAAGTGTACATACCGTTATAACATTTTCACTTTTGAAATAAAATAATATCTCTAATAATCAAAACCTGGTCAAAAACCACCATTACCTAAATAGAACGTATCAGTGGTTGTGTTGCTTATTTTCCCTGCTAAAAAGACAAACAACAAGATGGGATGAACCATAATCCACAAAGTCCCTTCTATATGAAAGCTGTCCTCGCTTTCAAGGGTCTCTACCTTTTGTCTTTGACCTGCTTCGGGTGTTGAAATATCTCCTTTTGAAAAAAAACCTAGCATATCTGCCTATGCGCCACAGCCGTGAATTATAAAAGGGACGCAGTGCATACGCGTCATTAGTGTGTCAAACGTTATAGAAGGGACTTTTTAGGACGGGTCGCGGTGGGACGAATTTAATAGCATGTCCATGATTTCAAAGGTAGGCAGGCTAAACCTCTAACAATTGAAGTAACAAGATAAAATTACGTCATGTCTAGTTACGCTAACCTTGCTGCTGAAAGTAATGTGCGTTTGTAATGTAAACAAGAGAATCTCCGATATTTCTGTACACAGTCACAAGCTTGAAACTTGGCGAAATACTTTCTTAAGGTTGTATACTATACCTACATTGTTTAATTGAAAACTGCCGCTTATAGGGTTTTTTGAGAGCCTTATTGAGTCTGGAGGCTATGCCCATGGTCCCGGGCATATTTGTAAGTTTGAGCCTTTTACGTGACCTACCCCATGAGCGAAAACACGCAAAATAACTGATTTCAGAACACAATAAAAATGAATCGAATAGTGTGTTAAAATGATAACGAAACATTTCGGTCACTTCATAAAGTATGTTAGTATTTTCTCGTAAAAAAAAAAGTGTGTTCTGATAATTGGAATTCTAAGTGCAATTGAGAAAAGTTTATGTTGTAAATTCGCAAATTGCCCGGATGTTATCAATAACATTACAAGTGTTTGCAATGTTGGGCAATTGCTCAGGCCCTTTTTATTCGATAAAGTCGTACTTTAGATCATATCACACACATTATTTATGAAAAAATGAGGGGGTCCCGCGCAAAAATTGGCACTTTGGGTCGTTTGCGAGTGCGTTTTCAAAAAGGGATACAAGCGATGTCTGACTTCCGGCAGATCATATCTCCGCCGTAGCCGGTCCCAAGCCCGCATGAGAAAGGAGGAAATCACCTACGCCCAAACTGTTGCAAACTACTAGTCCTCGATCACTATTAGTGACAGTGGGAAAGTAAACTGGAACAAACAACAACGGCAGATACGGGATGAGAAGGTTTATCTATAAGTAATTAAATGCACTAATTATCCCTTACTAGTTGAGTTAGTGCAGTGGTAAATACTCTTTTTGCCGCGCAGGTAACCAGGGTTCAATCCCCGTAGATGGATATTTTTTTCCCTGCTCAAAAATTTGGAAACCCATACAGTTTCTACTTCGCTAATTGAAACAAACGCACACACACACAAAAAAAAAACAAAGCAATATATACATATATATATATATATATATATATATATATATATATATATATATATATATATATATATATATATATATATATATATATATATATATATATAAAAGAAACGCGTGGTAATTTTGTTTTTTATTTAAAATATGCGATTATCATCACCGTTGTAATGTGGATGTTAAACCATGAACCAACCAACAAACCACTTTTAGTCTTGGATAAAAATGCATACTGGTTACCTCGGTACATTTGTTCATTCATTTTTTTTTTAGCCAGTCATTGTGAGCATGTTTACATTCATTCAATCATTCACAGATGAAAAAGCACACCAAAGAGTGTTGTCATAGAGTGTTTTTTTTTTTTCCTGGCATCATCTACAAACATTAATTAATGAATAATGTGAATTTGTTTTAATATACCTGCTGCAAGCAATGCTATATGCTCCTTTGGTGTATCCGTGAAAGCAGGTCGGTGAACATCTCTGGTTGAAAGATGTTTGTGAACAGATTGGTAGTGGATGTACCTATCTCTCCAGCTGAATCTCAGTTTCCCAGCAGTTTTTGGTTACAAATTAGAAGGAAATAAAACAAATGTCACATGTTTCAATATGCCCCGTTATGTTTACACATGATCATTGTGAGTAAAGAATAATATCTCTGTTTATTTTCAAAAGAAATGCTGTATTTGCAGACATTCATTTAAAGTATACATGTACAGTCAAGTATGTTGAAAGCATATTAGGCTACAATGCACATAGGCACCCATACAAAAGTAACTACCTCAAATACAAAATGTTAAATTTTTAGGGCTTAACATCTTTTGTCCATAAAAGGTGATTTCAAAGATGGGTCACAGAAATAGGGTCTGAACAAATTTTGACCCAAGCTGTATTCGAACCCAGGACCTTTGGGATGAGAGTCAAACACACTACCACCGAGCCACCCAGCTCCCCCTCAAAATACAGCTTTACTGTGGAACAACATATTTCAACTACATTATTCACATTTACATTGACAAAGTGCTGACTTTATACAAGCTAGTGGATGGAGAACAGTGGAGCTGATGTCATTTTCAGTTGTGTGCATGCCAACCGAGACTGACACCGGCAACCACTTGCTCATGAGGTATTTATTTGGGAGCCAACTACACAGTATATAAAAGAAGGGGGATAGGAGAGAAGGAATGACAGACTTATCATTTAGAGCCTTCCACTACATATATTATTTCCCTCATATATATATAACACGAAGAGTTTTTGCGTTCCCGGCTGACGGCCATCTTATTCTGTATTAAAATTTCACTGATAACACGGAATGCTTAACACATTATATATATATATGAGAGAGAGAGAGCATCACTGAAGTCCTGATATAACTCAACATTGCACATCCCACTACGTTATAACAGTGAAATTCAGTGTCAGCCACCACTACACTACACACATAACACATACTGTGCACAATGTTGGCATGAAAATTAAACAATACTGTTACCAGTACCACACTCTGTCCCATTGCAGCACAACGAAGTGAAATGCAGTCTCACGCCCCATAACATATACTGCACAATGCTGATGTCAACATAAAATACCGTAACAACTGCATAACAAGGGTAAAATGCACTGTGTCACCTAGTCTGCATAATATAGGCATGCACACCAAACAATACTTTTACTGCTCTTGATACAAAGTCTGTGCTGTGCAGTCGACCATATCACAACACTGCAAAATACATCAGTGCTACGCTGGCAGAGTGCCTACAATACAACCCGAAACTCTGAAGGTAAAATCTTTGTAAGGCACTGCAACATTAACCTGCGAAAGTTTTGTTTTTCTAACAGAGTTGCCATTGTTTGGAATGAGTTACCAGTTTCATTAAAAAAAAAGCACCTAACATAAATTCTTTAAAAACCAGCTGGACGAATTACCAAAATTTAAAGAGTTTTTCTATTCATATGATGAATGATTTATAGGAATATTGCATGAATAGCAGACTCATAAAGTAACTTAAGAAAGAAAGGACATTTGCAAAGGCCTCACGGCCTATTTTGTCCTCACACTACTACAGTCTGCACCATGCCGGCCATTAATATAAGCAATACTCTTCAAAAACTCAACATGGTGCAGGCTATCGTGTCACAACTGATTGCACATTGCATAGCACTCACCACACACAACCTGGTACTGTGCACAATGTTGGCTTCAGTTTTACTTTGTTTATTTAATTTTGGACCTGCTGGGGGCATGAGAAAAATCCCAAAAGAACTTACATGATTGCGCTCAAAAATTAACTATTACTCATATTACTACACTGTACACATCTTCCTTAGACAGCACAAATGACTTGTATGGACACAGATCATAGTCAGGTCATTCTGTTTGCTGGTATGTGTCATGTACAGTACGTCTGAAAAACGTGTGAAATGAACCATGTGATTAGCAATTCTGATACGATAAGTAAAGCTACACAGCTGAAAGTCAACGATTGACAGAGGAAGAAAAAATAATAAAACAAACAAAGTACAGTACATATCATATGCCTATGATCAGTTATCACCCAACCACTGAAATCTGCTGTGACAGATGGAGGGTAATGCAAGAACTACATGGTCAACTCACTCTTTAGAAGTATTTCGATTTTCATTGAGCAAGTCCACATTTGGTATATTTTGAGCAGAGGGTTTAATGACATATATGTATATATATACTACATACCTACCCTACCCCCCCCACCCCCGCCCCCCCCCCCCCGGCTGCATTTCTATATTTTGGCACACCCCCTCTTCAGAAAGGACCCATGGGTGTTATACTCTGAGGCCAATGACCATTTTCAGAATGTTTATCATTTATAATCATGCAAAGCGGAGCAGTGATAAGTTTTCTCCTTGTTTCACACCGACGCTGCAAAAAATCTATCTGTACCACTGTTTCCTAACCCATAAGAGTCAGCTGGGGAGTACATATTTTGAATGACTGATGTATGCCAGTATTTGGAAACCTGTCACAAAAAAACCTGTTTATATGCTGAAATGTCTTCGAAAAATGAACACATTGGCAGTAAAGGGGTTTTCCCTGGATAATCAAAAACTAATACAAATTAAGCTGCATTTCCAAATCGTGACATGACAGGAGAGTGCAGTAAGGCAAAGGCGTTTGCTGCATTGCGAAGGATGTGACTGTCCAAAACCTTGGCATTGTGGCCAGCATTGTGGATGGACAGCAAAATAACAGGACGTTTGACCACAGGACAATCAGTTCACTTCCTTTGCCTTCCTGTCGGTTGGCCATCCCGGAGAGACGTACCCGCTGAACTCTTCTTCAATGTGGCTATTGCAACCTGCAAAAGATAATTTAGAATCAAAAAAAAGTTTTGAAATGCACATTATGCGTGCATATATATGTGTTTGCAAGTATTTTCACAAAGTACATACATGCATAATAATTATGACAGTATTCAGAGCAAGAACAAGAAAGACAATGAATGTCCTTATGGTTTACGTGTATGACCAATCCACATAATACGTCCAACCTGTGTGACCTTGTGTGAGGAGAAACAATTTGTGTCAAAATCTGACCATTTTTTACCCCTTTCTGGACCCCCCCCCCCCTCCCCCCGTGACCCTGACCTTTGAAATGGTCACAGCAGTTGGTATGTTTAGAAAGATTGTACCACAAAGTACCCTGGTGCCAAGTTGGACGTCTGAGGCTTAAATAGTCTCTGAGGAAATACCAATGTTAAAGTTGCCCACAGGTAACAGACAGTCGACGGATGACCCATTACAAACACTTAGTTTTGCTATCACACATGAGCCACATATGAGACACAACTGAGCTTTAAATGACCACAATGGGTGTATAAATATATCTAGAATCAGCATCACAGAAAATGTTTCACGTTTAACATATAGCTGTTTAGCAACAGTACACACTGGACCAAAAACGCACCCCACCACCCCCACACTTTGGTACCGGTCTCAGGCCACGTTACAAATTTCAAATACAAACGATCAAAAATCTCAGTAACTTCAGTAGCTGAACTGGCCCTTTGTCTGTCTTGTACTGTGTTTGTACTGTGTTTCTCTTAAATGGCGTAAATCCGTGTCTGTTTCATGAGTGTGTGTGTTGGGTTTCAGGCGCGGCGCTTTGAGTCGATTTCCCCAAAATTGAGAAAAAGCGCCTATATAATAACAGTATTATTATTATTTATTATTAAAAGGTGGTATTCAGTGTTTTCTTGTCATTCTGTGTGCACTAAGTGATTATTAAAGAAAATGACAGTATTTGCAGACTTGCACAAGCCTCTAGTTTCCAAATCAAATGCAATATGGTGCCACTTGTTGACAGCAAGTGATTTTAGCATTCGGTGTTGTAGAATGCTGGTACTGTACTACACCATCTTCAAAATGAAAGAAAGCATTACAGTATGATGTGTTTATTCACACCAGTTGTGTTTTGTTATGAACCTGATTCTATTCACAAATCAACCGGTATGATTTACCTCGAGTCCAGGAGAATAAGTGTCGCCTTCTCTCACTTTAGTTGATCCACTGAAACTGGCATTGCCTGCTTTCAGCTGTGATCTTCTCCTTTTGAGTAAACATGACCTGACTAGCTCCTGCCTCTTCTTGGTGTAGGCATCATACTTCTGTGTTCTGTGCTTGTTTTGAAAGTATACCCTCTGGGTGCGACTCTGAAGTGCGACGTCAACAGCAGCATTGACCTGAAATGAAATACGTGTTTATTAACGTGTTGTTTAGCAGCATGCCAATTTCACGTCTGATCTTATTTCAGGGTGGGTTGGTTCCAAACTCCCCAAAAAGGGACTTTGTTATAGCATTATAAACAATTTGGGGCCGGAGCGGGAGGGCCCCCCCCCCCCCCCCTGCCCAATATGCCCCTACATTTAGTTTACGCATTACTACCTTCAAACTAATGTGAAATAAACTGTAAACACCACAAACAACAATGGTGAAGCCTGGATCGCTCATGTGCATTTAAAACTGATCATTTACATAATCTGAACTGTGTGACCTTTCCAAAAGGTGACTGAAATTTAAGTGCCATGAGTCTCCGCATCAGTAAAGGGCTGGCTTTTGTACTTGTGAATAATATTTGAGAAAAAATATCTGTTGTCAAAATATGCCTATTTTTTTTTGCCTATTTCTTGATTTCTCATGACCCTTGGTCTTAACTCAAACTGGTATGCTAAGACAGGTCTTGCCACAAAGTATCCTTGGGCCACGTTGAAGACTGTGGTTTGAATAGTCTCCAAGAAAATGCCAACATTACCGTTTACCATGGACGACGAATGGCCCAGAACATAGCCTCACACTTGCTGCACACATGAGCCAATGACAGAAAGCATTACAGTATGATGTGTTCATTCACAATCACACCATAGTTGTGTTTTGTTCTGCACCTGATTCTAGTCACAGATCTACCGGTATGATCTACCTTGAGTCCAGGAGAATAAGTGTCGCCTTCCTTCACTTCACTTGAGCTGTGGCCTTGGTGTAGGTGTCATACTTATGCGCTTGTTTGCAAGTAAGTCCTCTGGGTGAGAGTACTGAGACTCCACAGTGAGAGGTCAACAGCAGTATTGGCCTGAAATGAAATACACGATTATTACTGTGTTGTTCGGCAGCATGATAATTTCACTTTGTGTGAACTAAATGCAGGAGCAGATTATTACTTTCAAAATAAATGTGACATAAACTGTGTACACCGCAAAGAACAAACAAGAATTGCAAAGTCTGTACGCCTCATGTCCATAACTAATTCACATATAAGTATAAACTGTGTGACCTTTCCAAAACTGAGGTAGCTGACATAAGTGTCACAAGTCTCAACATAAAGGCTTGCTTTTGTACTAGTGAAATTTGTATTTTCTCTACAAATTACAATTATGCATTTTTCTAACGTTTGTCAACCTTCTGTGACTCTTGACCTGTGTAAGGAGTCAACCAAATTATAGGATGAGGAAGATTTCATCATCAGCTACCCTTGTGCCAAATTTGATAGGGAAATTGCAAAAACTTTGATACAAACCGCAATCATACAATGAAAAAATAAATAAGCATATATCACACATTCCAAGGTCATCCAAAATGGTAGTCAACAAATATTAGGGTTTCAGTCAAAGTAGCGTAGGTTTAATTTAACATACATACATACCGATAAAGTACTAGGTAACCCTTTTACTCCTGATACACCCACTGCTTGACATAAATGTGACTATGATAGTTCAAGGCTGGTGCCAAAATCGATCAGCGTCTCATCCGCCAAGCTATTCTGGCACCATCCTTGAACAAAACAAAAAAAATGCTGGACCTATATCCTAATCTGTAATATAGCCTTTATAAGACAACAAGGGAATGGATGAGCAAATTAAGTTACTAAGTACTGGAAGCAGTTACTGAGTTAGAGGGTCATAATGCCAAATTCTCCCTTAGCAGGACATTTTCTACACACAGTACGTTTTCCTAGATAATAAGCACTGGCACTGGTTTAATATAACTACAATGTCGACTACATACCCTCCACCGTATTAGTAAAGGCTCTCTGAAAATGTATGGAAATGTTCTACTTCTAGGTGGTGACTGACATGGCCGGAATGCCCCCCCCCCCCCTCAACCCACAATAAAATGTAGTCTTCTTCATTGCAGTAGGCAGTGGCGACGGCACTAGTACTGTGGGGACTTAAATTTCCATGCATACACGGACAGTTAGCTATGGGGGGTTTTACGCCGTGCAGGTGATATCTCACGGCGGTGCATAAAAGGGTTGGACGCTGAACCAGTGAGATATGCCACTTATATTACGACATTTTGCTTCTGCTAGTACCTCGTGTTCTAGTCGCTTAGCAAACACCACCACCCTTTTTTCTAATTTAGTTTACCTTTTCGTTGCTGATGTCTGAAGAGATTTTGTTGTTTTCCTGGCTGCCACGTAGACTGCTTCCCGTTTGGTTGGCCCGTTCTTTTTTTTTTTAAACTTCAGATTCAGAAATTGCGTGTAAGTTGCTTGGCGCTATCCTTTACGCAGGTTATGCCTTACGCTCGATGACTTGTCGCAACTTATGCAAAAGTATCTTATTTCTAAGGAAACAAAACATTTTATGCATAGAAACAGTCAGCGTACACACCTATTTCAGACAGTATATCTCTTTTATCAATTATCGATAAATTGAGCTTGTTTGCAATACGACCTGACGTACGGCGTTTTTTTTTTTTTTCCGGTGAACTCTAGTCTCAGGTCACGGCAGACGCAAGATAGCGGTATCTAAATGCGCAGAAAAGATGCGCGAAAGAGGTGTGTCCTACAGCCTTAAGTGGATGGCTAAGTGAGCCTCCGAGCATATTGTAATTGAATGTCTCATTGAAGACATAAACAACCGTTTATAGAAAGTCGGTTGACCCAGATTAGAGTCTGTAATTCTGGTTATATTTACTTGAACTTGTGCATATAGCTTGAGAGAAAGACAGTGGGTGAGTTCGTTAGCCAGCCGGCTTTGTATCCTTTCAACTTCTTTAGAAAAAAGTAATTCTTTTCAGAAAAGAATTAAAACACTAAAAAAAACTTTGCTTCTAGAGAAAGTCAGACAGTGGCGGTGACTTAAAAGAGGCACCACGCAGACACTGACATAATACTCTAAATATGACGTCATTCTCTCTCTCTCTCTCTCTCTCTCTCTCTCTCTCTCTCTCTCTCTCTCTCTCTCTCTCTCTCTCTCTCTCTCTCTCTCTCTCTCTCTCGGCAAGTTTGAAAACTGGTCCTGTTACCAATAACTTCTACCGTTGGAAAATAAAGGTTCATTGTTCATTGTTCATTGTTCATTGTTCATTGTTCTCTCTCTCTCTCTCTCTCTCTCTCTCTCTCTCTCTCTCTCTCTCACACACACACACACACACACACACACACACACACACACACACACACACACACACACACACACACACACACGCACGCACGCACGCACACACACACACACACACACACACACACACACACACACACACACCTCCTCCAGGCGGAATAGATCCTCATGGACCTCACCGGTGCGCGCATTTTCATCCAATCAGAAAATAGAAAAAAATTGCCGCAGCGTGGTCTAGTTGCTGGGTCCCTCAAGCTTTCCCCGTAACTAAGCAAAGAAATGGCGAAGTGCAATACTGTTTGTGCGTATATTTTTCACTGAAATGGTCAGGCATTGCCATTGGGGTACCTGCAATCGGGACGAAAGGTACCTTGTAAACATCAAAGAAAAGCTTCTGGCTTTTTCCCCTCCCAAAACCAACGCGATGGGCTGAATAAAACTGAACTTGCTGTAGACCGCACACTGATCATCTCAACATCGGGATACTACCCCCCTAGAGGACAAGAGCAAACGCAGAGCTCTTTGTATGCGGTAAGTGTCATTTTTCTAGTTTGTTCTGAAAATAGTGACAGTTCACTTGTGGAAGTGGCGATCTGGTTACCACGGCCGGAGCGTACTGTAGGCCTACTGCTCAATAATGTGCAAGCACTCGCTATCAGGCAGTAACGCTACAGTGATCTGCACACTTGGATATGTGTGTATGTGTGTGTGTGTGTGTGTGTGTGTGTGTGTGTGTGCGTGTGTGTGTGTGTATGTGTGTGTATGGAATGGTGTGGTGTGGTGTGTGTGTGTGTGTGTGTGTGTGTGTGTGTGTGTGTGTGTGTGCGCGCGCGCGCGCGTACGTATGTGAAAGTACTTTTTTGGCTCACGTGCGAACCAAAAGTGAGTATGTTTTGGGCCAGCGGTCGTCCATCCGTCGTCCGTCGTAAACTTTAACTTTGGCATTTTCTCGGAGACTTTTCAAGCCACATTCTTCAAACTTGGCCCAAGAATACTTTGTGGCGAGGCCTTTCTAAACAAACCAATTTGAGTGACCTCTCACAAAGGTCAAGATCACAGGGATTCAGGAAATAGGTCAAAAATAGCTATATTTTGACATTGCTTTTCTTTCTCAAATACTCTTCACAACTTTAAACACAAACTTGGTACAAAGATACCTGAAGGTAAGACCTTTCCATGCATACAAATTTGGTTGATCCCTCGGTAAGGTCAAGGGACACAGGAGCCGGCTCAGGAAATAGGTTCAAAATAACCATATTTTGACAAAAGATGTATTTTCTCAAATACAAACTTTAAACCCAAACTTGCTACAGAGATACCTGATGGGAAGACCTATCTACGAATACTGTTTTGGATAACGCTTCGGAAAGGTCAAGGATCACAGGCTGGTAAATGTGTGTAAAATGCCAATTTCTGATAAAATTTTAGGTATCAGCAACATTTTTGAAAAAAAGTTTAATCAAATTTGGCACAAAGGTAGCTGATGATATGACCTTCCTGTGCATACCAATTTACTCAACTCATTGCAAAGGTCAAGGGTGGGGTAGGGGGTGCAGGTTGGATCCGGGGGGGTCAGGGGGGTCAATGGACCCAAAATTTGTAAAAATGCTATAACAAAGTCCCTTTTGCGGGTGTTTTGCCCTCCCCCCCCCCCCCCCTCGTTGTTTGTTTATTCGGCCCCTGGAAGCAAGGCCCCCTCTGCCCTCCCCGCTGTTTGATTTTCGGCCTCTAAAAGCAAGGTCTGCGGTACTCCGCCCTCCCCCCCCCCCCCAATTCCACCTCCCTCCCCGTCCCCCCTCAAGCCCCCCTTCCCCCTCCCCCATCCCCGGTTGTTTGAATTTTACGGCCCCTGGAAGCAAGGTCTGTCGACTAACCCCCCCGCCCCTCCCCTCTCCCCGTTGTTTGATTCTTCGGCCCCTAGAAGCAAGGTCTGACATCTCCCTCCCCCCCCCCCCCACACCCCATTGTTTGATTACAATGTCTGACGACACCCCCCGCCCTTCCGTTGTTTGATTTTGCGGCCCCTGTAAGCAAGGTCTGACGACGACCACCACCACCTCCACCCTCTCTCCCCACTTCCCTCCCCCCCTCCCTCTGTTGTTAGGTTTCCCAGCCCCTGGAAGCAAGGTCTGTCGACTACCCCCCCAACCCCCCCCCCCCCCCCACTACTGTTTGATTTTTCGGCCCCCGTCGAGGCAAAGTGTAGCATCGTGAAGGCCTTTTGTATCAAGTTCATGGTCCCAAACAAAAAGTTGGACCCCCCCCCCCCCCCCGAAGTAAAGTGATCCGGCCCTGTCATGTGTGCTTAGAACATTTCGGCCATATGAGTCATGTGTGTAATTCAGTCAACATCGAGTATTTCTGAACGTGTCTTAACCCATTTCACCCGGGACCCTGAAGCAGGAGATGGATTGACCATGATAATTCAAGGGTACTGTCAGATTAGCTTGGCGCCTTCAGGAGCCAAGCTAATCTGACACTACTCTTGAATTATCATGATCAATATATGCAGCTGGTACACAGAGGTTAGGCAACATCTCAGTCCAACATTTGAGAAATGGGACCTTGGGTCTTAAAGTATGTGTGTGTGTGTGTTGTAAAGGGGTGGGGGTGTGTGCGCGGGGGGTGGGGGGCCTCTCGCAATGGATGAGGGTTGTCAGTCAGTACGGTTGTTGTCTTGTCTGCCAGTAGTCAGTGGTAGACTGAGTCGAAATGTTTCTCCTCCCTGCCCAAATATGATGATATGTACATAAACTCACAACACTAAAGACAGTGCCGCAATTCCAAACTTGAAGCGACGTTTCGTTCTAGGGCTTAGCGATCGAGAAGATTACAATTATTCGTAAGTCTAAACAAGTGTTTATAACATTGCAAGACACTCGAGCTGTTCTCTTTGTTGTCACATTATGTACACAGCACAGATCAGCAAACAATTTATGATGTTTTCTATGCACCGTTAGATGATTTGGAACTCATAATAACTAAAGCAAAAATGTAAAAAAAAAAAGGAAATCATCTCTTCCACAACCGATCATTTTGATCCATGGTGATATGTACATAAACTCACAAACACTGAAGATAGTGCCGCAATTACAAACTTGAAGTGACGTTTCATTGTAGCGCTTAGTGATCGACAAGATTAAAATTATTCGTAAGTGTATTCTGTACATAATCGTCACAACAATGACATTTGACTGCGAAAGCATCAGAAACTTAGACTAATACCTTAGAAATACATTTATAAGTCAGAACGTTTTGTCAAAATCAACACAAAAAAAGAAGCTTACGTAGTTCTCTCAACAAAACAGCGAAAGATTCTTTTTTAATGCACAACTCATACAAGACGATTTACAACAAAAACTTACCTGAATTTTCTCCTTCGTCTGCAGACATTTTACTGCGCGACTGCTCTGGTACACAATGTTGGCGGGAATGAATAGCCCGCGAGCGTAAAAATGTAAGAGTAAGTCGCCTAGTTTCGAATTCCTCCGCTTCAAAAAAGAGTGCATGACATTCTGTTTACAACAGAACGCATGCGGCATCGCTTTTTGTTTACAACAGAACGCAATAATAATTAAAGCAGAAATGTATAATAAAAAAAAACAGCGAAAGATTTTTTTAATGCATAACTGATACAAGACGATTTACAACAAAAACTTACCTGAATTTTCTCTTTCGTCTGCAGACATTTTACTGCTCGACTGCTCTGGTACACAATGTTGGCGGGAATGAATAGCCCGCGAGTGTAAAAATGTAAGAGTAAGTCGCCTAGTTTCGAATTACTCCGCTTCAAAATAGAGTGCATAACATTCTGTTTACAACAGAACGCATGCGGCATCGCTTTTTGTCCTCTTAATGTCCTCTTAATGGCGCAGATTTTTGTTTTTACACATTCTGATAGCTAACTAGCCTGCATCAGGTAGAAATTAATAACTTTGGGGAGTCAATCGTTATTGTGAATATAGATGGACGATTTTTTCGTATCGCTGGTGTATTATTGCAACATCAAGCGACGAACGCATCCGGTCAGAAAAAAATCGATCGCGTTTTAAGAGACACAATTTCAAAACCGAACTTGTTTTGGAGACTACAGACTCTTGTTGTGTTGCTACAATCAAAAGCAATGCGTTAGGTACAAAATGTTCGTTGCTCTTGACCGATAAATCAGCTTACCGATAGCCGTGTCACAAAATGAGCGGTCGCACTCGGCGCCAAAAACGCAAAAGAAAAGAAAATTCATCAATTAATAACAGTTTTTGGGATAAGAAAAACATATCTGCAAAATGTTCATTTTTCGTCTGAAAGAAGCCGTCATTACTTTTAAACTTTGACAAGTCTAAAGTACTTTAAATCTCGTCTGAAAGTTTGCGTGTGCAGAAAACGTGTCCTCGACGGTAAATCTGAGGCAAGGCCATATGTGAGAAAGAATTCAGCGGTTAAGATACTCAGCTTGGCGGGTGAGACTATACTGACACTGAACCCTCAAGGACCTCCTCCTGTGACACATACTATAAACACTAATTGTCAATTTTTTTCTCAGGCGCAAGTTGTTTACTGTTCTGATACACTCCACTGGATGCGTCTGGCTGTCAGTTTAATCGGATTGATCGCCTAGTGTGACGATTTCAAACAAAACACATCAGCAATTGATTAAATAAAATTGACAAAAGGAGTCTGCATTGGTGTTTCCTTGTGAAAATACTACCTCCTGTGTGTCAGAAGGGCAAGTGAAATGTAAATTAGAGTGAAAGGACCATTAATAAGACATCTCCCAATCAACCCGTTTCCATGATTAGTAACGGCTCCCTTGTGTTCCTTCCTTTCTTCTTCAGCTCTTCCCCCCCCTCTCCCCCCTCCCCACCCCCCCCCCCGCCCCCTTCCAATCCCCACCCCTGCCTCCACCCCCCTCCTCCCACCAAGCTAAATATATCGCGGTCGCGATTTCAAATCCCACCAACCGCGATAACTCGAGTTAGACATGTATAAGGACATGCAATAATAATGGATCATACGATCGGAGTAATTTCTAAGTAACCAAACGGCTTACTGCAATATGCTTTCTGGACAAAAATCAACATTTTTCGTTATTATCTGAGCAGATAAAACAAACGAAAGCATGCATGATGCGCATAATAGGAATCCAAAGAAACGCTTTATTATTGGTGCAAATGACTTTACAATATCAACAACTAATCTATACATTGCACCTATTTTTCTACAAAACAATTATAAATCAAAATTGTCGTGGAATTCCTGCATGTCGTTTACTCAACCCTTTGGTTGTCTGTAGGGTTTGGCTCTCAGTAGCCGAAGTGTTATTATGTACCGAATTCCACAACAATGTCATTTGTAGGCATTCTAACTCACGTGTCCATGTGCCTTTTTGTGGAACAGCACTAAGCTCTGAACGAGTTCTCTTCGCTTGCGGTCCTGATAAACAAGAGAGAACAAGAGTCGATATACAGTAAAATTTAGAACACCATGCCATATCATACTCAGCCTCGTGTGCATGCAGTCATCGGTATGGTATGGTATGGTATGGTATGGTATGGTATGGTATGGTATGGTATGGTATGGTATGGTATGGTATGGTATGGTATGGTATGGTATGGTATGGTATGGTATGGTGTCTCTGAGGCGCACATATCCATCTATTTAAAGATGCTCAGGGCGCCGTAGGGATGGAAGCTGGAGCTTTGAAAGCCTGCTGCTACTACGAGGGGGTGCTGATAAGTTCCTGGCTTTGCCCCCTTCCAGATAAAAAAGAAAAACGAGTGTGCGGGCATATGACACCCTAATATCTTAGTATGTAACTGTGCAAATATCAGGTGTTTGCGATTCCAACAACTGTGTCTTTTTTTAGGTAGAATCTGTGATGGCAGAGGCACAAGCAAGTTTCACGACGTTGGACTTACGGGCTGTCATGAAGTTTTTGTTTCTCCAGAAAAAATCAGCAAAGGACATTCACACTGAGATGTCACAAACACTGGGGGAGAAGTGTCCTTCTTACAGCACTGTCAAAAACCTGGACATCTCGTTTCAAGACTGGGCATTTTACTGTTAAAGATGAGCCCCCCTGGGAACCCCCCCCCCCCCCCAACCTCAACTGAACGGGCAACCTGCGATGCTGTCCATGAGCTGATTATGGAGTACCGGCGAATATCCGCAAAAATGATAGCCCAGATACTGGACATCGCACGGGAGCGTGTTGGGTTTGATATCCTAGACATGCGCAAGCTTTCAGCGAAGTGGGTGCCGAAATGCTTGAACAGTGATCAGAGGAAGGAACGCGTTGACGCATCCAAAGCCGTTTTGGCCCATTTTTGCATCTTCACACGACTTTTTGGCTAGGTTAGTTACTGAGGATGAAACCTGGCTTCACATCTATGATCCTGCAACCATGGAACAGTCAAAGGAATGCCGACACAGTGGGTCCACGTGGGTGAAGAAGTTCCGCACCCAGAAATCGGCCCTAAAAAGTCATGGCGTCCGTTTAATGGGACAAGGACGGTATTCTGTTGGTGGACTACCTATCTCAGGGCTCTAGTATCACCGGACGGTATTATGCAAACCTCCTGGACCAGCTGAAAGAGGCGATTAAGACGAAACGACGTGCAAAGTTGACCAAAGGGGTCCTTTTTTTTGCAGGACAATGCACCTGCGCACACGTCCAACGTTGTGGCTGCCAAATTGAACACGTTGGGTTTCCAATTGGTCCACCATACCTCATACTCACATGACCTGGCCCCTTCGGACTATTATCTGTTCCCGAACTCGAAGAAACACCTTAAGGGGCAACGTTTTGAGGCCATTTCTGACGTCACACATGCTGCTGACAGCTGGTTTGAGGCTCAACCAACGGACTTTTATTTGAACGGTCTAGAAAAACTGCAACTACGCTGTACCAAGTGCATCAGTCTCAGGGGGGAATATGTTGAGTAAGTGGGTTATTTCATAACTCTGGCTCTCTTTTTCTGGTCAAAGCCAGGAACTTATCAGCACCCCCTCGTAAGCGCTACTTTATGTGCAAACCTCCACCCTGCTATTAACTTCGGTGCATGTGATATATTTCTGTTTCCATTCCACAGGCCCTACCGGGCCTTCTCTTTTCGAATAGTGGCAATGGGATTTTTAACGTGCGCACTTGATGATTATGCGTGCTGTACACACGAAGGCGAGACAGGCACTGTAAGCCGAGTCTGTATGTGAATTTGACTCGATGGGAATGAGAAAAGGTCCACATCCCATTCCTGCCCACCAAGAGATTCGAATCCGGGATCTTACTACTGCCAGCGCAGTGTCTTTATCCACTAAGCTACGTCCCCATATCAATACAGTGACTGTTGTGTCTCCGTGGTAGAGCGTTCGACTCTCGACCAAAAGGTCGTGGGTTCGAACAAGCTCGGGTCAAAAACTGTACAGGCCTCTTTTCGGTGATCCGTCTTTGAAATCAGTTTGGTCTTCTCTGCACTGATTTCCATCCCATATGCAATGGCTGTACTATCCAGCTTTTCCACCAGCTGAGCTAGCTCCTTCTCTGTTCCTGCAAGACCATCAATGTCGTCCGCAAAGCGCAAGTTCGTGATTGTTCTGCCTCCAATACTGACAGTTCCTTCATGATCTTTCAGAGCGTCCGTCATAATTCTTTTCAGGAAGAGGTTGAAAAGAGTAGGTGAGAGCAAGCAGCCTTGTCTGACTCCAACAGTAGTCCTAAACCAGGTTCCTATTTTGCCGTTGAAGCAGACTGCGCTAGTGGCCTTGTTGTAAAGGTTTGCTATGACTTTGATCAGGTTGGCATTGATGTTGTATAGCTTCATGGTGGACCAAAGGGCTGCATGCCACACCCTGTCAAACGCTTTCTTAAAATCCACAAAGACATGATAGAGGTCCTGCTGGTGCTGGAGGTACAGAGAAGACCAAACTGATGACCAATAACGCCAGTGGCATTGGCACTGAAATCATGGTTGGAGGCCAAAAACTAGAAACAGTTAAGAAATTCAAATACCTAGGAGCCATTGTGACAGATGAGGGATCAAAACCAGAAATACTGTCCAGGATTGCGCAGACAACAACAGCACTGACAAGACTGAAGACCATATGGAAGGACAGAAACATCACACTCTGCTCCAAGATCAGACTGATGCGCTCCTTAGTCATCTCAGTGTTCTTGTATGCCTGCGAGTCATGGACCCTCACGGCTGACCTTGAAAGGAGGATACAAGCCACTGAAATGAGATGTTTTCGAAGGCTGCTTGAGATCACATCACAAACGAGGAAGTGGGAAGCAGAATCAGGCAAGCCATCGGGCCCTATGAAGACTTATTAGCCATTGTGAGAAAACGCAAACTGAAGTGGTATGGGCATGTCACGCGCTCAGCAGTGCTTGCCAAAACAATCCTGCACGGCACTGTGCAAGGAGGACGAAGGAGAGGAAGACAGAGGAAAAGATGGGAGGACAATATCTCTGAGTGGACAGGACTGAAGCTGGGCGATACGCTGAGAATAGCAGAGAACAGAGAGGAATGGAGGGAGCTGGTTGCCAAGTCATCAGTGGTGCCCCAACGGTCGGCAAGACTACGGGATATAGATAGATAGAGTAGATAGTCTTTGAAATGACTTTGTTGTGGACAAAAGACGTTGAGCCCTAAACGTGTAACGTGTTTGCACGAACAAAGGGTTTAAAAAAGCGTTAACCATGTCATGACTAATGACTCTTATATTTCGTACAGCTCACTGTATTTTAACACACCGTACCCGTTTGCTGTCAATCTTTGAAGTTCAGTTCAGGTGTACAAGGGTTTGTTGTTGTTGTTTTCAAATATTGTCTGTGCTGTGAGACGGACAAGGTGTTTCAAAAATGAAAAAAAGAGAACTTTAAGTAAGTCAGAGAAATTCAAGGACCATGCTTCATTTCACTCTAAATGTTTCCTACGGATTCCAAGTCAGTGGGTGAGCAAAAGGATATAAGCTGACGTTGGCCTTAGTTGGTCTGCATACAGGCCAATTAAGATTGACGTCAGGGCGAGGACCTGTTGCTTGGTAACTGGGAAAGTCACAGTATAACGCGGGGCCCAGCGTGTTTTGGTAAAAAATGGTGCCCGGCCATTCGTCAGCAGTGCATTAGGTAACGATAGTACGCACCAGTTTTGCTTTCTGAAGGTGCCCGGGCATTCGTCAGCAGTGCATTAGGTAACGATAGTACGCACCAGTTTTGCTTTCTGAAGTGAGAAAAAGGCCATCCGGCCGACGTACGCACGCTAGCCGGATGATCTTTTGCTCAATGGGGCAGTCACGATACAAAGAAAGAGGACCAAACTTACGTAATGACTAATTACACAGGAGGCCGGAATCCACACTGCCATAGTGACGAGCATGACCACCAAAACAATGTTGGTCTGAATCAATGCCACTAAGGAGAGAAAAAAAAAAGGAAAAGAAAAAGACAAAAAAAAAAAAAGAAACTGCAAAAAAGGTGGACTTTAGCAAAATATTTCAACGATGACATGGTGAAACAATTATCAATGAACTAGCTGAGTGTACGTGGTATAATAATAATAAAAAGAAGAAGTAAATGATAGTTGGGCCGCTATTTGTAAACTACTTAAGTCACATAAATAAAATTAGGATCAAAACAATTTTCAGCCTTTTCCCTTTATACATGCACAATATGGAGCTGATATCTTCAGTCAGTCTGACGTCATTGAACAGTAATGTAAACGGCTGTGCTTGAAATCAGTGGACTCTCCAAGATAATATATTTATTTCTACATTTTTAAAAGAGCAAAACTTTGAGACAGTTCTGTCAAAATCCAAACGAATTTGAAAGTTGTTTGATATGGTACTTGTGTATTGACTGGCACTGTCTGCAAGTGGGTTGTGCAATTTGACTTTGAAGACAGGTACTGGTCTGTCAGATTTCTGCTGGGAAAGAGAAAACTTTGCTCTTTATTTACGTACAGATAGGAAATACACTTATATTTTATTTTGGGAAATATCTTAAACTTTCAATTTTTCTCTTAGAACAGTTCAAATGATAGTACGCAATGACCTTGACTTCCAAAAGCTATCTGCAATAAAGATACCCTATTTCTTGACAGAGGCAACGATGCAACAGAAAGTTGATCACTTAGATTATCTGCTGAAAACATTTACCCCAAAAGTGGCCTCTAACTGATATGTGATGTCATCACTGAAGACGATACGTGCTTATCCTATGACGGTATGCCCAGCTAACGTCAAATCAAGTGTGGTTGGCCTCTGATCAGAGGAGGCTACGCGCACTTTTGTCAGATTTTCAGAATTCAAGGCAACATTTTCTCTATTTTTTAAAACTTAGAGGTCCATGTCATTGTTTATATTTTACCAGTGCAGCGCGCAGTCAATGCAAAATAGCCTGAAAGAAATTCTTTTTCCAAAACAAGTCTGTTCATGAGCAGTGGTCAACTCTCAGTGGCAAGAACATCTTGTTTTTTTCTTGAAAATGCCAGTGACCACAAAGCCAAGGTCACTGTGTCCTACACAGAGGCGCAAAACAATCATTCTCTTCCTCAACCATCGTACAGTCCTTGCCGCGGCCAGTGCGACTTTTGGTTTTCCCCAAAACTGAAAAAGAGGCTGGCAAAAGGGCTTTCCTGCACCCAGGACCTAGCAAAAGCTGTAAATTCACAAGTCCGACCCTGACCGTCATCAGAATACCACATTGTCTTGAATCGCACCTGAAGTAGCTGAAATTTTGTATAATCTCGCCTGAAGTAGCTGAAATTTTTAATAAATGGAGGAGGATAATGTTATTACAAAATGGGAAAATATCAAGTAAATTGGGTCAGCGGTTTTGATGCTATGGCACAACTATCATTACATTTTGATCATACCTCGTATACAGAACGACAATTACGATGGAAGACCCACCGCCGTATTTTACAAATTGTGTTATTGAATATGTAGGCTTGTCCGTTCATTTTTTAAAAAATTGTCACCAAGCACATGCACCAATCGGAAATACACGTTAAAAGGAGTGCATAATTTTTTATGCAAAAAAAAAATCATAAATTTATGTTGATTGGCTTCCGAGATATGTGCATTTGAATTTGACCTAAATGGTCTCTTTTTGCATTTTTAAGAAAGTGCTGTGTTTAGACACGTATAAAATCATAACGTGAAAGTAGAATGGTGTGGGTTTTACTGTCACGGATCAAAATAACATGCAGATTGCCCTGAATTTTTTTCTAGTCCCGCAGATCGATACGTTTGCAATTACAGCACGTCTAAAATGCAATTTGGACATGTGTCAAAATGAGTGTTTACGTGGCTTATATACTCTTTACTAAAAACTTTATATCTTAGGTAATTTTCATCATAGGCATATGAATCTGACAAAACAATGTACACACAAACACGACGAACCCCCTTCTGTGTGATAATTTCACATTAAAGAACTATACTTCAGATATGAACACAACATGACAATATTATGCATTCTAGCGCTATATCTCATACATGGAATTCTGAATGCATTCCCATTATTTTTCAAATTTGCAAGCTGCAGGACGTCTGTTGGCTATGGAAACAAGCAAGTGGCTATTTGCCTCGTGTTCCTTGTTTAAGATACCTCTTCTTCCCCCCCCCCCTTACCCCCCCCCCCCACCCCCGTTCCTTAGAGGGGGTCTACTGGAAGCATTCTATGTGTCACTGTAGCTGGGTGTCTGTCTGGGTTTCGTGCAGGTTATTTCTCCCGAAGCAACCAACAGAATTGTTTTAATTTTCATGTCTGGTCATTATTAGACTAGAAGATACGTCTTGTACCAAAGCCGAGGTCCTAGCGTCAAGGTCAAGGTCACAGTAGAGATATAAAGGGTTTGTACACTAAATATCTCAACAACAAAAAAAGGACGGCTCATTTGATTTAAATTGTTAAAACAAAGGTACCCCGAAGATAGCTGTGCAAATGAAAATTATCTGACATACTGACTATAAAGGCGTGCGGAACGTGAATCTATGTAATGGGCCAGTGGTCGTCCGTCCGTCCTTCGTCTGTCGTAAACTTCAACGTTGGCATTTTCTCGGAGTCTATTCGATCCACACTCTTCTTGGGCCAAAGATATAATTATGTGGTAAGACCTTTCCACACATACCAATTTCAGATTCACAGGGGATTAAAAAATAGATTTTTAAAATACACATTTTAACCAAAAACATTGCCTTTCTGAACTACTGCTAACGGAGTAACGGAGGGGGTGGGGTGAGGTTGGGGACAGGGGCTCACGTCCTTCAGAAAAATTGTATTCGTTACGGGCCGGGGGGGGGGGGGGGGTCGGGGAGTCGAGACAGAGGCTCACGTCCAAAAGAGAGGTGCTGTCCGTTGGGGGACGCGGGAGGGGGGGGGGGGAGAGTAAAGAATTTGGATTCGATGTACGTCTTTTTTCGACCGCGTAATCATTTTGGGGGGTTTGCTTACGTCAGCAAAAGCAAGAAAGGGCAAACATTTTTCACCCATCGTTTCAGGTCAGTGTTCACTGAAGGGCACACCTTCTTTACACTTTATGGATGTTAGCTTCAGTCGTACATACATGAATCTGCTATGATTGCAAAAGAAGAAAAAGATGCAGCCTGTGTTTGACTGAGATGCTGGTCGGTTTAGGCGATAGGACAGAGTGGACTGGAAACGATAATTTGTCTGGGACGGTAGCATTCATTTCTTAGCAAAGATAGTCATGTCTTTGTTCAAGTCTATATTTTATCATTTGACGAAAAAGCGTCTGTGTCACAGAACGTACTGGATAGGCAGGCAGTTACGTGGTAGACGCAGTTGTAGTATGATGCAATCACACCAGACGCACTCACGTAGCTTTCTTGTAAAGAGACTTCACTCAGCTGCAACTCGTCACACGTGGCACAAGGTTGTAGACCACACTGGAGTAACAGTTCCAATAGTACTTTATTCTCATGATGCACTCACAGCACAATGCGTCCACAAATGCATCCACACGTTGGTACGCTGTCTCGTACAATGCATTCACAGTTTCTGATACACATATTTCCTAACACGCTCTTTATACTGTTAAAGATTTTCAGTACAATCTCGCAAACTACACAACTCAACCAATCAGAAAAGAAAACGTAACCAAAACTCATAAATATTCATTAAAAAGAACACTGTAAATCGATATACAATCGTCCACTAACATCTAGGCGCATTTCATAAATGTTGCGAACTGTAGCCAACGTGTACTATAAAGCTTTGAATTTATAATTATTTGAGGTCACTAGAATAATCGCGCCCTTTCCCGAACATTGGTCGGACTCGTACAATGTAGCAAACTTCTAATTACACACAAATATCGATCATAATTCTCCATGCAAAAGAAAACAAAAGGTACGGGATTCCTTTCCAAAATAACTCAACTGAACACCGGATCTTTCCTATGATTAATTCACACATGTCCTAAAAAGAATAACAATACCACAAACGTAACACAGGCAAACCTGCAGAGTAGCAAGTCTGATTAAATAAAGTCTGAATTGAATATCTGGTGTTGTTTGCCGCCGCTGTGTAATATATTCAGCTGTAAAAAACGTTTGTTGTTGGTTGGGATGGGGAAGGTTTTGTTTGATCCTCCTCGTTTCCTCTGCTGAATTCTGTCTGACAACATCTTCAAGTATTTGTCCAAATAAAATTAAAAGCAACCGAAACTATTTGTTGTTCCATGTGATTTTCATTTGTCTATAACTTCAAAAATAAATAATAATAATAATAAATCAAAATAAATAAATAAATCAGCGCATTAAAAATTGAAAATCGCTCAAAGCGTCGCCGCAAACTGAACCCAACAAGCACGCTCACGTGAATCACGCGCATTCGCTCACACACTGTACATAAACACAGAACATTCACGTGGTGCTAAGGGCAAGCTCAAGCGAGCTACTGACGTTTTGGCGCTTTTACCGCTGCGCCACGGACCGCGCCATAATACTTGTAATAATAATAATGATGATGATGATACATAAAATAATAATAATAATGTGTGTTCATATTGTTTTCTTTATTTACAAGTACGTTACAACGACTAGAAAAACATAAAACACAATAAAAACATTATTTTTTTCATAGTTTAGGAAGTAAAAATCAAACTGAAAAGTTCGTCTCCTACCTGGCAAAGAGTTGTCGTTCTTGTTGTAGACTAAACGGTTGTTGGTTATTTCAAAGAAACCGTCGAACATATTTGTCTCAGAAAAATTCAAGTGCAACTCAGAAGTATTGCAGTAAATATGGCATGCATTTCAGTAGGGCTAGACTTGTCAAAGCTGTAATTTAGGTCAAAAGAAATGATACCCCACGAGAAGGGCGTGAAGTTCAGGCTAGAATTTGACTACACACAGTACAAAATTAAACTGCAGGTCCAAATAATCAATTCTATCAATCACTTTTAGTTTATAATGCAGAAAATGTCTTTGCCTATCATTATCATAAACATTTGTGTACTTGCGCAAGTCACAGCAAAGTTTGCGTCATCGTTGACGAAAGAAGCATAAGAATAAGAGTACTTTATTATCTCGAAAAGAGAAATTCGGTTGTGGTACATTTATAACAAAATAGTACAAACAAGACATGAAAACATGATAACATAATTATGAACATTTTATCCCTGCACTTGCACAGCTACAAATTCCAAATGGACATAAGTAAACACTACAAAAGCTTTACACATAACTCTTACATATCTCACACATAAACATCTTTTATGAACTGAACTGAGCGGCACTTATACATTCACACCCACCTCTACACATGTGTACATAATACACGTGTTTCAACCTAGTCCTAACGCTCACTACTTATTATACAAACGTCTCAATACACTGTTCGGGACAATACTGAGGACACAAACACTAAGTAGCTGCCCCAAACCCTGTCATGTTGCATGTCAAATGAAAGCGTTTCAACTCAATAACTTGAAAATGAATATCAAAGTCTGATTCATGCAGAACAGAAGGAAATATTGTTGATGTGCGTGTAAAGATGTGTTTGACATCGCCCACTATATGATGCAATGGCCTGTTTATCGGCCGGCCGTACACACTTGAGCGACACAAGTCAGTCTGAATTTTTATGTCTAGTTCATGTTTATTTCGAAGACGTTTTACTTTGAATTGCCGGTACTTCTCATCGTCAGCGGACCAATCCGTGGAGATGAAAATTTAGTGTAGCGTTTTTCTGCACGTATCTCGATCTCGGTTTAAACCCTATCCCCCGTATTGGCTAAGGATAAGGACTGATAGCTCTAGGGTTTGTCCTACTGACTTGTGTTAGTAGGTCGTTGGCTCACTTTCAGAAGGATACTCACATAGTTGAGAGATAATAGAAAGTACATTTCTAAGACAATGACCCATTGTCTTAAGTTGACCTTAAATAATTAACTAATTAAGACCATTAACGTCCACATAGCCGTTTCTCTCAAATCAAACCAAATCCTATATAGTGCACTCTGTGAAAATAGACTAAAGAAAATTTCAACCCACCTGTCAAAGTTGATTTCTGAGGAACAAGATTTTCTCAAGTAGAACTTTATACTTACTAACAAGTTGCAACTAACTTTTAGGAACCTGCAGAGGTAACATTAAAGTTAGTTGTCATAAGAACTTATTAATTACTTACCATAAGAACTTATTAATTACTTACTGTAAGTTCTTATAAAGTTCTTACAAGAACTTGACTCCAGTCCCAAGATACTGAGACAGATTTGACAAGATACAAGGACAAAAAATAACTTTTTTTCTCAGTAGTACTCAGGTGGTGGAGCGGATGGGGCTAAATAATTAGGCACAAGTGGTGTAAATGACGTGTCATGTCTCTGCGAAGCATATGACAAAAATATTCATTGATTACCAAATCTGATTTTTATTTGTTTAAAAGATTGTGTAGTTTTTCTGTAGTTTCCTGAACACCGATCTTTTTTCCTTCCACTAAAAAACTAGCTTTTACTTCTTCAACATTCACGGGTGATTGACTACGCATTTATTTTGTATTTCAGACTTCTGTTTTTGTAATTGTTCAAATCATCCTGCACTCTCTTAAATTCAATATCGTCAATAAAATTATCGTCCAATGCCTTACTGATAATAAGTTTCATACTGCTCAGCTTTGCACCAGCCAGTGTACTCAATGCTTCATGTTTTTGTAATTTCGTATGAAATCTCTTGTTAAGACCTTCCAAACCAAAGCATGCCAGTACTGTGGCAATGCTAGCTCCTTCAAGTCCAATTCCAATTAAACTTCCAATTCCTGTGGCAATCAGTGCAATACCTCCTACAGCTAATCCAGCTGAAATCATACCAACAGCCATAGATGTGTTTTGAACAGAATTGAAAACTGTCTTATATCGTCTTTTACATCTGGAGTATTTTGCTTCTTCACTTTCCAAATATTTAATTGCTTCTGTAATATTTATTAATTGGAATGCGTCTGCCAGTAATGTTTTATCTGATGCAAATGGCACATGCGGATCAGGCGACACAGACTCAAGCGTAAGTAGTTGTGGATATAAGTTTACCATTTTTTTATTCACAAATATTTTTTATTTAATCAGTGATTACATTTTGCAACTCATCAAAAGTACACAATTTGCTGGCGTAATAAAATGAAACAAGATCTATGTGTTCTAGTTTTATGTAATTTAGATAAACAAAAGTTGTTTTGTTGACCAATATCTTGACAGCTGGAATACTGCTCGAAACCTCAAAAACATCTAAATTTTTTCTAATGGCAATAAAAACCTTTGTTGACTCTGTCAATGTTTCATCCCACATAAGCTTTATTCCCTGCACAAAATATGTCTCTTTGGCAGAAGGAACAGATCTCATGATAATTTCAAATACTATTGTCGCTTCTCTTGCCATGGTAAAGTTTGCTGGTACAAACACGACCTTTGCATCAGATCTGCCCTTCCTATGCATAAGAAGACACCTCCGTTTCTCACACACAAGCACTTGAAGTTTATCTCTGCTAATGTTGTCTGGGGCAAAGCTTGGAACAAGACTTACAATCAATGGCCCAGAGTTAACAACTTTCCTAAACACTAAGGCTCCTTCATCATCACTATATACATAAGGACTAATAAATTCAAACTTTATGTCCCAGTCAATTGTGGATGGCGGTGCAGGCACAGGCGGCACAGGTGAAACTACCCACTTATTACCCACATGTATTAAGTTGTAGGGCGCATTATTTACAGGCGCAGTAGGTACAGTGACATCGCGCAGCTGACCAAGTTTAGGAATTTGTCTTTCACCGTCTTTCATGTCAACGATTACTTTTCGCTTGTACATGCCAAAAGAATCAAGTTCAAACCCATATATTTCACCCACCTCCCCTTCCTTTTCAAAATCTTGTACGTCAGCCAAATCTTTCAACTCTGTCACTGGACACGCAACTGGAATAATTCTCGGCTTTGGACCACCACTCATTTTTATAAACAAAAATAAAATTACTTAACTTCCAACACAACACTAAAATCCAGTGTTATGCGCCCACTAATGACAGTGATGAGGAAGAGAAACAAGAGTTCTACAACCGACTCCAGATTGCCTTGGACAAATGTGCGGAGCAAGACATCACCATTGTCATGGGCGATTTTAATGCCAAAATAGGGGAGGACAACACCGGATACGAAGAGGTGATGGGGAGACAGGGACTAGGCTCTGAGATGAGTGAGAACGGGGAGAGGTTTGTAGACTTTTGTGCTCTAAACCGACTTGTCATTGGAGGCAGCATCTTCCCACACAGAAGAATACACAAAGCAACTTGGGTCTCACCTGACCATACAACAGAAAACCAAATAGACCATATCTGCATTAGCAAGAAATTTAGAAGATCCCTTCAAGATGTTCGAGTGAGGAGGGGAGCAGATGTCGCCTCCGTCCACCATCTGCTTACCTTAAGAATGAAGCTCAAGCTAAAGAAAAGCCGCACAGAGACAACAAGAAGACAGCGCTATAATGTAGGCCTCCTGAGAGAAACTGGAGTTAGAGAAGAGTTCAAACTGGTGCTGTCCAACCAGTTTCAAGCGCTACAGGAGCTAGTAAATGAAGAGGAGGCGGTCACCACAGAGCAGCAATGGAAGGCAGTTAGAGAGGTGCTGAACTCAACCTGCAAAGACACTGTAGGGTTCAGGAAACACCATCACAAGGACTGGCTGTCGGCACAGACCTTGAAGAAGATAGAAGTGAGGAAGCAGAAGAAAGCAGTTGTCAACAACAGTCGCATGAGAGCAGCCAAAGTAAGGGCACAGGAGGAATACTCGGAAGCCAACCGCGAGGTGAAGAGGAGTATCAGGGCAGACAAGAGGGCCTACACAGACAGCCTGGCAGCAGAGGCAGAAAAGGCAGCAGGCAGTGGCAACATCAAACAGCTCTACGACATTACCAGAAGATTGTCAGGCAAGTATGGCCATACAGAAAGACCAGTAAAAGACAAAGAAGGCAAGCCTATTGCAGACAGAGCAGACCAACTCGACAGATGGGCCGAGTATTTTGAAGAGTTACTGAACAGACCTAGCCCACCCGACCCCCCCGACATCCAGCCGGCAGAGACCGACCTACCCATCAGCAGTGACAGACCCAGCCGGGAAGAGATCAGAAGAGCAGTGGCATTTCTGAAGAACGGCAAAGCAGCAGGCCCAGCTGGCATCCCAGCGGAGTCTCTGAAAGCAGACATAGAGACAACAGTTGAGATGCTGTACCCACTGTTTGGAAAGATCTGGGAAGAGGAGGTGATGCCGGCTGACTGGAAGGAGGGGTACCTAATCAAGCTTCCCAAGAAAGGCGACCTCAGCAAGTGTTCCAACTACAGAGAAATCACCTTGCTGTCAGTACCAGGAAAGGTCTTCAACAGGATCATCCTGGAGAGAATGAAGAGCTCCGTTGACCCCCAGCTGAGAGACCAGCAAGCAGGATTCAGGAAGAACCCATCATGTACAGACCAGATCGCCACTCTCTGCATCATCGTGGAACAGTCTCTGGAGTGGAGCTCCCTGCTGTACGTCAACTTTGTGGATTATGAGAAAGCATTTGACAGTGTGGACCGAGAGACTCTGTGGAAACTCCTACGACACTACGGTGTACCCACAAAGCTCATCCGCCTGATCAAGAGCAGCTACGATGGCATGACATGTCGTGTGATCCTCGAAGGGCAGTTCACCAGGGAGCTCCAGGTCAGAACTGGTGTCAGGCAGGGGTGTCTGCTGTCTCCGTTCCTCTTCCTACTGGCCATAGACTGGGTCATGAAGAGGACCACAGAGCACAGACGAAGTGGAATACAGTGGACACTGTGGACACAGCTTGACGACCTCGATTTTGCAGACGACTTGGCATTACTGTCCCACACTCATCAACAAATGCAGGACAAGACCACGAGGCTTGCTGACATCTCGTCCCAAGTGGGCCTCACCATTCACAAACAGAAAACAAAGACAATGAGGCTGAACGCAACCAGGGAAGAACCAGTCTTGCTTGCTGGCACCCCGTTGGAGGAGGTGGAGTCCTTCACCTATCTCGGGAGGATCATAGACAAAAAAGGCGGCACTGATGCAGATGTCAGAGCACGAATCGGTAAAGCCAGAGCAGCCTTTCTCCAGTTGAAAAAAGTGTGGAGTTCCAGAGAGCTGTCACAACACACCAAAGTCCGGATTTCCAACTCCAATGTAAAAGCAGTTCTCCTATATGGAGCAGAGACTTGAAGATTGACAAAAACCACAGTCAACAGAGTACAGACCTTCATGAACAGTTGCCTTAGAAGAATTTTGAAAATCCACTGGCCAGAGAAGATCAGCAACGTCAGACTCTGGGAGAGAACAGAGCAGATAACAGCAGAGAATGAAATTGGGTGAAAAAGATGGGGATGGATCGGTCACAGTCTGAGAAAGCCAGCTTCCAGTATCACTAGGCAGGCATTGTCATGGAACCCCCAGGGAAAGAGGAAAAGAGGTAGGCCGAGAAACTCCTGGCGTCGAGACCTCCAAGCAGACATCAAGAGACTGGGAACCACCTGGAGTAGAATCGAAGGAGAAGCACAGGACAGGAGTTGCTGGAGGTCTCTCGTCGACAGCCTATACCCGGGTAGGGGTGACAGGCGTAAGTAAGTAAGTACAACACTAAAATCATGCATCACAACTGGTTTGTCATCTTGATTAGTTACAGATATACACAGTGATTCAAAGAAACTAGAACCTAATTTCTTAAACTGTAAATTGGGAAATCTAACAACTACACTTTCACAATAGGGAGCAGTTCCAGTTGGTAAGCTTCTCAACAAACTTGAAGGCTTTCCATTGTGAACATTTTCAGTTGTGTTTAGTTCTTTCAAATAAACATTTAGTACTGTGTGTACTGACAAATGAACAGGAGATCTTCCAATTATTTTTTTCTTTTTGGGGCTTCATTTTTAATCCTTTTTCTAATGTCCAATCTTCATCAGCACTAACAGCTAAAATACCAATATCCCATATGGTTAAAAAAAACAAGTAGTATTAAAAGTTTGTCTGATAATATAAGCTGACTATCTTTTGGAAATTCCAATGTAACAAGCAAGTTAGCTGGATTTAAAGTTGCTTTAATTTTATAATTATTTTGTAAAAATTCAGCTATAGTACAAAAGTCGTAATACCCAGGCTGTTAGTGATTAGCGCCCCAACTTGTACGACCTATAGTTCCATGTACAGAATATTCACCGTTATCTGTTACATTAAACCATTTTACAGTGTAAAACATTTCATGGATAGCTACAGCCTTGCTACAATCACGATTGCCAATCCCATTAGTTAACCACACTGGTTTGCTTGTGTCAAGATTTGTTAAGGTAATAAACATTATTATTATTATTATTATCTCATAAAAAAGAACATGATGGAATTTAAATCACCAACAAGCGTCACTATAAACACATTTCAATTTAATGTGGATGCCAAGTACAATGTCGCCCCAACTTATGAACAGAAAATAACTCAACTAAATCAGCTCGTCATAGCTGTGTCTGAACAAGATTTATTTCAAGTCAAAATACCCAACCCCTTGACCATTACTTAAACCCTCCAATAACAGATGATGCTACTGCAAGAAAGTGGTCATCTAGCCCACTACAAATGTTTCAAAACCAACTCAACTTTGCCATACTGTGTTCAACTACTGGCTGCGGTGTTTCATTTACAGACCACTTGAATCACTCAAACAAACTGATTAGGTCTTTGTATCGTTTCCACACATATTACCAGCTAAGAAGTATACTGTCAGAACTTCATACCCCGCTACCCACTGAATCCAGTTTTAACAGGTATAACAACCCCATGGATATGAAAGTGTTTGAATGGATCTGTAATGAATTTAACATCAGTACAAAGTATGACTTTACACAAAAACTTGATGATCACAACGGCATGGGTACATTGTATTATGCTATGAGTCACAGACAATATCCTCAAGATTATTACCCTGCTATTACATCATTCTCATCAAAATCTGAAGTTTGGTTAGGTTCCATAGAACAGAAACAGTCTAATGCCTGGACAACATTTATTTTAGACAGGAGTGACGGGTTTACTCAAGCGGGAGTCAAGCGCATAAATGAGTCTATCAGAACATATGTGTGGTGTTTACTAGGAGCACAATCATTACCAAATCAAACATTTTAAACAGGAGTGGAAAATTTGAAGCACAAAATCAGTTTCTTGCGGACCTAGAAGATTCAATTAATTCAGTGGTTGATCTCCCATCAAGCATACAGCGCTATCAAGATGTTCTAAGATATGCTAGATGAAAAGTTGACTTTGTAGTTGGCATCGGGTTATACATGTTACCATCTGACCTTCAACTCCAAATGGGAACAATAACAAATTATAATAATGAAATAATTGTTGCTGGTGTTGGTCAGAAATTACGACTCAACCAATCTGTGAACTTGGGGGCAACAACCACACATTTACAACCATTAAAACCATTAATAGCACCAGTAACATCATCACCCGTACAGACAGTATCAGCCCCGGCCCTGGCCCCGACACCGGCACTTATACAGCCAGACAGTCAACCCCATCTCCATCACCAAACACACATGAGTCAGAGAGAACTGCATTGGTAATAGGTCTTACTGGATTAGGGATACTACTTCTTTACCTGTTTCATTAAATAACCCACCATTAACCCTCCTACTGTCACCAGAAAGACCCACACATTCTCCGCCATAAACCTGACTACCTTTGCCACTGTACTGATCATCCAACTGACAAGTGAGCCTAAAATGCCAGGCAATGCGTCCATTGCTTTCACAGCCAATTTTTTAAGCAAGTCTGATATATGTGACAACTGTTTCTTTACCCATGACTGTAAATATTTTGGGTCTGTGGGGACTGGTGGGCCTGGTGGAGGCAGAGAACCACTACCACCACCAGAGACAGCCAACACAACAATACTGATAATAAATCCAAGAGCAGTAATTAAACTCACAATAGTAATACCCTGTTCTCTGAAAAGTGTTTTTAATCTTTCAGCCAATGTTGTGTCTTCGTGAAGTATTTTCTGAATAGTTTCCCTAATCGTGTTGACCTGTGTTTTCAGTTTTTCTCTTCCAATACTAATCGCTTCTAACCTTCCTGATCTTTCTATCTGCAAATCATTTAATCTGTGTTGTATTATTTCTTTCATTTCTGTGTCAAGATTTCCATTGTCTGAGGTAGCCAGTTTCTCTTTTTCACGTTCTATGTGTTTATCAAGCTCACCCAGTTTGGCTACATTATTTACCATCTCACCTCTGATTGACTGCAGTGATTTATTTAACCCCATTAAATCTTGCATGGGTAAAGGAGGGTCTTCTATTGTTTTCATTACTTTAACAATAAATGAGGTTTCTTGTTCTATATTGTTTGCTATTTCTGGCAGTCTTTTTACTTCGGTCATTTCAATTTCTTGTCCTGTTGGCAATCTTGTTTGCGTGTCGTGAAGGGCACTAACAAGTCGAGGCGCAAGTGGTGGCACAGGAGACCCCCAATACCAAGGTACCTTGCCAACCCAGAGTTACCACCGACTTCACCTTTAATTGTACTTAAAGCTCTAAACTTAGAAGGATTATTTTTATGGGTTGAATTTTATGTATAGAAAAGAGATTTTGTGTGTGGGTGAGTAAAGCTAGCTAGTTTTGCATTTTTCAGAAATCGACTCTGTCAGTATTGAAAGACAATGAAGAGTAATTCTCTAATTATTGGGGGAGTTGAAATGTCTTTAGTCTATTTTCACAGAGTGCACTATATAGGAATTGGTTTGTTTTGAGAGAAACGGCTATGTGGGTGTTAATGACCTTAATTAGTTAATTAATTAAGGTCAACTTAAGACAATGGGTCATTGTCTTAGAAATGTACTTTCTATTATCTCTTAGTTGTATCTTGGCGTTTGTGAGGTTCAACTTTCATGTTGGACAATTGTAATTTTTTGCGCCTTTTTTTTGTTTTTGTTTGTTTGTTGGTCCTCTCCTCCTTTTGTTTCTCCATTCTCCTTCTCCCCCTGTTTTTAGGGTGTGTTTAGATACCCCCTTGATCAAGGAGTGTAGAAGTTTGTTGTTTGTGTTTCTTGTTTAACACTGTGAGTAGGCATCACAGGTTTTCTGTGGATTTATTGAACTTAATCGGTTCACAGTTTTTTTTTTAGGGTGAACTCGTATGGTTCATTGCGTTTGCAGTCCCTGGTTTTGGGTGCCAACAGAGTATGGGGGTAGGTTGCAATTTGTCCAGTTTTTACCCCTATCGCGGAATTCTGTGACTTTTACGGACCTTTTTAAGTTCGTTGGTTCTGAGGTGAACTGGTATGGTTCATTGTGTTTTTAGTTGTGGTTTTGTGCTCTAGCCACGCAAAGCTGGTCAGTGCCAGTGCTGTGACGAGAAAGTTTGTGTGTGCGATCTTGCATGCCGTGGCAACGAAGTGAAGAGAAGATCTTGGCTGCTTAAAAAGATGACTGACCTTGATAGGTCACTGTCACGTGTTGAGTCGTAGTCGTAGTATGATATCACACCAGACACACGCACGAAAGGTTCTTTTAAATAAACTTTATTCAGCTGCAACCCGTCACACGTGGCTTAAGGATGTAGACTACACTGGAGTAACAGTTCCAACAATATTTTAATTCAGCGATGCGATCTCCACACAATGCATTCCCAAATGCACCAACACTGATACAATGTCTCTTCTGCAAATGTCCACACTGGCGACACAATGTTTTTCTCTTACAACGTACACCACCGTTATGCTGCGTCTCTCACAATGTACACCCTATACGGGCCACGTACCTACGATAAACTGTTTGTCCCTTCAACTGACAATGCATGACAATGTACACACGTGCTACCTAGCACCAACGTTTATAGTAAAACGACTTTCCAGAATAATCTAAGGAAGTCACACAGCGCAACCAATCAAAACGGAACACGTAACTAAAACTCATAAATATTAATTTAAAAAAAGACTTTCTAGAATAGTCTACAAAAAATCGACTGCTCATTTTAGCCCAAATCCCAGTGTGTAATGAAGTCACACAAAAGTATGGCAAACCATTCACAACCTTGCCTACACTTTCTAGAAGTTTTATGATCTTTCACAACACACACTGACCGGCTGCTAAATTCACGCGTACAAAAAAGACAAAAAATATCAGAACGGTCTTACAGTGTTGCAAAATGTTGCTTACACTTTAGACGTCACATGTAAGGACACCCGACAGAGCGCAATTTCGCTCGAACGTTATAATCTCTTCTCAGCGAATCTATGCATAACAACAATCGACCGCTCTTCTCCGTGCGACATTGCTAGAAGCATCCGGACTAAACTTAGTGTATAATAACAAAACTGATTCCGCTATCTGCGCGAATGATAAAGAATCTTACTGAAAAGGTACGTGATTCGCAACCATGATAGCTCAAATAAATATCGGATCGTTTCCTACGAGTAACACATGAATGCTCTCACAGAACACCACAACCACAATCGTAACATTACCCCCCTTTTTAGAATGAAAATTCACAAACATTTCTTTTCAAACCTAAAAAAAAAAACCGGTTGTGGCTGTGTTAACCTACACAGAACCCTAAACGAATACAATTTCACATCAAAATCAATCCAAAATAATCGTCTCACAGTTCCTTTAAACTGTTCTGAGCGAAGACATGTCCCTTTGAACAGTCATGGACACCTAAATGTTTCTTTAAACTGTTCTGGACACAGAAATGTTCTTTTAAACTGCTCTGCTCATGTAATCCGCTCCAAAGTTCTGCGAACCTTTGATTAAACTAAAAGTTAATGTCAAAGTTTATTTCAGGAACATCACCAAATCATGGGGTGTTACGATTGTGATTGTGGTGTTCTGTGAGAACGGTCATGCATAAATCGTAGGAAACGATCCGATATTTATTTGAGCTATCATGATTACGAATCACGAACCTTTTCAATGAATTTCACTTTCGTTTACGAATAGTGCGGTGTTGATTATCTGTTGCCGCACGGAGTTGAGTCACGAAGAGTCTAGAAGCAGCTCGAGTATTCATTTGTTTAATGCACGCGTGTAGCTTAGCGTTCAGTACTAGTGCACTAATCGTGTGTTTTCCAAATAAAGCGGGCAAGGTCGTGACCTGTCTGGCCTGCTTTTGTGTGACATCATAGCGCGCCTGGATTTTCCGACATAGGTAAATAGCAGCCAGATTTTTACCGATTATTCCAGTGTAATGTTTATTCATTGATATTTAGGAGTTTTAGTTACGTAGTTTGTTCTGATTGGTTGTGTTGTACGAACTTCCGCGATTTTTCTGGAAAGTATGTTACTATAAAAGAGTCATGCTGGGAAGCTCATAGGTACATTGTCTTGCATTTGTCAGTTGTAGAGACACACAGTTAGCGTAGGTACGTGGCCCGTGTAGGGTGTACATTGTGTGAGACGCTGTGTATGAGAAACAGTGTGTCGGAGTGTGGACATTGCAGAAGAGACTTTGTATCAGTGTTTGCATTTGGAATGGCATTGTGTGGAGATCGCATCGCTGAATTAAAATATTGTTGGAACTGTTTCTCCAGTTTTGTCTACATCCTTAAGCCACGGTTGACGGATTGCAGCTGAATGAGGTTTGTTTAAAAGAACCTTACGTGCGTGCGTCTGGTGTGTTTATCATACTACGACAACGATTCTACCACGTAACATATTGGCACCTCCGACGGGACCTCTTCAGTTGGTTCAGTGGAAAGGGTAGCAGGAGAAAACAGCCAGCAGTGAAAAGCAGAGATGGCGACATCGGAGATGGAGACATTCCTGAAAATTGGAAAGGAATGTGGACTCGAAGGAGCTCAACTCCTCGAGTTTATAAAGGAGATAGAGAAGGAGAGACTAGAGAGAGAAAAAGAAAAGAGACTTGAAGAAGAAAAGAGACTGGAGAGAGAAGAAAGGGCAACAGAACGAGAATCAGGAAACTTGAAATTCAACGAGAAGAAGCAGAGAAACAACGAGAAGCTGAACGAAAAGAAGCAGAGAAACAGCGGGAAGAGGCGGAGAGGCAGCGAAAACATGAAATTCATTTAAAGCAGATGGAGATAGTGGCACAGAGCCAGAGGGTTTCTGAAGCAACAGCCTTAGCCAGCAGAGAGCAAACAGTCCGTGCGCCAAAACTTCCACCTTTCGTTGAAAACTCAGACAAGATGGACGCTTACCTAGAGCGATTCGAGCGCTTCGCAAGTAGTAACAATTGGAGACAAGAGACTTGGGCTATCAAACTGAGTGCACTTCTAACCGGCAAAGCGCTTGAATTTTACACCCGCTTACCAAGAGAAGAAGCCGAAGATTATACACAGTTGAAAGCCGCCTTGCTGAGACAATAGGACTTCACTGAAGAGGGTTACAGGCGACGATTTCGGAACTGCAAGCCTGAAGAAGGAGAAACACCCGGCCTATTCATTGAGAGAATCAGAAGCTACCTGGAGAAATGGATAGAGCTGGCTGGCTTAAACAAAGAGTACCAGGACCTGTGTGACCTCATCATTAAAGAACAAGTCTTCAACGCATGTTCTAAGGACCTGGCCGCCCACCTCAGAGAGCAAAAAGACCAGTCCCTAAAGGCCCTGGCAGACTTCGCTCAAAGATACCTTGACGCCCACAACATGAAGTTCGGGTCCAGTAAGCCGCAGCGTGAGTTGGCACCAGCAGAAGAAATCGACGACGTCAGAGATACCCCGAAATACAAGCCAGTGGAGAACCTGACATGTTTTCTCTGTGGAAAGAAAGGTCACAAGGCGATACGGTGTCCTTCTAAAGATGTTCCTCGAGGCGACAACATCAGAAGATCCAACCAAGATCGCGGGATAGCAGGCAGAAGCAGTACCACGTCTCAACACAGAACCGCCGCTGTATTAGCCAATGATGTGACTTCATCCAGTGACTTTGAATCTAGAGAAAGGCAGGCGACACCGGAGCTGATTGAATCTTTCAGAAAGAATGGACGCATCCCAGTAGGAGATGGAGCTACATTTTTACCAGTCTCAAACATCGCGCTGCCTGAAAACGAAGTGCCGAATATGCGGGTGGTGTCAGGATTCGTCGGCGACACACCAGTGAGAGTGCTGAGAGACACTGGTTGTAAGTGTGTCATCGTGAGAGAGGACTTGGTAGCTTAAGTCCAGAAGCTACATGAATGGACCACCCTCATTTTGGCCGACGGTACTGGGAGAGTAACCCCTCTTACCAATGTCAGTGTCGACACTTCGTATCTAACAGAAGAGGTGAAGGCGTTGTGCGTGAAGACACCAGTCTATGATCTTATTATCGGAAATGTTAATAGTGTCAGAAATCCAGACGATCCAGATCCGCAGTGGAAACCTGAAACCTGTGCAGTTACGAGAGGTCAGAAAGAGAAGAGTCACCATACCATTCCTCTGAACGTGACTGACAACACACAAGTAGTAACGATGATGAGAGACACGTTAGAAGAAGAGAAGCGCAAGGCGCTGAAGCAATTGCAAAGTCAGGTGGATACGACCATGGCCAGCGAGCCAGAAGAGCGGGAGGCGGAACAGCGAACAGCCATCGACCACCTGCAGCAAAAACGGACGCAAGTGTTGGACAGTCCGCAGCACGATGCCGAGTGCCATCGCGAAGAGCAGATCGGGCCGCCGAAAATCCAGATGAACGATCGACACGAGCGAGACGGAGCTCCTCTGAGTCAGGAGATATCAGAACTGCAGGAGAAGGAGAAAAAGAAACTGAAGTTGAGAGTTAAAGCTACGGAGTCGGAACATCGGTTTACACCTGACCCGGGAACAACAGACACCGTCCAGCACGAGGTTAACTTGACATCGAACGAGCCGGTTCGCGACTAGCCAAGTCGTCGGTTTCACAACAAGAGAGAAGGACTGAGAGAGAATGTTGGGGAAACACCGGACCCGGAAGTCGACAGAGATTCCAGATTACCAGTGGTCATCGGGAATAGACCAGAAAGATCTAGTATGGTGTGTGGGGACTTTTGTACTTTTTGTGGACCGACGGTGTTTGACCCAGGACCGGTGACCCTTGAACTCTGTGAACTGTGACTGTAACTTGTGATTTAGTATTGTTCCAGGTGAACTTTGATTTTGATTGTCGTTATTTCAAGGGTTCGCAGAATTTCGGAGTAGATTACCTGAGCAGAACAGTTTAGATGAAAATTTTGTGTCCAGAACAGTTTCAAACAAATGTTTAGTTGAACATGAGAATTTAAAGGGTCAATGTAAGGGATCAGGACAGTTTAAAGAACATATCTTCATTCGGGACAGTTTAAAGGGACTGTGATTTAATTATTTTTGTGCAGTTGATTTGATTTTATTTTCAATGTGAAATTTGTATTATTTACAGTTTTGTGTAGGTTTACACAACCACAACCGTATTTTTGAGAAGAAATTTTTGTGAAATTTCGTTCTAAAATGGGGGGGGGGGGGGAGGGGGTAATGTTACGATTGTGGTTGTGGTGTTTTGTGAGAACGGTCATGCATAAATCGTAGGAAACGATCCGATATTTATTTGAGCTATCATGATTACGAATCACGTACCTTTTCAGTGAAATTCACTTTCGTTTACGAATAGTGCGGTGTTGATAATCTGTTGCCGCACGGAGTTGAGTCACGAAGAGTCTAGAAGCAGCTCGAGTATTCATTTGTTTAATGCGCGCGTGTAGCTTAGCGTTCAGTACTAGTGCACTAATCGCGTGTTTTGCAAATAAAGCGGGCAAGGTCGTGACCTGTCTGGCCTACTTTTGTGTGACATCATAGCGCGCCGGGATTTTCCGACATAGGGGCTGGTAAATAGCAGCCAGATTTTTACCGATTATTCCAGTGTAATGTTTATTCATTGATATTTAGGAGTTTTAGTTACGTAGTTTGTTCTGATTGGTTGTGTTGTACGAACTTCCGCGATTTTTCTGGAAAGTATGTTACTATAAAAGAGTCGTGCTGGGAAGCTCATAGGCACATTGTCTTGCATTTGTCAGTTGTAGAGACACACAGTTAGCGTAGGTACGTGGCCCGTGTAGGGTGTACATTGTGTGAGACGCTGTGTATGAGAAACAGTGTGTCGGAGTGTGGACATTGCAGAAGAGACTTTGTATCAGTGTTTGCATTTGGAATTGCATTGTGTGGAGATCGCATCGCTGAATTAAAATATTGTTGGAACTGTTTCTCCAGTTTTGTCTACATCCTTAAGCCACGGTTGACGGATTGCAGCTGAATGAGGTTTATTTAAAAGAATCTTACGTGCGTGCGTCTGGTGTGTTTATCATACTACGACAACGATTCTACCACGTAACATGGGGCACAGTTCACACAGTTCAAGGGTTACTGGTCCTGGGTCAAACACGGTCGGTTTATGTAAGGTATGATAGTCCCTACACACCAAATTAGATCTCTCTGGTCTCACCATGACGAGCACTGGCGATCTGGAATCTCTGACGACTCCCAAGTCCAGCGTCTCTCTAACATTCTTCCTCAGTCCTTCTCTTGTGTTGCGAAGCAGATGACATGGCTCATCGCGAACCGGCTTGTTGGATGTCAGATTAACCTCGTGCTGGACGGTAACTGTTGTTCTTGGGTCAGGTGTAAACCGATGCTTGAATTCTTGAGTCAGGACGCGCAGTTCTTCTCGTTGAGTCTGGGTCAGATTCTGACCGAACTGGATGTCTTCTACATCCTCCTTGTGGTGGAGTTCACTAAGGTCAAACAGGTTTTCGTCGTCTAGTCTTTCATCATCAACAAGACGCACCGATGCTGCTAGTTTTGGTCTGTCTTGACGACCTCTCTCGATATACTTCTTCAGCAGATTAGCATGGTAATCTTCACCTTGTTGTTGACCTTGACTCTGTAGTCGTTGATGCCAACCATTGTGTCGACAACGTAGGGTCCCTTCCACTGCATCAGGAGTTTGTTGTTGTTGGTAGGAAGAAGAACCAATACCTGGTCACCTGGTGTTACGTGGTAGAGTCATAGTATGATAAACACACCGGACGCACGCACGTAAGGTTCTTTTTAAATAAACTTCATTCAGCTGCAACCCGTCACACGTGGTTTAAGGATGTAGACAATACTGGAGTAACAGTTCTAACAATATTTTAATTCAGCGATGCGATCTCCACACAATGCATTTCCAATGCACTAACACTGATACAAAGTCTCTTCTGCAAATGTCCACACTAGCGACACAAAGTTTCTCACTAAACGTACACCACCGTTATGCTGCGTCTCTCACAATGTACACTCTATACGGGCCACGTACCTACGATAAACTGTGTGTCTCTACAACTGACAATGCAAGACAATGTACATGCGTGCTTCCCAGCACCAATCTTTTATAGTACCACCAATTTCCAGGAAAATCCAAAAAAATCATACAACGCAACCAATCAGAACGAAACACGTAACTGAAACTCATAAATATTAATAAAGAAAGAATTTTCTAGAATACTACAATAGTCTATGAAAATTTGGCTGCTCATTTCAGCCCCAAATCGCAATGTAAAATGACGTCTCATAAAAGTATGGTAGGCAGTTCACAACCTAGTCGGAATCTTCCAAAACTTTCACGATCTTTCATAACACACAAAAAAATGGCTGACAACTTCACGCGCACAGTAAACAAATATAACTATTTGAGCGTCTATAAACAATGTAACGAAATGTTGCCTACACATCTGACGACACACGTACGCGGTCAGGAGACAGCGCGACCTGCTCAAAGGTTCTAATCTATACTCCGCAAATCTACGCAAAACAAAGATCGACCGCTATTCACCGCGCGACTTCGCTAGAAGCTTCCGGTTAAACTTAGCATAATAACATAGCGAATTCCGCTCTGCGCGAACGAAAGAAAATCTTACTAAAAAGGTACGTGATACGTAACCATGAAAGCTCAAATAAATATCGGAACGTTTCCTACGATTAACACATGCATGCTCTCACAGGACAACACAACCACAATCGTAATACCTGGCTGGAATCGTCGAGGTTTCGCCTTACGATCATAGTAATGCTTCCCCTTGTTCTGCGCCTTCCCCAGTTCTTCTCGAGCCATCCTGAGGGTATCTTCCAGCTTCTCTCTCAGGTCGAAGAGTACTGGTAGCTGATCTTCACGTAAGGCGCGACGATATCCTTGGTCCACAGCTCCTTCAGGATGTGCATGGGTCCCCTTACAGTCCTGCCGTACAGTAGTTCAAAAGGAGAAAACCCTGTGGAATCCTGAGGAACTGTACGGTATGCGAAGAGCAAGGCATTAATATATATCTATGCCACAACCTTGGCTGTTCAGCACACAGTTTCTTCAGCATAGCCTTCAAAGTCAACCAACCCGTTACACATGGCAATAATAAGGTGTCGGATGCTCAATAGCTGGTTGACTTCCTCCATGCAGTCGGAGACAAACTGAGTTCCCAGGTCACTCAGGATCTCCGCAGGAATCCCCAAACGGCTAAACATGTCGACGAGCGCCTCTGCCACTGTTGGAGTGTCGATCTTCTTCAATGGTATGGCCTCAGGATAACGTGTAGCGTAGTCCACCAGGGTCAAAATGTAGCGACGACCATCTTCACTTGGAGGAGATATTGGATCCACCAGGTCTACAGCCACCCGCTTGAAAGGCATATCGATCAGTGGCATTTTCTCTAGAGGAACCTTGGGCACATTTCCCTTGAAGATTGTCTTCTGGCATATATCGCATGACCTGCAGAATCGGGTGACGTCGACTCCCATATCAGGCCAGTAAAAGACAGCTCGGATTCTATCGAGGGACTTGTTGGTTCCCAAATGTCCTCCCAATATGGAATCATGGGCTAATTTCATCATCTGTATCCTCAAAGGTTCAGGACCTACTACTTGACGTACAGGTTTATCTCCATTGCTGTTGAATATCCGGTACAGGATATTTTTCCTGGTCTCGAAGGTTATCTTTTTTCCCTTTCGCGTTACGGGCTCGGTCTGACCTCGGAACTTGTCAAGCGTGGGGTCGGCTTTCTGTAGTTCCAACAGCCTTTCCCTATTCACCACAGCTGCTTCCGTGTTGTCCGCCACTTTTAGAGGGATGGTCTGGTGACTCTTTTTTGCTTGACTTCTTGTGGTAACAGCACATGTTTCAGGTCTCCACTCTGGATCTGGATCGTTTGCGTTTCTGGCACCATCAATGTTTCCGATGATAAGATCGTAGACTGGTGTTTTCACGCACAACGCCTTCACCTCTCCCGTCAGGTACTGGGTGTTCACACTGACCTTGGCAAGGGGGATGATCCTCACAGTTCCGTCGGCCAAGATGAGGCTTGTCCACTCCTGTAGCTTCTGGTCTTCAGCTACTAGGTCCTCTCTCACGATGATGCAACTACAACCGGTGTCTCTCAGCACTCTCACTGGTGTGTTTCCGATGAATCCTGACACCACCGGCATGTTCAGCACTTCATTATCAGGCAGCGCAATGTTTGAGACTGGTAAAAATGTAGCCCCATCTCCTACGGAGATACGTCCACTCTTTCTGAAAGATTTAATCAGCTCCGGTGTCACTCGCGTTTCTCCGGATTCAAAGTCACTGGATGACGTCACATCATTGGCTAATACAGCGGCGGCTCTGTGTTGAGACGTGGTACTGCTTCTGCCTGCTATCCCGCGATCTTGGTTGGATCTTCTGATGTTGTCTCCTCGGGGAACAGCTTTAGAAGGACACCGTATCGCCTTGTGACCTTTCTTTCCACAGAGAAAACATGTCAGGTTCTCCACCGGCTTGTATTTCGGGGTGTCTCTGACATTGTGGATTTCCTCTGCTGGTGCAGACACACGCTGCGGCTTACTGGACCCGAACTTCATGTTGTGGGCGTCAAGGTATCTTTGAGCGAAGTCGGCCAGGGCCTTTAGGGACTGGTCTTTTTGCTCCCTGAGGTGGGCGGCCAGGTCCTTAGAACATGCGTTGAGGACTTGTTCTTTGATGATGAGGTCACACAGGTCCTGGTAATCTTTGTTTAAACCAGCCAGCTCTATCCATTTCTCCAGGTAGCTCCTGATTCTTTCAATGAATAGGACGGGTGTTTCTCCTTCTTTAGGCTTGCAGTTCCGAAATCGTCGCTTGTAACCCTCTTCAGTGAAGTCGTACTGTCTCAGCAGGGCAGCTCTCAACTGCATATAATCTTCGGCTTCTTCTCTTGGCAAACAGGTGTAAAATTCAAGCGCTTTGCCTGTTAGAAGTGCGCTCAATTTGATAGCCCAAGTCTCTTGTCTCCAGTTATTGCTGCTTGCGAAGCGCTCGAATCGCTCCTGATAAGCGTCCATCTTATCTGAATTTTCAACGAAAGGTGGAAGTTTTGGCGCACGAGATGTTTGCTCTCTACTGGCTAAGATTGTTGCTTCAGTAGCTCTCTGGCTCTGTGCTTCTATCTCCATCTCTTCTCGCTCTCTTCTCGTTGTTTCTCTGTCTCTCTTCGCTGTATCTCTGCTTTTCTGCTTGAATTTCGAGTTTCCTGATTTCACGTTCTTTATCTCTTTCTTTCTCTCTCCAATCTCTTTTCTTCTTCGAGTCTCTTTTCTTTTTCTCTTTCCAGTCTCTCCTTTTTTCTCTCCAATCTCTCCTTTTCTTCTCTCTCTCTCGTTTCTTTTCTTCTCTCTCCAGTCTCTCCTTTTCTCTCTCCTTTACAAACTCGAGGAGTTGAGCTCCTTCGAGTCCACATTCCTTTCCAAATTTCAGGAATGTGTCCATTTCCGATGTCGCCATCTCTGTGTTTCACTGCTGGCTGTTTTCTCCGGCTACCCTTTCCACTGAACCAACTGAAGAAGTCCCGTCGGAGGTGCCAAAATGTTACGTGTTGAGTCGTAGTCTTAGTATGATATCACACCGGACGCACGCACGTAAGGTTCTTTTAAATAAACTTCATTCAGCTGCAACCCGTCACACGTGGCTTAAGGATGTAGACTACACTGGAGTAACAGTTCCAACAATATTTTAATTCAGCGATGCGATCTCCACACAATGCATTCCCAAATGCACCAACACTGATACAATGTCTCTTCTGCAAATGTCAACACTGGCGACACAATGTGTTTCTCTTACAATGTACACCACCGTTACGCTGCGTCTTTCACAATGTACACCCTATACTACGATAAACTGTGTGTCCCTACAACTGACAATGCATGACAATGTACACACGTGCTTCCTAGCACCAACTTTTATAGTAAAACGACTTTCCAGAATAATCTAAGGAATTCACAAAGCGCAACCAATCAAAACGGAACACGTAACTGAAACTCTATTTCATCCCAAAGTCGACCGCATTGTTTGGAGCTAACATGCGTTTTTCTTTTAGGAACATTTAGAGTTGTTCATATTTTTAAGTTTATCCTTCTGATCCATTTCCCTTCTCTCTAAGCCAACCACTGATCAACACACACGCCGGTGCACACAAATAAAGACGGACACACTGCGCTTCTCGCCATTAGTACGCTCTGTAGGCTCGTGTAGCGACAGGAATTCTGAAGAAGAAGAATAGTACGAACAGCAAAATGAAGTCACTATAAGCTTCACGTCACGTCACGGCGTCTCGCGACTGTATGTCCGCAGTGGCGAATTTGATGTGCGACGTCACTCATCCAAAAGGCACGCAGCCTTTTCCAGGGCTGACTGTTTGATGGGAGTATATATTGGACACAAAACTTGCAAAAATGAATTAATTATTATTCAAAACGTTAAAGAGGTACAGCGCTGGATTATGAACTCATCTAATGTCTATTTCAAAGCTAGCTATACCCAAAATTGCAAGTGAATATTACGGACTCAAATGTGGGTCGACCGATTTTCTATAGCGGTCTTCGTAAAACAAATTGTCAGAGAGAGATAGAAAGAGAGAGAGCGCTAACTTTGTGTCAATTCATATTGACGTATCTGGTGCTTTGCATCAGTTCTGCAACAATGTATAACAGTGATGTGTCTAGTGCTTTCACTGTCTGAAGTCAAGAATTCTTCGTATTGACATTTTTTTCTGCGATGAATCATTTTTATTACGAAACCGTTGAGTAGGTACAAAGCTGGTTACCGAACTCATCCAATAGCTTTCTCGAAGCTAGCTATATTAACAATTTCAAATCAATGTAATACAAATTACGGACTCAAATGCAGGTCAACCGACTTTCCATAAGCGGTCTTCTTAAATCAAACTGTTAGAGAGTGAGAGAGAGAGAGAGAGAGAGAGAGAGAGAGAGAGAGAGAGAGAGAGAGAGAGAGAGAGAGAGAGAGAGAGAGAGAGAGAGAGAAATGAAATGAAATGAAACTTTATTTCTCAAGGATAAATGATTAGGTGGTGTTTAGACGAGGGAGGAGTGATAAACATATTTTAAACGGAGGGAAAGAGGACTGAATGCGTGGGTGGGGGGCGGTGTCCGGTAGCGGAAGTACTGAGTAGGTGGGGGAATGATTTCCCGACTGTGGAATGCTATGATGAGAGATGGAGATAGAGAGAGAGAGAGAGAGAGAGAGAGAGAGAGAGAGAGAGAGAGAGAGAGAGGGAGGGTGGGAAAGCCTGTAGGGGGTGAGTGCGTAGGCGTGTATGAGAGGCGAGAAAAATGTGTGTGGGAGGTGAATGCGTGGGCGGTTACAGGAGTGATAAGGGAACGGTCCCGACCGTAACGCCAGTCAGCAGCAGCAGTCAGGCGACAGCTAGAAATTGAAATGGCTCTCAAATCAGCGAGGAAGAAGGCTTTACTAGAAAATAGTGAGATGGACCATATTTTCCGTGACTGGGGCCTCGACGAAGAGGTGCAGAGTGCCATGATCAGGGAAAAATTCATCTCTAGGCAAGCACTACTGCTAATGTCTGACGAAGACATTGACGCTCTGGCGCTGAAACGGGGGGACAGAGCAGTGCTCCGTGCAGCGGTGGCCAAATTCCAGGTGGACAACGGCGGTGGCCCACTGTGCGGCGGACTGGGAGGAGTAGCGGACAACAGCGGCAGTAGGGCGCCACAGACCTTGCAGGACGCCCTATACAGTACACACCACAGCGGGGCCGGACTGGATGAACTGTTGCGCGACGGCCTGTGCGTCAGTGGCAACAGTAGCGGGGGTATTGCGGCAGCAAAAGGTGGGCCCCACTTACGTATAGTAGACTTTCTGTCTTCAGCAGCAGTGGCAGAGGAAGAAGTGGCACTTGGGGGTGGTGTCACTATAAAGGTGAACAGCAAACCGAAGTTGGACAAGGTTTCCCCCGCACACTGGATAGTGGCAAATAGCCGTATTATGGCGGCCCTTATGGACAAACCCACACCGGGTTTCACGCCGTACGCCTACCTCAAGTACTCGGCGATGGTGGGGGAGCTGGCGGCCAGATACACCTGGCAAAGTGTCCTGCTGTTCGACGATGAGTATCGTCAGCGGCAAGCGGCCGAAGCATTCCAGTGGGGCACGGACGCCCCACACCTGTCCACGGTGGTGCTGCGCGACCGTACTGCGCAATCTGCGATGCCCGCTGGCTCACCTGCTCGCAGAACAGGAGGAGGGACGGCCGGACCGCGCCCACAACGCCCCATCGGCCCCTCTGGGAGGGAAGTGTGCCTGCAGTACAACAGAGGGTACTGCACCTACGGCGCACGCTGCCAGCTGGACCATGTGTGTGCCACCTGCGGGAGAGATCATCCGGCGCGGGAACATCGTGACACACCTGCAGCAGCGGCAGGGGGCAAACACGGGGCAGCCTAGGACACAGCGCAGCAGGTTGCACAAGGCGAGGTAGGCCCCACCCAGTCTAGCACTTTTTATCATAGCCCTTATCCTGCACTAAGTCCATACAACTGTCAATTGTTAGGTTCTGGAGCGTCCATTAGTTCAAAGCTTTTAGTGTGGCAAGACGAATTAGCTTCTGATAAAGACAAAGAGTTTCTCCTTGAAGGGATCGAACATGGGTTTTATATCACTGACAAACATCAGACTGTTAGATCTGTAGAGCAGAAAAATCACACCTCTGCCTTAAAAAACAGAGTAGCGGTAGAAAAGGAGCATCTCAAAAACCAACCGTAATTAGCGCTTTGGCTGCGATCCCAAAAGACGACAATAGCATACGCCTGATACATGACGGCAGCAATCCTGTAGGACATGCAATGAACGATTACTCAGTACCTGAGACAGTAAAATTCCAGACTCTAGCGGACGCGTGCGCACTAGCCAAGTCCGGCTACTGGTGCGCGAAAGTTGACCTTAAGGCGGCATACCGATCTGTGTGTATCCATCCAGATAATTACCAAGTCACAGGCCTAAAATGGATTTTTACGGGCGAGCAGAAGCCCACATACCTGTTCGATAGTAGGCTCCCTTTTGGTAGTAATGTGGGCCCTTCGCACATTCACAGACTCTCGCAGGCAGTTCGCAGATGTATGTTACGGCGCGGCATGACAGGGATAGTAGCGTATATTGACGATTTCTTCATAGCAGCTAAGTCCAAAGAGGAATGCACTCAAATGATGATGACGCTCATTGCCCTGTTACGTAGATTAGGGTTCAATATTAGCTGGCCTAAGGTGGTGGGGCCTACACAAACCATTACTTTTCTCGGGATCCAAATCTGCACCAGCACAAGCACCTTGTCATTGGGCGACGACAAGTTACAGCAACTTCACAAACGCTTGCAGCAGTTTCAAGGCAAAACACGCGCGACAAAGCAAAGCTTGCAGTCACTAGCAGGGTCCCTAAACTGGGCGTGTCAAGCCGTCAAGGGAGGAAAATTTTTTCTCAGGCGGATTCTTGATACGATTAAACCCCTTCAGCAGCAAAGGCATAAAGCGAGACTCGCACGAGAGTTTCACGCAGACTTACAGTGGTGGCTATCTTACATGCATGTTTTTAATGGCACTGTGTATTATGACTCACAAAGCAAGGAACATGTCCATGTTGATGCATGCAACCTGGCGGCAGGCGCGTTCTGGAAAGGAGATTGGAATTATACACTGTTCTCTTCAGACATGCCGGCAGCCAAGGACTTGCATATTAATTATAAAGAGGTGTGCGCGGTGATGCAGGCAGTCAACCGGTGGGCCCCCTCATGGCGAGGGAAACAGGTGGTCATTCATACGGACAGCACGGTGACAAAGGCTATCATTAACAAAGGGCGCTCAAAAGACCGCTATGTCAATAGTCTGTTGAGGAAGATGGCATGGGAGTGTGTGAGAACGAATTGCAGCGTGTCAGCGATGCACGTGGCTGGCAGTGTGAATTTGTTTGCCGATACTATTTCCCGCCTACACGAAGGACGGCTGCCCATGCTAGGACAATTGCTAACGAATTGGCACCGGGGCCGACCGCCTGACACCTACCTTCTGAATCACATGTCACAGTCAGCTCTTGCTTTTGTGCTGTCTAGGTGCCGGGTCTAGGCTCAGACACCAGCTACTGCAGGAGGTGGCGGGATATCGTGCCAGTGTTTTTGCCGACAACACCAAGAAAACTTATCAGACTCACTTGCGCTCTTATCTCAGATTTTGTGACCAAATGAACATCCAGCCGGTACCGGTGTGTGAGAGAACAGTGGCGCAGTACGCAGCCTTTTTGGCCAGGACACTTCAGCCCAGTTCCGTGGCACAATACCTCAACATTGTTCGCCTATTGCATTTAGAATGCGGGGAACCGCACCCATACCAGGATTCGTGGATGGTGAAAAGCACATTGCGGGGAATTGAGCGAACAAAAGGCTGCCCTCCTAACCGCAAGACGCCGATGAGCCCGCAACTTCTTCTTCAGATTAAACAAAAACTTGATTTGTGCAGCTCTAAGGACTGTGTCTTCTGGGCAGCGATTGTGGTTATGTTCTTCGGACTGCTTCGGCGATCCAATCTTTTCCAAGATGGTGCAGGATTCGATCCTGGGAAACAACTCACTAGAGACTGCTTTGTTGTGAATGACAACAGTAGTGTCAAGATACTGGTTAGGTGGAGTAAGACAATTCAGAAACGCGAAAAAACTCTAGTGATCGCGTTACCGGTCATGTTGCGTCACCCTCTGTGCCCCGTGACGGCAGTGATCAGTATGTTTAGAGCGCTAGGCCATCGCCTCCTAAGGCACCGGCCTTCCCCATTCGGGGATCAGAGTTCAACAAACGGTTGCGAGAACTGACCTCTGCTGCTGAAGGGATTTATACAAGCCACAGCTTGCGGCGTGGTGGGGCTACCTGGGCCCTGGCTTGTGGGGTGCCCGGCGAGGTGGTGAAGTGTTTGGGAGACTGGAAAAGCACTGCATACCTATCATACTTGGACCAATACCTCAAAATATTCAAGATTTCTACAGAAGTGTACTTATTCAGAAAATACCGACACCTTGAACACTCGACTTTTCTCTCAATTGGGTAAAAAAAAAAAAAAAAAACTGGCGTTTTTCCCGTTAGGTTTGGGCAGGAAACAACCAGTAAACCTACTGGTTGGGTTAGATGTTGTCTTACATGTTTGACAAGTGAGAGTCACGGGAATAAAACGCCTCCGTTGTTTTTGCCCAACTGACAGAAAAGTGTTGCCGCCGCGTGTATAAGCGTGAGGAAGTAGTGTGGAGTTGAGCGTGAGACTGAGGTGTGATAGAGCGTGTGGTCGTGTGCGCGGTTCTGACAAAACCTCGCCCAAGTTCTGGTCCGGAACTCTGGCCAGCCATTTATTGGCCGAGAGGGGCGATGATGTCAGAACAGGGGCGCACTGAAGGGAAGGAGAGATTGAGATCGGGGAAAGGGGAGGGAGGGGGGAGGCATGAGAGTAACTGGAGTTTAAGTGGTGTTTAGACGAGGGAGGAGTGATAAACATATTTTAAACGGAGGGAAAGAGGACTGAATGCGTGGGTGGGGGGCGGTGTCCGGTAGCGGAAGTACTGAGTAGGTGGGGGAATTTCCCGACTGTGGAATGCTATGATGAGAGATGGAGATAGAGAGAGAGAGAGAGGGAGGGTGGGAAAGCCTGTAGGGGGTGAGTGCGTAGGCGTGTATGAGAGGCGAGAAAAATGTGTGTGGGAGGTGAATGCGTGGGCGGTTACAGGAGTGATAAGGGAACGGTCCCGACCGTAACGCCAGTCAGCAGCAGCAGTCAGGCGACAGCTAGAAATTGAAAACCCACCATCCAACCCCAAGCAACCACCTTTGTAATCTGCTGCATATAAAGTGTCCATAATTTTTTTCCTTTGTTTTTGATAAGCATGTTCTATGTAGCACATGATAAGTCTGGCAACTACCTTATTTTTTCTTTGTTGGTTGTTGTGTTTATTATGAGATAGTACTATTTTGAACTGAATTGCCTCGGCTCAGTTGTACGCAGGGTGTTTTTATGGAGGTCCTTTTTGTGTTCGGATTTGTTGTTTTGTTTTTTAGGGTGTGTGTATTGTTGCAGGGAGGGGGGGGGGGGGCAGGAAACAACCAGTAAACCTACTGGTTGGGTTAGATGTTGTCTTACATGTTTGACAAGTGAGAGTCACGGGAATAAAACGCCTCCGTTGTTTTTGCCCAAGTTGACTGACAGAAAAGTGTTGCCGCCGCGTGTATAAGCGTGAGGAAGTAGTGTGGAGTTGAGCGTGAGACTGAGGTGTGATAGAGCGTGTGGTCGTGTGCGCTGTTCTGACAAAACCTCGCCCAAGTTCTGGTCCGGAACTCTGGCCAGCCATTTATTGGCCGAGAGGGGCGATGATGTCAGAACAGGGGCGCACTGAAGGGAAGGAGAGATTGAGATCGGGGAAAGGGGAGGGAGGGGGGAGGCATGAGAGTGACTGGAGTTTAAGTATACAGACCATTTTTCAATCATGTCCTTGCACACGCACTCACACAACACTCTCAGGCGCGTGACTAAAACCTAATAAAAATGGAAAGGCAAAACGTGATCATAAAAAAAACAACTATTTAGCACTCACACACACACGCACACACACACCACACACACACACACACACACACACACACACACACACACACACACACACACACACACACACACACACACACACACACACACGCACACTAAGAACCTGATTAAACATGAACGTTAAAAACTTAGTTTGAACAGTAACCGCAACAGCAAACTCGACAATACAACTCAATGGCTCGAGTAACGCCGACACAACTACACAACAATGGGCTTAAGTTTCTTTCAGCTGCCGACATAAGCGGGCCCTGAATGTGGACAAAGGAGGAGCCCCAGTAATGTCGATAGGCAACAAATTCCATAGTTTGGCTCCTGAGTAAGACAAACTACTTTTGAATATATCGAGGCGCGGCCTTGGTATGGTTTGATTGTTCCTCGTCGTTTAATATGGCGTATGAGCAGGGCTAAATAGATCTGTTAGATAACTAGGCGTTTTAGAGTGGTAGCTTTTAAACATAAGTACGCCTTTATTGTACGTGAGTAACTTACGCAGAGGCAGCATGTCGAGGGCTTTGAGTCGGTTGTCGGTGCTTTCTTTACTATCCGGGTGGATTAATTTGGCTGCCCTACGGTGAAGAGCATTAAGCCTTTTTATGCACGCATCGCTACATCCATCCCAAACTGTAGAAGCATTATCTATATGGGATTGAATATGTGCGTTATAAAATATTTTCCTTGTCGGTATATCTGTAAAATAACGAGTTTTGAAAGAAGATATAAATTCCTGGACACTGTTCGACATCGCTGCTGACATGCGCGTGCCATGTGAGTTGGTCGTCGATAATGACGCCTAACAAGCGTTGCTCTCTAACTTGTCGAATTGGCTCCGAGTTGAGAGAAAGGCTAAGCGGGGGTGGATGTAGCTGCTGCTTTTGCCGTGTAGGTATTAGCATGCATTCTGTTTTAGACGGATTTGGTACCATATAGTTAGTGTAACACCATTTTGAAACATCAGTTAAGCCCTGTTGAAGTGAGGAATTGATTGTGGAGATTTTCGCTGACGACACGTCGAGAGTAGCATCATCAGCAAACAGGCTACAGCTTACGTTTAGATCTGAAATATGCAATGGCATATCATTGATGTAAATGGAAAATAAGAGGGGCCCTAATATTGAGCGCTGAGGCACGCCATGCTTTATTATGCCTTCAGCAGAACAATCCAGACCAAAAAGGTGACTGCTAAGCGTGTAATATGCAAAGAAGTACCCAACGGAGAAAGAAACACGCTTAGAAAAGACGGGTACAACACAATTTATTAATATTTCGGGTAAATACCCTTTGTCAAAATAGACAAACAAACAGAGAGATTAGCCGCTACTTATCTTCATTGGCAGAAGGAATGCAAACATTCCTTCTGCCAATGAAGATAAGTAGCGGCTAATCTCTCTGTTTGTTTGTTTGTCTATTTTGACAAAGGGTATTTACCCGAAATATTAATAAATTGATTGTGTTGTACCCGTCTTTTCTAAGCGTGTTTCTTTCTCCGTTGGGTACTTCTTCAGCGGTACGTTTTCCGTTAACAAACACATACTGACGTCTTCCGTGCAGGCAGGATTTTAAAAAGTCCAAGGATGATTTGTTTACGTGATACACTGATAGTTTTAGTATCAACATAGCATGCTTTACTAGATCAAAGGCTTTAGAGAAATCTAGAAATACAGCACCGGTCATTTCAGCTTTGTTCATGGACGTGAGCCAAGTATTGGTCAGGTGAGCTAGAGCTGTGTGGCATGAGTGGCGAGGTCTAAAACCTGACTGTAGTGGGTAAAGCAAGTTATGTTTTTCAAGAAAATAGCTCAGATGCCTGTGTACATGTTTTTCTATTGATTTTGACAGAGCTGACGAGAGCCAGATTGGTCTAAACTTATTAGGGTCTGAGAGGTTCTTACTTTTAGGCAGAGGAATAACTTTGGCTACTTTCCAGCTGTTTGGAAATGTACCATGTTGTAAAACGAGATTATAAATAAATGTCAAAGACTCGACCACATACGGGGCAGCAAGTTTTAGAAAGTATGTATTTATCCCGTCATGACCAAGCGAGCGCTTATTTTTCAGTTGGGTAATAGATTTGCCAACGTTAAATACAGCAAGCGAAGGAATACTAAAGGATACGTTTGGCGCAAGTTTGTTCTCACAAAAACTGTAAACCTTTCGGATATAGATGGTGTGTCAACGAGAGTTGTCGTACTGCTTAACAACGAATCAGAAGCAGACAAGAAATGGTTGTTAAATGTGTCTGCAGATATAGATGTACATGGTGCTGTTTGTCGTGATTTAGTGAACGCATTAAGGGCGCGCCATACAGATAATGTGTCTGTTTTGTTGTCCATCAATCGCTTAAAGTGGGTTTTTTTGGCCTCTAATACCATGTATTTAACACGATTTCTCTGCTTGCGGAAAGCACCAAAATCTTTGTTGCGCTTTAGTTCATTTCTGACAGCCATGGCCTCTGTAATGTCATTGCTTAACCATTGGGGTAAATGCACATGTTTCACCCTCTTTTCACGCAGCGGCGCATGCTTGTCAAGAACCCGACGGAACAATCGGCCAACGCATCTTCAGGATTCGTATGATTGTAAACCAAAAGAAAAGAGGTTTCATTTAGTTCGGCTAGAAACATATCCCTATTAAACTTTTTAAACGATCTATAATAGATAGTGGTATGCTGGTTTTTCCGATTTTGTTTGTCCATCCTCAAAGCCCAGCTGCAGCACACAGGGTAGTGGTCATTGATCGCCACTTGAAGGGCACAAGAACTAAGAACCCTTGAATTGTTGGAGAGAGAGAGAGAGAGAGAGAGAGAGAGAGAGAGAGAGAGAGAGAGAGAGAGAGAGAGAGAGAGAGAGAGAGAGAGAGAGAGAGAGAGATTTGTGTCAATTCATGTTTAACAATGGCGTATCTTGTGCTTTGCGTCAGTTCTGCAACAATGTATAACAGTGCTGTGTCTAGTGCCTTTATGTCACCGTCATTGTCTGAAGTCAAGAATTTTTCGTTTGGACATTTTTTTCCGCGATGAATTATATTTTACGTAACCGTTGAATAGGTACAAAGCTGGTTAAGGAACTCATCCAATATGTTTCTTGAAGCTAGCGATAATAAAAATTTCAAATGAATATAACACAAATTACGGACTCAAATGCGGGTCAACCGACTTTCTGTAACGGCAACTTTCCTTTTTAATGAGTAATCCAATTTAAATATGCTGAAAAGTACTCCGAAATGCACCTGTACACTTCCTCAAGACAAAATCCTCTGCTGACAGCCGCATTTTGCGTGCACATTTTGTCCGTACCAAGTCTTTTTGCCAGCGGTCTTTTACATATCTTGGGCCGCTGTACTGAAACGAACTCCCCTCCGATGTCCGCCACAGTGGTTCAAAAGACGTTTTTAAATCTGCGCTAAAAACACACCTTTTCCAACTCCATTACCCTACTGATTAATCATTGACTGCTGAGGATTCTGTTGTAGTTTTGCTGTGGTGCCTGGAATGTGTGTGTGCGTGTGTGTGTGTGTGTGTGTGTGTGTGTGTGTGTGTGTGTGTGTGTGTGTGTGTGTGTGTGTGTGTGTGTGTGTGTGTGCGTGCGCGCGTGTAATATTGTGTACAGTTTTTGTAATTGTATTTTTGAAATGTGTAAGGCACCCAGAGCTCTACCTGAGGTTAGGCACCATAGAAATTATTATTATTATTATTATTATTATTATTATTATTATTATTATTATTATTATTATTATTATTATTATTATTATTATTAATTTTCAAGCTTGTACGTACACAGTCATCGGAGATTTTCGTGTTTACATGCACACGAACACGCGCGCGCGCGCATGCGCACGCACGCACACACACACACACACACACACACACACACACACAAACAAACACATACACGGTGCTTCGCGCCAAAGGTACGTTTTGCAGTGAGGTTTGCGTAACTAGACATGACGTACTTTTCATCTTGCTACTTCGGTTGTCAGAGGTTGAGGCTTGTCCGCCTATGACGTCACGTGCATTCTATTGAATTCGCTCCACTGCAACCCATCCTAAAAAGTCACTTTATCAAGAGAAGGAACTATTAAAAATGCACAACGGATGACTTATGTTGCCTGTTTTTACGTTGAATCTCACCCAGATGACACCATTGTTGAGGAAACAGCCATGGCAGATCCTTGTGAGCAAGAGGCATAGATTCTCATGAGCCCCTGCGGGTTCAGGAGGTCATATGAATCTATGTATGGGTGTATGAAGGACCCAGATGCCAGTGATGGAAAGGACAAAGTTAAAATGCTTACGTAACGAATTGATGTTCAAACCGGTAAGGAATTCGTAAAGTCTGATAATCATGTTTGTCTCCTGCTTTATGCAAACGCCATCCTGTACACACACAGAGACACACACACACACACACACACACACACACACACACACACACACACACACACACACACACACACACACACACACACACACACACACAAAGCATTCAAAAAAAAACAAACAATTGATTGTACATTGCTTAACGTCCCGACAGCAACAAGGCTTTCTCAGGACGTGCCTGCACTGCTTGTGAAAAAAAAAAAATAAACAGAACATTGAATGTATGTCGCCATCCGGTCAAATACGTTAAATAAACCTAACACATGGGGCCTAAATAAAGCTAAGACCATTTAGCAACACACATCCAATATCAAGAGCTACAGGCAGTGCAGACAGTAGGGAGAGTTTTAAAAAGGCAAATACAGGTGAATGGACAAAGGGTAGACAGAAACACATGCCCCAGAATAGAGAGAAAAACTCACCCTGTGGGGCTGACCAGGGTGACCCTGGGAACTAAAAAGTACCTAACCCCACCCAGGTCCCCCAGGGCAGACCCGGGTGGGGAAAAAAAAAAAACAAGATTACAACAGATCATGTGTGTGGATAATAATAAGCAGAATGAAACTTAACCCCAAAAGCCCCGACACAACGCAAGAAAATGATGAATCAACCGTAAGATGTCCCAAAGAAGAAGTTGGAAACCACCCCCAACCCGAACCCCATCTCGTGATGTAACTGATCCGCCCCTGCTGAATTAGTCTGATCCGCAGGTCCTGGGGATACTCAGCTGTCATGCTCCAGCATGACTCCATGTGAGGTTTGATTATGACAGAGATCAACACAGCAAGAGTATTCACAACAGATTTGCTGCAGTTACATACAACTCTAAAATGCTAAACAGGTGTGGCTGGGCCGCAAATTGCCTCAAATCACGGTTAGCAAAAGGTCCTCAGGCATTTAGACGGCCCCGCATTTAGACAGCTTTGAGGACATATCGCTTACTGGGATGAGGGTATGGTCATGCTTTAAATGCATGCGTGCCTCTTTAGCTCATAGAATCATTTTTTTTTTTTATAATGACTTCCATTCTATAGAATGGAAGTCATTATATTGGTCTTGGGAGTTAAAGGGACACACACACACACACACACACACACACACACACACACACACACACACACACACACACACACACACACACAATTACTAAGGCAGGCTTTCAGCAAAGATTTATATAGATTCTTACATATGAGTTTAGGTGATACTGAGAATCTCGCTCTCGTGGTCTTAAAACCTTATCCTACGAGCGAAAGCGAGTAGGATAAGGTTTTAAAACCACTCGATGTAAGGATCTATTTTTTCCTCACATTTTCAGTTCTTGGCCTGAATCAGATGTGAATTGGTTTTCTGCACACGCCTAATCACAACACAGCCGGCATTGTGTCTTTGGCAAAGAGCATGACGTCCTTTACTTTGTAAAGTAACGTGGATATTTTTGATGTCAGACAAATGGATCCATGACGACTTAACAGCGCAATACATGACGCCAGAGTGCCAGTCGCCACTGTGAAATGCGACTGGCACTCTGGCGTCATGTATTGCGCGTAAGCTGAAAGTAGATCACGTTTCAATATCGTGTGTGCCTGTACCTTTTAGCTGACCAGATTTTCTACAAGACAATTGTGTGCACGCGTGTCCGTTCACGCAACAGGGCTGTATCACACACGTCAAAGGAGGTGGGTAAGTATAGATTCTCACATGGGTGTTTAGGTGTGTGATGAAGCTCTATGCTCGTGCATAGTGCTCACACATTAGGATTAGTACGGTACGGTTTTTGTTGACGGTTTGTTTGTGCCGATAGTCCGTGTGGCACTAGACGCACGTGGAAATCTGTAAGACATGGTTAGCACGGGATTTTTAGTGAGTTCTGTTTAGTGAGTTCTAGGCGGAAGTTGTGACTGTCAGAGGTCTAGATCGGTAGTGCGGGCTGTCTTGTCGTATGGAACGGTTGTGTTTGAGTTACCTAGCCCGCATTCCAAGACTCTGAAGCCTAGATTTCAGGTATGTTTCTATAAACGTAGTATTGATAGTTGTTTAGTTAAAGACAGTATGCGTGGTAAGATTAATGTGGTTGTATAGCGGTGTTCCGGTTTGGTTTAGTTATAGTATGTTTAGAATTCGGTGAAGTAACCGGTGTTTTTGTATACAGTTGTTTACCGAGTTAGATGACTAAAGGAATGTGAGGTGTGTATGTCTAAGCCGCTATGAAGATAGTACGTGGTTGGGTAAGCATAGTCTTTTCCAGGGTATAGAGTAAGGTATAGCAAGAGTGTCAGTTAGGCTATAGTCTGTTTCAAGATAGTGACAGAGATATGGGGGTGATACGAAAATAGTTATGAAGCACGTGTGTGTGTGTGAATGAACGTGTGAGTTATTTGTATCAGCCAGGTTACGTGACGTTTCTCATTGATCCAATATGTTGTGTGTTTAGCAAGTGTTACGTTGGGACTTTTGTTGTCTATTCAGAGTTCTTGTAAAGAGTGGAAAAGACGGACGCCGAGACGTCGAGTCACAGGTGGGACCTACGTGAGGTCATCCCTCCAGCTCTTCTGAGAGTGAGTCTGACTGGGACCAAGACACCCAAGTCAAAACGAGAACTGAGTACCGTACGAGAACGAGGACGTCCGTGCCAAAGAGACAGGACGGCAATAAGCGTACGACGAAGGACTTTCACGCCTAGACGTGAGAAGGACCAACGTAACCAGGCAACATCAAACAGGTTGGAGGCAATGTGAGACTAAGACCTAGCCTGGCAAAGATATTGTGATACGTGCGTGTGTGAGAATAGAACAGTGTACATAGTCGATAATCATTTAAGTCGTTCTTTTTCATTTATAGTGTATAAAGGTTACTTTAGAAAGGGAGCCCGTGTGTTGTGTTTTACCGCATGAATGCGCCCGTCTGAGTCAGTGGCGGTGTATGCGTCTGTTGCGTGAGAGTCTGTGCGTACGACTGTGGGCAAGTCTGCGTGCGTTACAAGGTGGTACTGAGAATCTCACTCGAGTGGTTTTAAAACCTGGTCCTACGAGCGAAAGCGAGCAGGATACGGTTTTAAGACCTAGAGAGTGAGATTCTCAGTATTACCTAAACACCGATGTAAGAATCTATTTCTTACTCACCTTTTTCTTTGCATAAATTCGATATGAGTGGTTTTCGGCACACACCTAGTCACAACACAGCCACCATTGTGTCTTGGCAAAGTTCTTGACGTAATTTGCTTTGTAATGCGACGTCAATATTTTGGATGCTAGACAAATGTTCCTAATAGCGCAATGAATTATGCCATAGTGCCAGTCGTCACCATGAAATTATGTCATTGCGCGTGAGCTGAAAGTAGGTCAAGTTTCAATATCGCGTGTGCCCATACCTTTTTGTTGACGATACTTTCTACAGGACAATGTTGTGCACACCTGGCCGTTCACGCAGCACGGCTGTATCACGCACGTGTGATACAGACAAGCTGTATCACACGTGTGTGATACAGCTTTTATGCTCAAAGGTAGCAAAGAAGGAGGTTGTAAGAAAACAAATTGTCCGTCATCGTGATGGACAGCATTTCAGAGAATCCGACGCTGGCGATCTACAGCCTGTCGTATACGATAAACAGGGCTAAGTTAACTACATTCAGTGGCGGATCCGGGGGGGGGGGGTCAGGAGTCATGCGCCCCCCTCCCCCGTCAGCCCTGGCAATTTTTTTTATATTATTATTATTTCTTTTTAGGTGGTTAAGGGTTTTTGGGTTTGTTTTTTTAGTGGATGGTGGTTAGGTTTTTTGGGGTTTTTTTTTTAGTGGTGTTTGGTTGGTAAGATTTCTTTTCATCACGGCACGCAGTCTTCTTAACCTTTCTTGTCCTCTCTGACGTACTGAATCAGTGGGTGGGCCTAATGTGTCGAGACTAGTCAAATAACCTCAGTTCGCACTAAATACCTGCACCCCGACATAGTCTTTCAGACAGAAACAGAGTGTCAAGTGCCCCCGCAATCAAAGGGGCTCATGAAAAGTAGTGTCTCTCACTGTGCGATATCATCAGCATCGCATCCTCGCTCCGAGTCAGCAATATGATGTAAGTCCTTAAGTGTTGGTCCACCCGAATTGTGGGTGATTGGTTAGTTCGGGGTTTAACGTCCACGGCACCGAAGTGATAATGGACGGCCCTGACGGGCGGGTTATGGGGGACAGGGAAATGTATTGCCTGGAGTACGACCTGAACACTGATCAACTCAGGCGCACTTCAACTGTGCCACTTTGATTTACCAGGACCTTTACATGCTATTGAACAAGCCTGTCTTTTCTCCCTGGATTGCGAGTCCAGCTACCGGGGCCGGGACGGGGATTCGAACCCACGACCCGGCGATTCACTTCGCTCTCCTGCTCCGACGCTTAACAGCCTGAGCTATTTCGAACTCTATTGTGGGTGAGAATTCAGTCACTGCTGATATACGGCTCCTTAGTAGAACCATAGAGTTTGATGCGCCCCTGCAGGCAAAGGGGCTCCTGAAAAGCTATACATCTTGACGTGCTATACACATGTACCATCCTCAGACTAAGGTAGTCATCTGAGGATATGCTTACGATTGATGACACGCCCGGCTGAGGCAATTGTCCAATTAAAAAGCGAGAGGTCGGCTTTATGGCTGCGGATAGACCATCTGGTGTCACCTGTTAATCGGATAATTGTCCCCGACTGCTGATACATCAGAGTGTGGATAATTTTCATTGAACTTCACCGGCCGTCTTTGTCCGCAGCGAGACTAAAGTAACGGATGCATTTCACAACAGTATCACGTCTTTATGTCAGTTCCGGTTCAAGTTAGTTTAGTCTTTTGATGCTAACGTGAATCTTCTCTGCCGTTGACAATCACATTATAACCGTATTACTGCAATGAATAGGCTCATAGGTAGCGACGATCGCTTTATCCGAAGAAATTAAACATCAACAACAACAACAACAAAAAGAGCTGTGTACCATTAAGTAGTCCCCGGCCATTGTTTCTTTACAATTTCATCAAGACTGATTTCGCATACATATCACTACCTGTGCAAGGGGGACATAACTAGGAATTATCGAATCGCATACATCTTCGCTCTTAACCTTTTAGACCCTTTTTTTAAAACTGTTTAATGTAAATATGCTACAATTAACCTTAGTCAGTCTTAAAATGGAACTTTCTTTTTTATCCTATGGTCCAAGTGGCCTGTCGGTAGGCTGTAGGATCAGCAGACGAGTGTGAAAAATTCACAAATGATCTAAAACGGTGATGCCACAGGTCACACCAGGATCTTTAACACTTATCTAATTATGTCTCTTATTATTTCACAATTTATTTAATTACGTCTCTTATTATCTTAAAATGTTAAACTTTGATAAGAATAAAACACAAGGACCAAACTTTTATGGCGAACGCCTAAATTGGTTTTAACCTTTTTTGAAATTATAGTTGACGTATATATAGACTCTTAATTGGATTTTTTTTTTAAATTATAGTTGACGTATATATAGACTCTTAATTGGAATTCTAGGCGGGGAAGTGGCGCAGTGGTTAAGGCGTCTGCCTCCAATGCCAAAGGTGCGAGGTTCGATACCGGGTTCCCGCGTTGGATTTTTCTCCTCTGGTAAGTGTCACCGTCTGGGCAGTGGGCAGATGTTCACATCTGCACGGGACATAGACGACACCGGCCCCCACGAGTCCCCTGCTGCCTTGCAGGCCTGGCCGCTTGGCTGCGGAAAGGCTAAGGGAGGAAACCCCTGACATCAAAGCCCCCGTGTCTCCGGGGAAGGCTTTTGAGCCAGAGACTAAGACAAGGACAGTCCGATATAAAACCTACGACCCGAGGACCTTGCTAGGCCATGGCAAACGAACCAAGGGTTTAAAGGGTGGGGCCAGTACTGCGCACACTGCACTCCACCAAAAAGCTCCACCGCGCAGGCTTTAGGAAACGCCCACGGACTATGACACTGAACTTTCCAAGTCCTGTAGCGATGGGCAAGGGGCAAAACGGCAGGTGAAAGATGTCACTGGAAGCCGCAGTCTCAAACCTGCATGCAGGCGGTTCAGGATATTGGTCGCCTGATGTTGACCTGGGGATGACAACGTCACTCGGCACACCCTGAACGACCAAGCAGCCTTCTCTAGGGACAGCACTGCTTGCTCCACACGGAGAGGGGCCTAGAAAAGCTCATCCCCTCGTAACCCCAGTTGGCTAGCTGCTGTCAACGGGCATCTTCTCATGCGGTCAGAAAACAAGAAAAAACAATGGATCCACTCTCATGACGACCACGACCGGACTCAACGTAGCATGCTGGAACATCCGAACCATGCTCGACATAGCAGACAGCGGACGCCCTGAACGTCGCTCCGCCCTCATTGCCCATGAATTGCGGAGGTTAAACATCGACATCGCCGCGCTCAGCGAAGTACGCCTTCCGGAGGAAGGCAGCCTCCAAGAACTTGGCGCTGGCTACACCCTCTACTGGTCAGGCAGGCCTGCATCAGAAAGACGGCTCTCAGGCGTGGGCTTCATGGTCAAGACCCCCATTGCGACTAAGTTGGAAAACCTACCAACGGGTCACTCCGACCGCATCATGTCCATGCGCCTCCCACTGAGACACCAGCAATACGTCACCCTTCTCAGTGTGTACTCCCCAACCCTCCTGGCAGAGCCTGCAGAAAAAGACAAGTTCTACTCTGACCTGCGCAGCCTCCTGCAGAGCACCCCTGCAGACGACAAAGTCATCATCCTTGGCGACTTCAACGCCAGAGTGGGCCAAGACTCTGAAGCCTGGAAAGGAGTCCTCGGCAAGCATGGCGTTGGGAACTGCAATGACAATGGTCGCCTACTGTTGGAGCTCTGTGCAGAGCAGCAACTTGTCATCACCAACACTACTTTCCAGCAAAAGGACAGTCGAAAGACCACCTGGATGCATCCTCGCTCCAAGCACTGGCACCTTATCGACTATGTCCTAGTGCGTCAGGGGGACGGCAGTGACGTCCTCCTCACCAGAGTGATGCCCAGCGCAGAGTGCCACACTGACCACCGCCTTGTTCGCTGCAAACTCAGGCTCCGCCTGAAGCTGAAACCCAAGAAAGCCCCCCCCCCCCCCCCCAAGAAAAAAGCTTGATGTTGCCAGCCTTCAGCGTGACGACAAGAAAGCTGCCCTTCAGGCCGATTTACAGCGCATGCTCAAAGACACAGTTGATCCAGCAGACTTCTCCCCTGAAACACTCTGGGAACAACTGAAAACTGCTATTGTAAAATCCTCTGTGGAAGTCTTGGGCTTTGCCAGAAAGAGGAACAAAGACTGGTTTGACGAAAACGACGTAGAGATCCAGGAACTTCTAGCAAATAAAAGAGCCGCCCACCAGGCCCACCTAGCCAGCCTTCCTGCCCTGTGAAGAAGTCTGCCTTCCGCCTCATCTGCAGCAGTCTCCAGCTCAAGCTTAGAGAGCTCCAGAACGAGTGGTGGTCCAGACTCGCACAGAGGACCCAGCTCTGAGCTGACAACGGTGACTACAAGGGCTTCTACGAAGCACTGAAAGCCGTGTATGGCCCTAGGCACCTGGTACAAAGTCCCCTGCGAAGCGCTGATGGACAGGCACTCCTCACAGATAATACCTCCATCTTGAACCGCTGGTCGGAATACTTTCAGGACCTCTTCGGCGCTGAGCGCACTGTTCAAGAAACAGTCATCCTCCAAATCCCACACCTTCCACTAAAGGTTGAATTGGACGAACCGCCCACCGCCGAAGAGAACCTCACAGCCATCCACCAGCTCAAGAGTGGCAAAGCAGCAGGCATTGACGGAATCCCGCCAGAGATCTGGAAACATGGAGGCCCAGCACTGCACAACAAGCTCCACGACCTCTTTCTCTGCTGCTGGGAAAAAGGAACACTACCAAAGGATCTCCGTGATGCAGTTATCATCACCCTGTACAAGAACAAAGGAGAGAAGTCTGCCTGCTCTAATTATCGTGGAATTACCCTGCTGTCCATTGCCGGGAAAATTCTCGCAAGGTTGCTCCTGAATCGGCTGGTACCTGCCATCGCTGAAGACCACCTCCCAGAGGGCCAGTGTGGCTTCAGAGCCAACAGGAGTACCACCGACATGGTCTTTGTGCTGAGACAGCTTCAGGAGAAGTGCCGCGATCAGAACAAAGGGCTGTACGTAACGTTAGTCGACCTAACAAAAGCGTTTGACACTGTGAGCAGGCAAGGTATGTGGCAGATCCTGGAGCGACTAGGTTGTCCCCCAAAGTTCCTCAACATGATCGTCCAGCTCCACGAGGACCAGCAAGGCCAGGTCAGACTCAACAGTGACCTCTCAGAACCATTCCCCATTCGCAACGGCGTGAAGCAAGGCTGTGTGCTGGCACCGACCCTCTTCACCATCTTCTTCAGCATGATGTTGAAGCAGGCCACAGTGGACCTCGACGATGACGACGCAGTGTACATCAGGTATCGTCTCGATGGCAGCCTGTTCAACCTCAGACGACTGCAGGCCCACACCAAAACCCTAGACCAACTGATTCGTGAGCTGCTCTTTGCTGATGACGCTGCCCTCGTTGCACACACAGAGAGAGCCTTGCAGCGCATTACGTCCTGCTTCGCAGATGCCGCCCAGCTCTTTGGACTTGAGGTCAGTCTGAAAAAGACAGAGGTCCTTCATCAGCCGGCACCCAAGGAAGAGCATCGCCCTCCCCACATCACCATCGGCGAGTCCGAACTGAAGTCTGTACACCAGTTTACCTACCTTGGCTGCATCATCACGTCAGACGCCAAGCTGGACAAGGAGCTGGACAACAGGCTGGCAAAAGCGAACAGTGCTTTCGGGCGACTATTCAAGCGGGTGTGGCACAATCAACAGCTGAAAAAAGGCACCAAGATCAGCGTGTACAGAGCTGTCGTCCTCACCACCCTGCTGTACGGTTCCGAGTCCTGGGCCCTCTACCGCAGCCAACTACGACTCCTCGAACGCTTTCACCAGCGCTGCCTGCGTACCATCCTCAGCATTCACTGGAGTGACTATGTCACCAACGTCGAGGTCCTTGAACAGGCGGAAACTGTGAGCATCGAGGCTTTGCTGCTGCGGACACAGCTTCGCTGGGCGGGGCACGTCTCCAGGATGGAGGATCATCGCCTACCCAAGATCACTCTGTTCGGCGAGCTCGCCACTGGACACCGAGACAGAGGGGCACCAAAGAAGAGATACAAAGACGGTCTCAAGAAGTCACTTAGTGCCTGCCAAATCGACCACCGCCAGTGGTCTTCGCTTGCTGCGGACCGTGACACCTGGCGCTCCACCATTCACAAGGCAGCCGTCTCCTTTGAGGACTTTCGCAGAGCTAACCTTAAGGACAAGCGGCTCAGAAGAAAAAACAGAGTTGTTGTAACTCAGAACCCTGACCAGACCTTCCCCTGCAGCCACTGCGGTCGAACCTGCCTGTCCCGGATTGGCCTCCGCAGCCACGAAAATGCCTGCAGACGACGTGGGCAAGCCCTATAGAATCTTCGTTCGCGAAGTCAAGCCAAGAGAATTGGAATTCTTAACTCCTTCTACATAAGTGGTCCTGAATTTTAACCCTGATTTTAATATGAAAATAAACTATACATACCTTTTTTTATATATAAGGACCGTTGTTGGCTATTAAATTGTGAAGACCTAGTGTGGTGTATTTTATAACAATAAGGACGGAATGAAAGCTCTACCCTTTTATGTGTTCGTTATCTAAAGTAAACAATGTTAGTCCCCGAACACCTTGCTGCCAGTGGGACAGTAAACTGAATGAACGAACGAACGCACACATCAGTATACTACCTGTCACCGCCGCATAAGCTTCCACGATTCTGTGCGTTATTATTGACAAAAGGCACTTGTTTGGATTTACCAGTCATTGCGTTGTCTTTCCACTAATGCAATGTGGAACAAGAAAAATTGAATAGTATAGCATCGACCGCTAGCCCCAAGAAATGCGCCATTACAAATTTATTTGGCAGATCAGCTCCAAACAAACGGTAAGTTGCTCATTGCATTCTAATACGGTCATTAGCTTAGCCTAATTGCTATTTTGATTGCACGTTTTTGCTTCATAGTAAATTTGTATCTGTGTAACTCTCAGTTGGTAGAGCGTTGGCCATCGGCAGTGGCGTCAAAGCCGTCAGAGGTAAAGGTTGTACTGACCCTTTCTGTGCCTCGTCTTTAATCACCATGAGTTCTAGCATCTAAATCGACGTGATGGCCAAAGACCCAACTTGTTCATCGGTTTTTCTTATTGTAAATTTGTGGATGTGTGTTTAGAACTATCTATAGTTAGATGGTTCGTTTACAGGATACACTATTGAAATAAAGCACCAGTTTGAAACTCGTAAAGTTGCAGACGCTTTGATGCCAGACAGGCTTTAAGTTTTGTTCTTATTGTTATGCCAACAGGCCTATTCAAGACATATCGGACGACCCTCTGCAATCAAGTGCACCAAAACGACCGAAGGGCAGTGTTACTGTTAGCAGCGACAACTGTGTCTTCAGGTACAGATTTGACATGGGTGCTTTTATCGGAAAAAAACCTTGTCAGACACTGAGAGATATGAACTGTTAAAGAATGTTTATACGCCGGATGCATCGTACAAATTTCCATCCTCAACAATCGGAGACAGAGAACGATCGTTCCAACACAGTTGGCTAGCGCGATATCCATGCCTCGTGTATTCCGCGAAAGACGACGGCGCATACTGCATCAGTTGTATACTGTTTAAGACAGATCCAAACAGTCGTGGACAGCTCATCAGGGAACCTTTCAAGAAATGGAAGAAGGCATGCGAGAAGTTTGACGAACATTTCTTGGGGAAAAAAATAACCAAAAACTCATCACGCCATAAGAAGATACCAGGAACTTGCCACAGATCACACGAGGATTGTGTGCTACTTTGTGACAATTTCCTTCGAGTTATGAAGAACGAACAGGCCCCGGTTGACCACTTAATGAACTCTGTCGTCCTGGAGAGAAAGAAAAAGATACTCCAGGTGCTAGAGTCGATTGTGGATATATTGCTTGTTTGCGGTCGACAAAATTTGCCTCTGCGTGGACACAGAGAACCACCGATACATCCCTTCAGTCACAGTCTCAGTGTTGACCAGACTCTGATTTTGACAGCAAACATTTTGCTGTAGCAACCCAGAGAACTTCCGCGCTTTACTGGAGTACCGTGCTAATGGTGGAGGTGACAAACCACTTATGGATCATCTTCAGAACGCTCCGAAAAACGCAACGTACGTCTCCAACACTATACAGAATGAAGTGATTAACTTGCGTGGAGAACACATTCAGAGAGCAATTGTCAAAGACTGGTCGATGCTGGGGGATTTTTCAGCCTTTCAGCTGACGAAGTCCGTGATGTTTCGAAAATGGAGCAACTTGCAGTAACTATTCGCTTCACGGATCTGACAGGTAATAGTATTTGTTGTTCTGCTTATGTTCTCGTAAGTTCGCTGCTGACTGCGCCATACATCACAAACTAAGCTTTATACCGTCGGTGCGACCGACAGACTATGGCGGACTGTCTAAATTTCATTTGTATTACATAATAAGTGCGCTTTTTTTCTTCTGATCTTATATTTACCGATAATTTGAACCTAGACTCTCGGTTTTGCTCACAGATTTCAGTTAATAGGCGACTGTCTTGATACACATGACACTGAAATGTAAATAATATTCTGAAGAGACATTCATTTGTGGATCTTTATTATCTATGCAGACCGCATCCGAGAAGAGTTTGTTGGGTTCTTGGACGTCAGTAGTGACACAAGTGGAGAGGCACTTTCTACAGCTCTTTCTAGACTTCCTACCACACCTCGGACTTGATTCAAAAAAGATGCGAAGCCAGTGCAAAGGTGGAGCAGGTATGATTATTGCATAATTAAATTGTCTTTTGATGAAGACCCGGGCATGCTGTCAAAATGTTGATATATGACAGCTGAGCACTCACTAACGTTAAACACTGAGTCTTATTGCGAATGGCAGAATTTTGTCTTCGATGTTTGCTGTAAGAATTGTTCGAACAGACATTGGTCTTTGAAAGTAATTGTGTCCTCGATAGTTGTATTGTTATGAACTCTCTCTGAACACACATTCGTTTATGCAAGTCTTTAAATAATAACTAATTTGCAGGCAACATGATGGGGAAAAACAAAGGAGTGGGACCCCGCATTTTGAATATCCGGAAGCTGTTCCATTCGGGTGCGCAGCTCATCAGCTCAATCGCTGCATCGTTGTGGCATGCGAAATACCCATGATACGAAATGTGATGGAAACGGCAGACGAGGTATGTAACAGTACATGTATTTACAAAATATAGCATTCCTGCTTATGAATTATACGAACGGTTTACAAACCCATA